>VXBU01013109.1:292264-329151 GCA_013400315.1 Bombycilla garrulus | reverse complement strand
CGGCCGGGCGGGCAGGACCCTCCGCCGGCCGCCTCCTCCCCTGCGCCCCGGCGGGCTCGCTTCTCCCTGCCCGCCTCAGGCTTTCGCTCCGGCGGCGGAAGGAGCCCCTGCCTCGGGCGCTGCCTGCCTCCCTCGCTCCCTCCGGGCCGGGTTTACCTGTTGTCCTGCCGCCCGCAGGTGCCTCATGGCGGCGGCGTCCCGGCCCGGGGCCGCCTGTGGACACGCGGGGAACGGGCTGGGGGAGAGGAGGAGGCCCAGGGTGCTTCGTCTGGGGACAGGCACTTCTCGAGGGCTCAGCCCCTCGCGTCTCCTCGTGAGGAGTTTCCCCTCTGTTTTACTGTTGTTCATCCATCTGATGTATCGAATAACTCCCTAAGGGTGTATTGGGGGTTCCCCTCCCTCCTTTTCATTCAGAAGCTCGGTGCCGTTGAAATATTATGAGACTGGAAACAGCCAACTTAAGCGGGCTGGGGAAAGGATTTAGGGCTTACGGGGTTTTGTCAGGCCGTATCCAGGCTTTCTGCATGAGGGCTCGTCTTTATATAAATCTGACTTGCAGCCGATGTCGGTCAGGGTGATATTTACCCTTCACTGTCTTCAGGAGGAAAGTTCAGTTCCGGAGGATGCTGCCTTTCTCTGGGCAGGGTAAATGGAGGGGAGCTGTGATGTGCAGCATTCATCGGATTTGCTGAAACTTGGAAGCAGCATAGGAAAACTAAGGAACGGGTTATTATTGAGCATTTGGCGTGTTTAAGTAAGGAAGCTGAAATGAAAAAGGACCTCAGTAGTACTAAGAACTATTTTAAGCTACATATAGGTCTGTCTAGTTTCTGTAGGTCCTGGTGCTACTTGTTATTTGTGTAAACAACATGCTTTGATATCTCTAGCTAGAAAAAAATGTTTGCAGGTACTTTATATCTGGGTAAACTGGTATAGACAGCCTTCCATTAGCAATAATCAGTTCGGTTTTTTTCTGCTCTGGCTTAGTATTTTGGGTAACTTTCCTGTATGCTGATGTTATTTCACAGCTTTTTGTATTTGGAGATCTGGACCGGAACATGAACCACTGGCAAAAATTTTACTTGAACTTTAAATAGTAGAGACATAGCTGTAAAATAATGCTTGTTGAGGTACTGCATGAAATGTTAACATGGCGTAGTTGCAGATATGTTGGTGTATCCAAACTTTCCAAATTGCTATTGTTCAGTTTGTGTGAATATGGCCAAATTGCTATTGTTCAGTTTATGTGAATATGTGAATAAATAGGTTTTCTGGGAAATCATGCTTAAAACTGTAAACATTTGGAAACAAAATTGAGTCGGTCTACTGGAGGTCTGGGGCATGGGTAGCTGTAACAATAGTCCTGAAAGGGGCTGTGTGGGGTTATAGACTCACATTTTACAAGTTTTCTGTACCCACTACAGTCTAATTAGTATTACAAAAGGCAGATTAAGGCTATTCTTAAGCAAAGAACAAAAACTCAGGGATTAAGAGACTTGCCTAGGGTCGAACAGGTGGTCTCTGCTTGAATTGGGAGCAGAGCCTCAAGCTCTGAGTCCCAGCTTTGTGTCTTGATCACAGAGTGGGTCAGGACTAGGTGCTGGTGAATGAGTTCTCTATCAGTGGACACAGAGAAGCTGCAAAGAGCTCTTCTGAGTCAATTAAGGTTTCGTTTGAGTGGAAATTATTGAGAGGATTGGCTCCTGTTGATGCGAGAGCTTTTGCATCTCTGTAAGTCTGGTTTCTAGAAGACAGGCACTTTTTGCTCACGAATCAGCTCTGTTAATGTCTGCACACAGTGTACATTCTGTTGTGAGTTTGGAGGTGTTCGGGTTTTGTTGTTTTGGTTTTTTTTTAATCTGTTTACTTTTGTTTACACGCTTGAGAAAAGGTCATCTCACCCAGGGAGAGGAAAGGGATTTTGTGTTTGGGTCTTTTTGGCGTTGCGTGTTTTTACTCTGCAGTGGAGTTCGAACCAGGATTGAGAGGATTTATAGCAAAATACAGGATTTTCTGTTTGTCTCGTCAGGTGTGTTTTCTTTCTGCTGGTGCTCCCTATGTTCTGTTCGTTTTGGGAACGACAGCACTGTGTACTACAAAGAAGAGCAGGATGTGCCTCCAGCACACAGTGAATGAATGAGGCAAGACTGGCCTTTGCCGATGTTCACGGGGCAGGTGCAGAAGCAGGGCTTATGGCTTTGGTAAGAGGCTGATGTGTGCCTCGTAAAGGAAAAAGAGATGGAGGAAGGAAAGCTTTAAAACAGAGGAGACACAATGGGAAATTTCGAGCAAATACTGGGTAAAATAGAAATGGAAACCCCACAGATGCCAGTGTCTTTTCAAAGATTATTCTTAAAAAATCAGTAACTGTTGAGATGTGATGCTAACAAGGAAGCAGGAAGAGGGAAAGCCTTTATTTCCCTGATTACTACTTCTTCCTTGGGTTTTTTTTTCCATAGAATCCTTGGTCATTTATTAAAGGTTGAACATATATTCAGTTAGTAGATCAAGTGGGAAGCCAGGCTTCTTCATAAAGTAGAAGATGGTGAATTTGGGGCTGCTTCTTTCGTCACCTCACCCTTTTTCCTTTCAGTTTTGCTTCTCTGTGCTGTTTGCCCCACCCTCCTCTGCTGGGGTGCTTACATATTGCTCAATGTCTTTTGGTGTCTGATGGACTCAGGCTTCTCTGTAATTAATTCCTTGGATGTATTTACTGGGTTATGCCTCTTCTATAACCCTAAATTATGTTACTTACCACTGGCTGTGAACACCGAGGAGGACTGGTGTGGATAAGATGAAAGGAGACTCTGAGCTTGTCTATTGTTTTCCTCCCATGGCAACTGCCAGCATGTTCTGTCTCTCTGAAGATGTTGAGCACTGGCTTGTTTGGACCACTGTTGCTGTGTAGTTGTGATCCATCAAGTAAATCAGCTATTAAGCTAAAGGTGAAATCAGCCAAATGTGTGTAAGTTGAGGGAATGTCAGCATGGTGTAAAAATTTAGTGAGCGTGTGTAAGTGAAAGAACTGCAAAAGACTCAAGGCCAGGTCTCATTCAGAGGGCTTTTTTAAGTGTTTTGAGGTAGAAAAATGTGGTTGAACACTTTCTTACTAGATTATTTCTTCTTTTCACACATAACTTGCCCAGAGCTCTGTTTGCGAGAAAACACACCTAGCAATATATAAAGGACGTTGTAAAATAGCTTTCTGTTAGTTTAAAACCATTTCATGTGTTCCTTGATGTTATCAAAACATGTTTTGCTTTTAACATTGCATTTGTAAACAATGGCTATATTATGCTGCTGCTGAATTGGGCTGATTGTGTTTGCTGACCACATCCCTCAGATGCTCGGAAAGAGGGAAGCGCTTCTCTCATGGTTTGCTTTCATTTGTGGCTGACTTGGGTCTTGTTATCTATCCCAACGTTTTTGTAGGTGGTGGGCTGTAATGCAGACTGGTTAGAGGGTGGTCACAAGACACTGTTTTGTCACATGTGGTCGGAGTTGGTGGGTGAAGTTAGCTCATTTCTTACAGGCAACTCTTTTGCTGAAACACTTGCAGACTTTGGTAGTGCAGTCTTGCACTGAGAAAAAGAGGATGAAGTTAACTTTGAGTTGTCTGCAGCTCCTAACTGAAGTCTAGTGACTGGTGTTATTAAAAAAAAAAAAAAAAACAAACTAAAAACTAAAAATCCTGATCAGGTTAGCTTTCTGCTTTTATACTGAACACTACATTTTCTGAAAAATCACAGTCCTGACTTCTCCAGAACCAGGAGTTTTCAGGGTAATGACTTGTTTTACATATTTAGTAGGCTTATGAATGAATTAATGTTTTCATGCCTCAGGGTCTGCAAAGTATGGAAAACTGTGCTTTTGAAAGCTATGGGAGTAACTAGCTGTGTATTCTTTTCATAGCATCTACTTGCAGAAGGTTTGCCTTTTTTTGGTACAGTGAAATGTCTAGGGTGTCTAAAATCCTGGCAAACAAAGCAGTTTGTAATTTAGAATGAGTAACTTCATGTTAGTAGTACAAATTACGCTCCTTGCTGTTGCAGGAGACTGCAATGTCTCTTGTCACTAGAGAGCTATCTCTGATTTCCCCAAAGCACAGCCCTTATGAGAAGCACATGGTGATCTGTTGTAATGCTCCCATCTGAAGAGTCTGTTGCATAAACAGAGAGAAGGTAATTCCCTCTGCCTCCTCCAAAAGAAATCTCTACTGAAAATGCTAATGCAATATCTCTCAAGCAATGGCAAGGTGATACCAACAGCAGTTCTGATTTCGAACTACAGGAAAAGCTAAAGTATCAGCACTCAGGTACAACATTTGCATGTTAAACGTGTAAAAGGCATTCCTGTAGGAAAAGAGGGTTACCCGTCAAGAAAAGGAAAGCTAATTAAACAGGTTAGAACTTTAGTCAGTTAACTATGTTTACATGCCTCTCATGAATTTAAAAATACAGAAATTTAACCACTCTGCATGCACTTAATTTTGTTGTAATCTCTCAGCATAAGCATGCATATTATCATCTTAAATGAGAACCTTGTCTCTTATTATAAATAATTAGAATTCCTGTTGAGGTGCACAGACTGGATACAGATTATTGGAAAACTAAGTGCTCAGCTCAGGAGAAAGATTATCTTCTATGGTGCCTTGCACTATATTGGTCATGCTAGTTTATAGGGACAGGTGGGCATGTGCCTTTCATATGAAAATACAATCTGCTCTCTTGGCAGTCCTGTAATGATAAAACTGTTCCAAGTGCAACAGCTTGGTTTCTTGAGGAGTTGTCTTGTGTCTGCTCTTTCTTCCATCATCATCAGGACTCCAGCCCTCTGTCTGCCGTGCCCGCCAAAGCCCCCACATCTGCTAAACCATTCCTGACAGCTCTGCAGTGGTTGGCATCTTTCCTTGATCCCTAATTACCATTTGGTCAAAAGGAAGTGTGGTGCACTGGCCAGACTGGTGTTGTTTAGCTTGCTCAGGGGACTAGGCAGAAAATGAGCAGCTGAGCTCAGAGCAGCTGTGTGCTGACAGGGAGTTTGGGTTTTCTCTTCTACTGTCCAAAAGCTTTGATGAGACTTAGTGGTACATACTTTGTGTGAGACCTGCCCTGAGCCTCAGCACTTGTCTGGTCCCTGTGCAGGATGGTTTTGGAGCAGGGTAGAGAAGGGGCTTAGGGAATGCAAGGAGCTGAGTAAGTGAGCTAAAGCAGGAACTCTTCCTGTGGTTTTACTTTCTTGTAGCCAGGATCACTCATTGCTGCAGTGCCTCCTGATTGCCTTTGAGATGTGGACTATAAAGCTTTTCTTCTTGCTTTGAAAGGGCTTGGATAGCGTGAGTATTTAATGTTGTGGAAAATACCATCTCTCAAATTCTTCCCTGGTAACAGCAGTAGGAGGTTTCTGTATGCCTCTAGAGTTAGACCAGTGATCTAAATATCACTTTCATTTTTAATCAGGGATTGTATGTTCCTTCATCACTTATGAGTCTCTGTTTTCCTACAAGACGCTATGGATAAAAGAACTAGAATTTTAAGCATCTATTTTCAATGGACATTACTTTGAGGTCATTGACCCTCTACATAAAGTAAACTTCAGGTTCTTCTCTGTCTGTTGAAATTTCAATAATGAAAACTTTGTTCTCATACTGGCTTATGTTTTTATCAGTTAATGTAAAATGCTTTTCATTATCAAAGAATTTACAGTTGAAAAGATGGGTGTCAGAGCTGAGTTCCCGTATACCTGTGATAGCTGAAATACTTGGATGCCACTGGATCTGCTTTTACTCCTGGAACTTGAGACTGTGGTGGAAAATGGAAATAAGATTCTAATCGTCTGCCTAAAATTGTGCCTGTAAATGCTGAGGGTTCATGCTGTTCATTTTTCACCCATTCAGCACATCACTGTTTGTTAAACAGTTTCCTACAACTGTAAAATTTTATGCTGGTTTAATATGTACTTTCCTTACAAGTGTTACAAACTCTAGGTTCCTGAAACAGCTTTCATGGAGTTTTGATCTCAGTCATTACCTTCTTCCAGCTGGTGCATTATCTTCTTGTAATAGGATGAGTATCCATTTTTTTCCTCATTAGAATGTATAAAATGTAACAGAAACGTTTGAGGAGTAAGCACAGACCACTTTTTTTTTTGTGTAAGCTGAATCTCCACCAAAGTGTGAATCAGGTATAAAAGGGACAATTTCAACAAATTCATTTGTTCTTGTTGCCAGTTCTCTGATATTACCTCCTTCTGCTGTCACTAAACTGTTTTCTGGGGCATGTGCTTTAACCCGTCCTTTCCTGATTCAAGAAACAAAGAAGCAGGATTTTTCCCACTCTTCTGCTTTGCTTCCTCCCCACAATCTTCAGTAGAATACCTAATCTTTGACCATCTTCCCTTACCTGTGCTAGAAGTCAAGTTCCCCCTCTGCAGCATTTCAAGCCTCTGCTTTTCCTTTTTTCCCAAAAGGCCCCTCCATTTCTTTTTTGTATTTTCTTTTGACTCTTATAATTATCTTGTGAGACTGTCAAAGACAAGTGGATCACAAGAGCAGCATGCTTTGCCTTTCAAGTTTCTGCAGCAGTCTCTCTGGTACTGGAGGTGGTGCAGCATTGTCTTAAATGGGAAGCATGGAACCATTTTAATCATATGATCTACAGAGAGAAGATTTCTGAGCAGCATTCTTTTGTTTTTGGTATTTCACTTGTGCATCTCGAAGTGTGTTTGTCTCTAGTGTGGGGGATTTTTATGCATCTCTTGTGAAATGCTAAGCACAGAGTTAGCTGTTTGGGGTGGGTTTTTTTTTCCTTTTTTTAAACCTTTTTGTAACAAAAAATAATTTTGAGCTTGAAGTAATTAATGTTGAATTAGGCAAGCTGACAGTGCAGAGAGAATAAAACAATGTTTAGATTAAATTTAAGTAACCTTGAAAGAAACAGACATTATTTGTTTGAGGAGACCCAAACAAATAGTTATTGTATAAGCTGGTTTGCGATTGTGTGTGGTAGACTTAAAACTTATGTTGAGCACTTCATCTACTGCCTTGTCATGGGTGTGAATGCAGAGAACCTGTTACTGTGTCATTCTTCATGACAAGTAGTCATTGCTTTCAGCTTTGTCAAATTTGGATTAAAAAAAAAAGAGAGAGAAAGGAAACATATTTCCACATATTGTTTTGTGGTTGATTGAAGGTTTTCATGTCTGTTGGTTTGTGACGTGCAGATTTACCCTGAACATTGCAAAGGATCCCAAAACTTGGAGCAGAGTTTGGTTTCTGTTCTATTTTGAAAAGTCCTGTGTGACTAACACTCAAGTGGGGGTTTTTTTATGGTATCTGAAAAAGGATGCAAGATATGCATAGGATTTTTGTGGGGATGTTGTGTGTGTCTATTTTTCATCTATTTAATCTGCTGCTCCTTAAGTTTCATGTTGGGGGATTTAAATAACTGTATTTTTAAGAAGTTTGACTTCATCTTTGTAATTGCATACAGAGATACTATGGCTGTGTTCCATGGTAGATACCTGCTGAGATAAAGCTAAAGCAGCAAGTGGTACAGAGAGTAGCCTTGAACTCCTGTAAAAATCCATAATTTAAACAATTTATAAATTTTGACAATGGAAAGCTTAAAGACCATTGAGTACTAGATTCAGCTATTTTTTTGTCTTTTGTGTGGCTGTTTTCTGTTAACATCCTCAAAGCTGTAAATGTCCTGCGTTTCTCACTACCTCCCACCCTTTCAGAGCCCTATTGCCAAGCTGAGAGTGGAAGCAGGAATCTGTCTGTGAGCAGAACCAATGGTCTGGGAGAGCGTTTAGTCACAGGCAGGGCCTCAGGAGCTGTGCTTCCATGCCCCAGGATTTGTGATGACAGTGACAGTGCTCTCCTCTTGCTGCATGCCTTCTCTGGAGTCTTCAGGCAAGCAGATGCACACCCTGGTCCCATCCCAGATGATGTTCCTGTGTAGCCTCTCAGGAGACAACAGGGTTAAGGGTCTGGGCCAACTCACACTGAGTTGTAGGTGTGTGAAGCAATCACTCTCCTGATCCGACTTCCTTACAACTCACTGTGGTCGCTGACTTTTGTGTCCAGCCAGCAGCATCCTTTCTTGGACATCACAAGCATTAGTTCTCACCAGAGTGCCCCACCCGAGTACTTCACCTGCAGCAGGGATGTTCTTGCAGCTGTGTTACGGTGTGCCATGGCCTGGGAAGATGAGTGGAGTTAATTCCCTTGGTGGGAGCCATGCCTGCATCAAGCCCTGCTTGTTTCCTGTTAGGCAGCGTGCCAGCCCTGCTCTGTCACATCCAGAGCTTTGCCCTGGGAGCCCCGATGCATCTCGGAGGGGCAGTAGGCACAGCTGTGCTCCCCTTGGCACACACTGCATTGGGATTTACAGTGTTTCAGTTAACCCTCTTAGAGTCCTGAGTTTGTGCTTTCTAAGAACACGTGGTGAACTGTCAGCAGGCAGGTGAGCTCTGAGGAATTTTTTGGTTTATTTATTTGCTGGAAGCAGTAGTTATTGAGTGAGAGCTTTTGAATTATAGGCTCTGCTTTTTTGTATGCTTGCATCTGGACTGCTATCAAATATTTAGTCTGGATGTTCTGGAGTGTCCAAAAATCCCTTTGCAGTGGCTTGTGCACTCACTTTTTCATATTCCTAAGTAATCTGGTTATTAAATGACACCTGGTGCAACAAAATGGTGTCCTTCTGACCTTGTCCTCTGTCCACAACTTTGTCCTTTTATTACCTGGTTTTTTCCCTCTGCAGCAGCTGGATCTTTTTTGTGTGCTCCTGGGGAATTGCTCTTATTTCTTCCTTTTTGCAAAGGAACTAGAGGGTATAGATTTAGCTACAGTCAAGCTTTGTCTCAGGACTTTTCAGCCTAAGAAGGGTTTAATATATAACATTTTGTTTTACAAACAGAACAAGCAGCAAAGCCTCCAGCATCAAAAGATGGCAGCATTTGTTATCAATCAACTAAATCTATAAACCATAACAGATTCCCTAAATCACCATGAGAAGTCTTTAAACCTTTGTTTATTTCATAAATATTTTTTAAATATTAAAAAATACTAAATATTTATTAGTATTTACAAGTCCAGTTTGTTGAACAGAGAGGTTCCCCATCACTACTCTCCCACAACTAATGTACTTGGTTTTAAATGACATGTTTTTTCCAATACAAAACTTCCTTAAAGGGCTGAGTCCAGGAGCTTGGCTTATTTAATATCTTGATAGGAATTAATGTAGATTACTTTCCTGTCTGCTCTGTTGTCAATCTACTGCTGACTGAAAATTAGCTCTATTAGAAGTAGTTCCATATTTAACCTCAAGTGGCAAATACCAGTCAAACCTGACCAACTTTGCAAACTTAAAACTTCATTTAGGGAATCCAGTGACATATTGCATGAGAGGAGGTCAGCTTGCTGGGCAGTTTGATTTCTTCCACTGCATGAGCTCGTAACTCAGTGAACTTGGTGACACCAAAATCCTTCTCTCAGAAAACAGTGCCTAATACTTTGTAAGGAGATTTACAAGGAGATGTTTATCCACAGAGTTTTGCAAGGAGATTTTATCCTCACATTTGGGGAAACACTACTTGCAAGCTGGTCCAGTAAGTAAGCAAGAAAAGAACTGATTTTGGAAGAGTCTGAAGCCAAACCTGAAGCAAAGCAGGTCCCTCCTGGCTGCTGACCTGGCTGCTCTCACTGCTGGGTGAGGGCTCAGGTCTGCAGGTCACAGCAGCTCTGTCTGGCATTTTTGTTCTCCATGAACTGACACCTCTGCTCTCTTCCCATCATATCTCACAGCTGTGTGGAATGAATGAATAAAGACTGTTGCTTATTTTCATGTGTCTGGTGTAGAAGTGAATGGATTTACTAGTATCCTCCTGAGCCAGAAGACAAGTCAGGTTTAAGTTACATTTATATTCAAGGCAGGTATTGACTGGCAGTTACAAACTGCAAAGTAGTGTTCTTTTTATCAAAAAGAATTGGTGAATTGTTCATTATTTGAAAAATGCTGTTATGAAAATGCTGTGTGTTAGTTGGGTGGGATTTTTGCTTGCTTTGGTTTTCACTTTTAATATACTGACAGTTTCTGGTATTACCTGCAGAACACTTGATCTTGTGCAGGGTGTGTAAGACAGCTCTGTACAGCACAGCGTTTGCCAACCCCAGCTGATTATCCTGTTTGTTATTCCTATCTCTTGCAGGTGTTTTAGTGGTGTCAGCTACAGAACAGCTGGAGTTATCCTCTCACAAAAAGCATTTTCACATGTGCAGATACTTGAGTGTAGTGTAACTGTGAGCTTGATCTGGCCAGCCTGAGGATGAATACCTCTCCTTCAAATGTAAATGTAATTAATTAGTGGTGTGGACATTAGCTAGCTGCCCTCAGATGCTTCTGAGTTTCCATGCCTTTCTGTCAATTCTGTTTTTCCCTGTTCCCTGATGTGCCAGAGAGAGCACAGCTCACTGACTGATGCAAGTGAGAGCTCTCTTTGTTTTTTGCAAAGAAACCAGGCTTTCTTTTGGCTCTGGATAGCTTAAAGGCAATATTGGAAGCAATTTATGCACAGCACTTCCATGCTACTGAGCAATAAAGCTGTTACTGTTATGATAAAGCAGAATTTTTTGTAAAGTATTGAATGAAGTCCAGTAATATGAGTAACCAGCTGAATAAAGTGTGTAGAAGTAATTCTAGGGTTTAAAATTCATCAAAATGCAAATAGAATGAGCAGTGTCAATAGTGATTAAACAGCCAAAGAAAATCAAGTTACATTAGGGGTTTTTTTTGAGCAATTATGGTAAAATGAAAGTGAGTAGTGCTTCCTGGGGAGTAGGGCTTTTCAGGGACAGCAGAGGACACCAGGTGCATTGCTGGAGCTGAATGCTGACTTCATATTTAGAAAAATCATTTACTTATTTGGGCTGATACATCTCTTGATACACTATAATTGGCCCAGGTGTGGGACTGAGGTTAAGACCTGGCCACACTTCCTTCTGCATGCTGACCAAGCAACTCTTGGTTTTGAAGTCATTTAAAAAGTGCAGGGACCCTTGCTGAGAAGACCATTAGGAGACTTTTGGTATAACTTTCAAAAATATTTTGTAGAGGCAGAGGTAAGGAGCCATCTCTAGGATTTTGTGAGTTCTAGAAGTCAGCTGCCTTTGTAGGTATGTTTTGCAACTGTGGAAGTGGTAGCACAGAATTTACTGTTCCCACAATACGTGGCAGAAATCTTCCCAGTTGTCATAGCTAAATTCATTGCTAAATGTAACCCAAGAAATATCTTGCATTGCTCATGCTAATTTCTACTGTAGACTGTTTGTATTTATGCATGTACTCTCTGCATTGAGGCTGGAAAGACCTTGGCTAAATAAAAAGCTGCTTTATTATTGTGATAAGAGTATTTTCTGGGCAGCAAGCCTTTGGCTGCTCTAAATTACTTGTTCTAGTGAAAGAATCATGTTCATATTGTTTAAACCATAAAACAAATCATAACGATAGCTGGTAACAAACAACAGAAGCATTCTGCAGTGCAGCTTGAACTGCCTTCTTTGAAATACTAATTGATTTTGCCTGTCCCTGAGGTAATCCTTCTTTGAATCCTGTACCAGTGGGCATGGCAGTCCTGGGTATAGGAAGTGTGGTCATAAAACAGAGCATCTCCCTTTGTACCAGTGTCTCTTCCCTGGCTCCGTTTTCTTCCTCCTGTTTGCTCCCACCCCCAGTTTCTCACACATACGAACTACCTGCAGTGCTTTTGAAGGCATCATCTCGTGCTCCCTTGAAGTGGCGAGGCAGCTCTCTGGGGTGCTCTTGCTGAGCACAGGCTGCGTGAGGAGCTTGGGCTCTGCCTCGTGTGCTTGAAGGCATTGGCAGCCCTGGCAGCATTTCCTTCCCCTCCCGTGACTGTGCATGACCCAGGACAGTAGGAGGCCACTGCCTGCCCTTCCCCGTCACCCCTGCCGTGCCCCGCTGTCCGTGGTCACACAGCCCTGCGGTGCAGTGGCTGCCAGCTTCACTGGAGCTCAGACTTGACCCCAAGTGGCTGCTAAGGCGAGTGCTGGCCTCTGCTCTGTGTGCCTGCCAGCGGGGGGTGGGTGGGTGGTTAAGAGGGGTAACTCTACACACCCTTGCAGCAAGAGCTGTCCGCCACAGGCCACACCTCGGGGATGAGCGAGCGTCGTGTCAGAGCTGCGTGGTGGTGCAGCCGTGCTGCAGAGCAGCCCCAGGCAGTGCTGCCTCTGAGGCGCGTGGTGTGGCAATGTGACTCATCAAAAGGCCTGTGGAGCACATCTTCAACAGCACCATTCTTTAGAATGTTGCTTTCTGAACCCTCTGGCAGTGTGCTACGAGCTCGGAAACCTGTGTCCTATTCCTGATATCTGACTTTGAAATACATCCGCCTAGCACCATATGAGGATAAAACAATTCTAAGCTCATATGGCTCAAATTTCTGCAAAGAACATTCATGGTGGCAATTGAGTGTGTGATTCCTAAACCCAGGAAAAGCCTTTTAGCAGGTACCTGGCAGCATCTTCCTGTGCTGTCTTTTGGCTACATGATGCTGTCAACTCGGTCATCTTGAGTCATTTTTCTAAAACAGCTCCCTGCTGTTGATGGAGGAGAGCACCTAGTGAGTGCCTGCCATTTGGGAACAAGAAATGTCTCAGTGTGGGAAGGTCACAGAATTAAGGCTTTTAGAGAACAGGGGAAGTGCTAAGGTCATGTTCTGTTGCTGCCCTGTAAGAGAAGCCAAGTGAGTATTTGCTCAAGGAAATTTACTGGTTGTGGTGCTTGTATCAGTAAATAGTGTTTCTATCAGCTTCTTGTGAGTGATTTAGGGCTGCATTTGCAAGTGGGAATTATGTAACCATAAACCTAAGTTGCACTTTCAATAAAATGCCGTTTTCTGAACAGATTAAACACTGGGATGACGTCAGTGTTGCTTGCCTTTGCAGACAGGGCAGTGCCTGTGGGGGGTCTCTGTTGAATTTCAATACTGGTAACTTCTGGCAATATACAAGAGTGTGTGTGTAGGTATGTATATATATATATGTTTGTTTATTTATTTGTACCTTCTCATTAAAAGCTGAGAAATGTTTAAACTGTGCATCTGGTGAAGGCATGCAATTGCACTTTTATTGCTCCTCCTTCCCACCCTTATGGAATGTCAGCCAAAATGTGAATGTCACTTTGAAATTTGAAGAAAGGCTGGAATAACCGAAGTATGACTCCTGCTAAGAGCCATCGTGGGCGGGGATGGGAAAATAAGCATAGCACTTCAGTAACGAGATCAGTTCTTGTCCTTTGCTATACTTCTATATTAGTTGAATTTCTTCCTCTGCAGGAAGCATATCTAGCTATGGTTGGAACATGCCTTCTAGGGGAGTAGGAAGATGTGATTGGGGGGGCGGGGGAGGAGTTTATTCCAAGCTTGAAGGCAAATGTCTTGTCTTTTAGCATGCCTCTTGCAAGGTCTTGGGAGATCATAGCACCTCTTTGCCTCAGAATAGCGAGATTTAGTTTTTTCCTATTACACAGTGAGTTGGAAAATGCTTGAGCACTTCGTAGCAACCCTGAAAATAATCCTGAAACTAAAAGCAAACCAGCTCCCTAACATATTTTTCTTTCAGAGATGAGATATTCTGAGAGGTTTCCTTGAAGCATCTTAAAAAATGCTCCAAAGCTTTCTGAAGTTGACATTTGTATCAGTTCACACTCCAAGAGGAATGCTTCCAAGAAGTGACATTTTCTCCCAGTTTCATTTGTTATACAGCTAATGATGTCCCTGTGTCTGCAGATTGTTTCCTGTGATAAAATCTTAGGCTTCTGCCTCTTTCATTCTTGTGACATAGGTGAGATGAAAGATAACAGACAACAATATGAGGAAGAGTATCTAGAAAAATGTAACCAACCACTGGGATCATAAAGGAAAATGTTGCCAAGGGTGATGCTAGGTGTCTAAATCAAAACTTTTTCCGCTATGAAAGTCGAACGTGCAATTTCTGCTTGTCCCCTAAATAGACATAGTTAAAAAGTACATTTGAATCCAGCCTAATCAAGGCTGTATGGTGTATTTTGGAGGTAATATTCTGTAGAAAGTGATCCTACATACTTCAAGTTGCGTGGTTCACCTTGCAGGGACCCCAAAATGTTGGGAGGTCCAGTGTCAATGGACCAGCTGACAGTGTGTTGCACCTGTACATCCCTGGGCAAGCTGCAGCAGCATGAAGTTCAGTGTAGGCCTGTCTACCTCTCTTTCCAAGCAGGTTTGCCGCACTCCTTCCTTAGACTGGATTTTGGAAACCCTGAGGTAGCCAGGGTAAAGCTCTGCACTGCAGTCACACAGGGCTTGTTCACTTTGTTCAGCTTCCCTGTGCTGTAGCACTGAGAGGTCAAATCCTTTGGAATTCTGAGGCCATAGTGAAAACTCCATGTGCCTGAGCATGCAAGTGCCTGCTCTGAGCTCTTTGCATTGAGGTAAACTGCAGCTTTCACTGTCTGGTCATGTTTTATCCTTCCCTGGCAATGTCCTTCTAGAACTTCCTAAGTCTTCTGACAAAATCAAGAACTGAATACTAAGAAACAAATCCAAAGAATATTTTTTCCTTTTGTAGCTGAGCAATAGACTGATATGGCAATGTATTTTAAACTCCTCAAAAGAGCAGCTGTTTCACACCACTTATGTTTCTGAGTCATGGACAGTTTGTGTAGATTCCAGTGCTCACGGCACTAACTTTTGCTGATGCATCTATCTAGTGTGTAGTGCTGTTGCATCCTGGGGTTAACATGTAAATCATAAGCAGTGTTTATTTTGTTTAACAAAAAAATCAATAAGCAAAAAGGCAGTGCTGCATTGGGATTTTTCCCCTGTCCCATGCCCCAAACAAGAAACCATGTTTCAAAACTGTTTGAAGTGAAAATGTTACTAATTTAGCAGAAGCTGGCAGCCATACGTAAACATCAGAAGCAGCAGAGAAAAGGGGTAGGGAGCAAACTTGTAACTACAGGCCAGGGATGGGCCCCACAATGGCAATGTCATGTTCTGTGGGGTTTTTTCCCCTGATGTAGAGTTCGAAAGCAAGAATTGATTTCTTGATGGTACAAAGCTGCTTGTTAGATGGCCAGCCTAGCAAAAAAGTCTTCTTTACCTGAAGATTAACTATTAACTTATGTGAAGAAAGGCTTTGCTTGGTAGTATAAAGATCCTGTAAAACTTTTCAGGTGCTATCTGCTGAGTGAATTTAGACTAGTAGGGTTGCTGTTCATTTAGTCTGCTTGACAATGGGCATTAGAACAGTGAAAAGGATAGAAACAGTAACATTTAACTTGCATAAGCATCTGAGACAGAAAATAACAGGATGTCTTTTATTTCATCTGAGGATGTTAAGACAGGATGAAAATCACAAGCATTTCCATGTTGGCTTTTACCTCAAACTGCAGGAGTTGCTTGAATTAAAATTGTTCTACACAGTCCAATAACTGCATTCTAACCTAAGGGACCTATGTATGAAAGAGAAATTATCTTCCTGGTTCTGTGAAGCTTAATTAATTTTTTTTAAGGTTATTTAGGCATCTTTTTGATGAACTCCCATGTGTGATAAAATACTATCCTTTTTTTTTGTCTTGTTTTTGCTTGTAAAACCTGTTCATTATTTTGAGTCTTCAAACATCAAATTTTGCTCACAGCTTTATTTTGTGCTGAGATCAGAAATGAGGCTACAATTTGAGTACTTTAACCAGAATTACTACAAAAAAGATTTCCTGAAGTTTTATAGATAACTATGTTCTTCCACCCCCAACAGAGGGTAAATAAGATTTTTTTATATTTATTGCCCAAGAAAATACATGTTTATGAATTAATGTGTGCAAAGGTGTTTACTTAAGATATGAGGAGCCAATGACAAAGCTAAATCTAAAATACTGTTAGTATTTTTTAAGTTAAACAAACATACTCTGCAAGAATTTTACTTCTCACCTTTTTTAATATTTTTTATTGTCTTGCATTGTTGGAAACATTTTAACTGGAGAAATAACACATTAGTAAAATTTTAAGCAAAAACACTCTCAGAATTTGCTTTAAAATAATTTGGCTTCTGAAGCATGCCAGTGGAGTTTCAGGCAGAAACATGGGAGCAGGCTGTGCAAGTACGCATAACTAATGTGAAATGAAGCTGTTCTTTGGGATTGACTTCCTTGAGTTTGAAGCCAGCATTTTTCTATTCCAAATGGTAATTTCTTCCTCGTTAGGTAGAAGGAACCAGAACCTTTTCCATTAACTTTGCAGGGGCTTCTGTGTACAGAGGGTGGATATTTAATGGAAAGGGATGGGGGCAAGAAAGAAGGAAAAAGCCCTAACACATGTCTGAACAAAAAGGGGTCATCTATACATTGAGGTATCATCTCATTATGCCTCTTGTTGCCCATCAAAACAAGCACAGGTGCATAATTCACTTGTAGAGCCTTTCTCTGTAGGTATCTGCAGGTCAGTGACAAATGCCACCTCTGTAACAAGGAAGCTCTTCAGAAGGAAGTCTGCAATGCACGCTCAAGCCCTGCAGATTTACGAGTCTAGTGTGCACCTGGAAAAAGCTCTTTTTGAATTGTTGCACAGGTTAATGACAGAGGAATGTCAGGGCGGGGAGAGGGAAGCAGTGTGCAGTGAGGTAAACTGCAGGAGGCACGGTGGGCTGTGTTAAGATTTTGCTCATGCTGATGACTTAGAAGCTTAAATTTACTGTGGAAGATGGAGTCAGGAAGGATCCTTTACTCAGTGAGTTTCAGTAATTCAGTGTCCAAGGAAGAGATCCAGCAAGGGAAGTGATATGAACACAGCAACCAACAGGTACAGCAGCTCTCTGTTCAGCATCATCCCTGAACTGATGAAATGAGTGTGAAGGTTTTGAAGATGCCTGAGGGCAGGAAGATGTACTAGTCAGGCAGTATACAAGGCAGATTTGAACAGTGGAATTTGCTGTTGGCATGAAAGGAGATGAGGCTGTAGGAGATAAGGAGGTGGAGAGATTTTAACTATGCCTTAAGAATTCAGGTCAGGGGGAAAAAAAGCAAAAGATAGTATGTGACAGAAAGAGAGAAGTGGAGGGGGGAGAAATTAAGGAAGTAGATTACATGTAACAGTTTCACAGGGATTTCTGTAAGAACTTTTAATTTCATTTTCTGCTTTCCAGTGGTATACCTGTTGGCCTAGCTGTTGACTCAGAAAAATTAATTAGGTCCATATAGGAAGGGGAATATGCATAAATTCTGTCTAATTATTGTCTGTGGAGTGTGCTTGCTTCATCAGCACACGGAACTGCATCCCTTCAGCTTTTCCAGTAATTTGTCAAGCATGAAGGGCTGGCAGGAGGAATATTGACTCCTGTTTTAGCCCAGTGTTGGGTGGGGAGGCTCTGCTAACACCTGAAGTATGCTTTGGAGCAAGTCAACTACTTTGTATATATCACTTTTATTTATTATGTACAAATTCAACTAACCATTTTTCTTTCTCTTTCAGTTACTATTTCTTCAACTGCTGAAAAAGGTAATTTTTTAAAGTTTTTATGACGATGTAAATAGCTGCTTTGCATGTCAGTCCTAAGGGATATAGAGTTTAAATGTGCTCCTTTGTGTGAGCTCTGTGTAGTGAGTAGATTAGTGCTAAGAAACAAGGTAAATATTTTACAGTTGAGTGTGTTTTGTTTCTAATACCACAAACTTGGGATGATGACAAGACCTGTGGCTAATGCAAGTAATGCATATGATTTAAGTTTGCATTTATTTTTAAATGGGTACCTACTAAGAACAGAAAAAGGAGAAGAGAGAGGGAACTGCAGCACATCCACAATTCCATTTTCTGCTTCTGCCTATGACCTGAAAGACTTTTGTAGGAGGATGAATTGTTGTTGTACTGCTTAATATTTTCCAAACAGCTTACCAAGTTCTCAGAACTCCATTCTTAAGGAGTAGTTGGAATTGTGCAAAACACAACCATTTCAAAAGTGGCTACACATAATAATTTTTAATTTCCAGGTCAAGTGTTTGAGGCTTGTTTTGAGAAATTTTAATCTTCATATTGGTTTTAGCAAGTATATGGCACAGTGGGTAGTAGTACACAGTGATAGAGATGCAAACTAACAAAAAACATCCAGCCTATTGTTACTGAGATATTTGTTTGGGAGTTCATTCCAGTTTCTGGGGGAACATGAGTGGTAGATTAAACACAGATTTGTATTTTGGCTATCCACAGAGGGCTGTTCAGACTGGTTAAAGCTCTTGTCTCTTAAATATTTTGCAAAAGAGCACAGAAGTGGAAGTTAATCTAGCAGTTTTCTTCCTGGTGAAATCTACCAGAACACTGTAAAAAGAAGGAATCTTGATGGAATTTGTTGTTTTATTCAGTTTCTATTTGACTGAAACAGGTTCTTCTAAATCTGCCAGAGTAGGAAAATGTGAGATTAATTAATGAGAGTGACAGTATCACTGGAACCTGTGAGGGTCTTAATAGCTGTCACCTGCACACTGCTTGCACCTCCCATTCTGAATCATATTATAGGCACCCTGTATGCATGAATTTATCAACCATGATTTTAAAATTACATGTGAAGTCATTTTTTGTTCATTTGAAAAGAAAGCTGGCATAAGTTTTCTAAAGTTCTTGTAAGCCAGCTCGCAATAGCCAGGAATCAACATCAGAAGAGTTGAAATACCAAAGTACCAGAAACATTGCTATGTAAATCAATAATGTGCATCTTAGCAAGTGTATTTTGCTCCTTATTTCAGTGTAATAAGTACTGCAGTAAAATTATTTAAATATAATGGCAACTTTTGATTAAATCAGTGGCAATTTCTTCACCCCGTCAAGGCTCATTTTTTTTCTTTGCAGTTTTATATTCTTGGCTAGTTTTATATCCACTAGGATAGGGGAATAAAGTCAACTATTAATCTCTGTTAACAGTGTAATAAACTACTGTTATATATTATTGCCTGTCTGTAGTCTGACCCTGTCTTGGAAGTAGTATTAAGAATGATTCAGAAAAGAATGTTAAGGGCAAATCTTAGGAGGACTTAGCATATTTTAGGAGGATTCTGAGCCCATGTCTTAAAACATTGTCTTCCTGAGGCCATAAGTTTGGTGTAGTATACACCAGTGCCTTTAAAGAGAACTGACTTGTCTTGGTCACAGCATGGCACCAAGAATCCTGGATGGCCTTGGTTTAGCTGGGACTTGTGACTCTGAGTCTGGCTGAACTGGCAGATACTGGGGTTTGAGGTTTCTGTTGTGTTTTCCATCTAGCTTGTAATTACAAGAAAATGAGCTGACTAGGAATGAATCCGGCTTACATTTGTACTGGAAACAGATGCAAGACGCTTCAGGGAGTAATCTGTAGAGGAGCTACTGATACCCAAAGTGGTGGGTAGATGGACTGCTAAAGTAAAGCTGTTAAAAATGGTATCTTCCCTCCCTCTCATTTCCTGGGGAGCACTGACAGGACTGTTATGTGTAATCACAGGAGGAATGGCAGCATGGGAGTAGGAGAGACAAGAATTTATTCAGAGTGAAGCCAGCATGGACTGCCAATTGCAGGCTCTTTCCCTGGGTGGTGCCCATCACTGGCTACTGAGTACTGGCCCTTGGCTTTTAATGATGGTGACAGATTGCAAGAGTTCAGTTACATGAAAAGCACTTTAATAGCTGCCTCTCTCTAATAAACACTGGTAGCACTGGCACAGATCTGTACCCTTGACACAGCCGCCGTGGTCCCTGATGTCCTGCATATTTTAGGGGCATTTACAGCCTGTGACAAAGCTTTGAGGTTCTGCTGTTTGACACATTGTGTATGCACTAAAAATAATCCTTCAAAAGGGTCTGAATTCTGGCGTGATTTTTATGGACAGAGTAGAACTGTTTACTGTAAGTTAGTTTTGCTGTGCCTTGCCCTCCCCTGTATCTCATTTCCTCTTTCCTTCTATTCAATTTCTCTCGCCCTCTTCTCCACCAAAGTTCTGATCTGTGCCACTGATTCCACTCCAGTTTTATGTCCTTTTCTCCTCTCTTCCAAGCCATTTTCCCATGCTTTAATTGCTTTAACCACATTGTGTTTGAATGTTGAGTATGTTTTTAATAACAGACAACTTCTAATAATGCAGTGCCCACTACAGTAATACACAAGTTCTTTCCTATCAGGAGACAGATTTAGGGTGGTTTTAGAAAAGGGTTTTGTTTCTGGCATTTTCAGTCGGCTGTACAGCTGAAAATTTGCCAAGTCTGTCTCTAAGGTTGGAGGAATCATAGGCAAAGGTAAAAAGAATATAAAGCAGTGTCCTCTGTGACTGTGCTACAAACATTTTCTAAGCTGTTGGAGATTGCCAAAATTTTGAGCCTTTTTTGCCATCTGTGAAGTACATGGTGCAGTTTCTTAAAGGACTATATCTCTTCAGAAAGTAGGTCAAATTTCCTACTTAACTGCAACTGATGATAATATAAATGAAGATAATATAAATATTTAATATGACTTCCATAAGACTTACTGTTCTGGCACAACTGATCTGTTTCCTCTTGACAAGTGATAAAAGAAACCATTAGAGGAAACAAAATTGGAAGGAGCTTCCTGGGTCATAAGGTCTGGATTTCTGGTCTTTAAGACAGTGATATCATGCAGACTCATTAGAAAATTTATTGAGCTCCCTCCTAAAGCCAGCTACATTTTGTTTCCACTGTGACTGTAATAGGACTTTTCCAACTTATATTTCTCAGATGATTTGAAAGAAGATAGCAAGAAAATCTTTACCTCACATCTGGCATGACTGGAGTGCAATACTCAACAAAGCCCTGTTTGGGGATTTTAACTGTCATTGATGACCAGTGTCTCCTGCAATTGCACAGTTACTGTGCTGTTTCTATTAGAAGTAGAAATTAAATTGAATTATGTGGGTCAATAAGTAATCAATTACTTTATGATAATCTAGAACAGAATTACAGTATCATCTTTATCTGAAAAGGTTAGTCACTTACATGCCAGAAGCGAGGCCGTGTTCAGTTTTGAGGTTTTTTTTGTTTGGGGTTTTTTTGGCTTTGCTTTGTGGGGGCTTTTTTTGGTGGTGTATTTTTGTTGGGTTTGGGGGGCGGGGTGGGTTTTGTCGATTTGTTTTTTCCTTCAAAATCTGCTTTGGAAAGTTTAGCAAGGTCAAGTGCAAGGTCCTGCATATGAGTCAAGACAATCCCAAACACAAGTACAGGCTGGGCAGAGAATGGATTGAGAAGCATCCCTGGGGAGAAAGACATGGGGGTGCTGGTTGATGAGAAGCCCCACGTGGCTCAGCAGCATGTACTCACAGCCCAGAGAGCCAAACGTGTCCTGGGCTGCATCCAGAGCAGCGTGGGCAGCAGGGCCAGGGAGGGGATTCTGCCCCTCTGCTCTGCTCTGCTCTGTGAGACCCCACCTGCAGTGCTGCATCAGCTCTGGGGTCCCAGCACAGGGAGGACATGGACCTGTGGGAGTGAGTCCAAAGGAGGGACACTGAGGAGACTGGAGGGATGGAGAACCTGTCCAGCTAAAGACAGCCTAGAGGGAGCTGGGGCTTATTATCCTGGAGAAGAGAAGGCTCCAGGGAGACCTAAGAACACCTTCCAGTACCTGAAGGGGACTACAGGAGTCCTGGGGAAAGATGTGTTACAGGGACAAGGGGAGAATGACTTCAAACTGAAAGAGGGCAGGTATAAATTAGGTATTGGAAGGAAATTCTTTATTGTGGGAGTGACAAAGCAGCAGCAGAGGCTGCCCAGAGGAGTTATGGATGCTCCATCCCTGGAAGCGTTCCAGGTCATTCTGTGAATCCATAATAAAAACATTATTTCCTTGAGGAAGAGCAGCCATCACATTTGGGGAGTGAGAGTGGATGTTTAGTTAATTTTTTTAAGTGAACGGTCCTAGAGTACTAAGTGTAGTTGTTTATCTCTCCTCAAAGATCAGGGGGTTTATTTCTTGTTCTTTTCAACTATATTCATCAAATTCTAATTTTTATTTTATTGCAGCTGTCTACCTTGTAGTTTTTCATCTGTCATTCGTCATGTTTGTATGGTCCTATGGGAAGACAATTTTCACAGCTCCTGCAACCCCCTCTAGTGAGGTAAGTATAAAGTTAGGAAAATGTCAGTGCCTTATTTATAAATAACTGAACTGTTTTCAGTGATGAAATTTGTTTGCAGTACTGCATGATTCACCTTTCCCTTCTCATTGTCTAAAATAGAACAGCATGACAGGGTCTCATGAATGAAAATGATCAAGTTGCTCTTAAAATACCATATGCTTTGTGTGATGACATTTCCTTATACAAAATGTGTGCTTAAATCATCACAGGTTTGGCAGTCTTGTACAGTGCTAAGCTATGAAGTAGCTTGCTTGAAACCTGGAATTTTTAAAACTGATAAATGAAATACAGTGACAATACTTTTATGTTTCCTTTTTAGGCAGTTTTAACCATTGTTTGTGTAAGAAAGGATGGTAATGCAATGTGTGCTTATGACCTGGAGGACTGAACCCTCTTATTAATCAAAGATTAAGGTTTAGGAACACTGAGATGTGACTACATAAAGAATCTGCATATAATAGCGAAAGAATGTGTGATGAAGTTTTGTTTTGAAAAAGTGCCATATTAATTCTAGTAAGCCTGAGATGGATTATCTTGTTTTCTATTTTCTCTAATGTGTGTGTATGTAAGTATTAAATATGGGCACTGAATTTAAAATATTCCACTTCTCTTCCTTGTTTTTTCAAAGCTTTTAAACTGCCTAAACTTTTGAGGCATTGGTTGCTCTGTGGGGGTTGAATTTTTATTCTGTTTTCAGCAAGACTGCCATTCAGTGCTAATGTCAACCTTAAACATTCTTGAGATGAGTTATTCCCATGCTTTGAGGAAAAAGCAAACATTGCTCTGTAATGGTTAATTATGGCTTAGAGATCTGTATGTTCAAGCTATGGACTATAAAGTGTAAAAAGCTAGACATTCTTCTGCTAAGCAAAAAGTCTAAATGTAGCTATTGAAAGGTCTGGAGCACACATCCTGTGAGGAGCAGCTGAGGGAGCTGGGGGTGTTCAGCCTGGAGATAAGGAGGCTCAGGGGGGACCTTACTGCTCTCTGTAACTGCCTGAAAGGAGGGTGCAGCCGGTGGGGGTGGCCTCTTCTGCCAGGTAACAAGTGACAAGACAAGAGGAAATGGACTCAAGAGGCACCAGGGAAGGTCTAGATTGGATATTAGGAAACATTTCCTCACTGAAAGGCTTGCTGTCACAAGCACTTGAACAGGCTGCCTAGAGAAGTGGTTGTATCCCCATCCCTGGAGGTTTTAAAACATTTATGGTTATGGCATTTGGGGATGTGGTTTAGCAGTGGACTTGGCAGTGCTGGGTTTATGGCTGGGCTTGATGACCTTAGATGTTTTCCGACCAAAGTGATTCTATGAATTGCTAAACCTAAAAATTCATAGGCTCTTGCCTTCAGGGTAATTTGGCTTTTCTGGGATGGTTTTGCAGGAAAATTGTAATGTTAAGCAGGTTAACTAGTAAAAATATGGTTGAAATGGTGTTATTCTAGGTTTTATAAAGCTGTATGGACTAGAGCTGCTCTTTATGCTAATGCCTGGTAACTTTTACTGTCTGCTTGAATTCTTCATTAAGAGCAAACTTATTCTGGCAGTACTTTTCCTGTAGTTACAGTCATGATGTAGCAGGCTTTTTGTATTCAGCAAGTGAAAGGGATGGCTTGGGCATATGGCATGTAATGAATTTTTTGTATATTAACTGTGGAGATAGATCAGATTGAATAAAATTTTCTTCTGCAGCTAGCTTTAAATGAAAAAAAGGACATAAAACCTCTCCCACCAGGACAACAAAAGAACACACTCAAAAAAATTAAAAGGCAAAAAACCAAATTAAAAACCCAGCACCACTTTTTCTGTTTCTGGGCAAATCCCTTCTGTTCATGTACGATTGAGTAATTTATGCTGGTTATACTTAAAAACAAACATGATTTCAGAATCTCTCCATTGTGTGAGAGTGTAAGTGTATATATTTTTAGTCATTCAAATTGGCCATTCTTGCAAAACAAATAGCATCCTGCGATTTTACTACTGAACTAAAAAAATTCTGCAGCTGCTGTTGTCTTAGTGTAGTCCCTGTGCATTTGTCCTAAGAAAGAACAATCAGCATTATACAAGATCCAGAAAGAGGAAGGAAACAAAGGGATTCTTTCTGTTTTCAATAAGAACTGCTGGAACCTCATTGGGAATTCTGTTTGCTGTGTGGTAACAGACAACTTTTGATGTCTTTGAACATATCCTGCTATTGTCCTGAGAGACTGTGGTCTCACAGCCCTATTAAGTTCTGAAATTAGAACAGCAATGTAGCTTTTCGGAAAACCAAAATCCTATCCAGGATTTTTTGAGTAATACTATGACGTTACATGGACAAATTTGAGAAGATTTTAATCTTGTTATTGGGTTCCTTTTCTGTGCACTAATGGTTTGCCTTGAAATGTCATCTAGAGGGAGTACTCATGTTTCTTGCAACCTCTGCTTGATTGCAGGTCACAGAGACCTGGGTCACCTAGCACACTCAGACAAGGGTAGTAGGGATTAAAGTGTATTGCACCACTGTTTGCTGGAATGATGCATCACATCTGTCTTAAACTTTTGACGTGAACATCTGTTTTCATGCTTGAATAAATATCTGAGTGGTTAAATTTAAATAATGAGGTCAAACTCTTGGTGATGGCTGAAATGTTAAGCTTTAATTTTGCTCTTGGCATAGATTAATTCTAGTGTCTTGTTATTTAAAAGGGTGTTATTTAAACATGTTTCATGTGTAACCCTTGAAGGGTGCATAGGCTCAATAATTGGGATGATACTACATGTGACAGGAGGCTTAACTAGATTCTGTGAGCTTTGAGGTGTCTTTCTTGCATTCTGGGTTAGGAAATAGCTCAGAGGAATTGCAGACATGACTTGCTGCTTCCTCCTTGCTGTAAGTGGAGTCTTCACTGTTGCTTGCCAACTGACTGTAATCCAAAAGAGGAAAAAGTACAGGATGAGAGGAAAATCCATGTGAACTAATCACGCACATGTTTTTGGTAGGAAAATACGATCATACTAAACCACACTAAGCCAGGTTTTGTTCCAGCTGCACACATAGCATTTTCCACTCTTTACCATGAATGCTTTGTCTGTGTGTGCTCATAAAGAGGGCTCTTGTAGTCCATGCAGGAAGCTCAGAGTTTAGAAGTGCTTTGGAACAGAAAAATACCAAAGGAAATAGTCATTTCAGCCCCTGCTGCACAGGGCCTTGTCAGCACGCTGGGTTTTGTGGGGCCTTCTGGTAAATACTGTTTCAGCGGATACCGAACCAAGTGTTTCACAAATGAGTAAAAACTCTCCAGGTTTTTCTGGTACAGGCTTACATTTCAGTGAGGTTTCAACAGGAATGCTTATCAGGCTTTACTCAGAACTGTATCACACTCTCAAAATGTACAGGCTTTGCTGAAGTTGCTTTCAATACAACTTTATTGAATTGAGACTTTTGAGACTAGAGTTGACTACTCCTGAGTTAAAATTCCAGTTAAACTCTTCCAGCTTCTGAGCTGGAACCATGAAGCCCATCACACCCCCCATCTGCATTCCCCCCCCATCTGGTTTGTACCCATCTCTGTGTTAGAGAGGAAGTGGGATAAGAGAACTTCAGTGCCTTGTAGCAGCAAGGACTGTTGCACCTTCATCTTGTTCACAGTTTACTTAATTTATGCTTATCAGGAATTAAAGGAAAGTTCGCACCTTAAAGCACACCCTGAGTCTCTGCCTTCCCTTGTGATGAAGAGAAAATACTACAGATAATGGAACAGAGATAAAGATTATTTTCTTCAAAATACATCCAGAAATTAAGTACATCCAAAATACATCCAGAAACTTAGGAGTTTTAAAGATCTCTTGTAATTTTTGTAGCATTCTTTTTTTTTGTTGTTGTTTACATGGTGCTTTTGGGTCAGTGGATGGGGGCACCCAAAAGGTCTTTCCCTTAGAAAACAAAGTAATGATTAATCTCTTCCCTTCTATCCATTTTCTCCATCCCTCCTAGTTCTGCTTGTCAAAAGCCGATAAAGAGCAATATGAAAAAGAAGAGAGACCAGAATCCCAGCAGGAGATTTTGAGAAAAGCTGCTAAAGACTTGCCTATCTATACGACAACAGCGTCGAGAGGTGAGATATAAAGATAATTCTGTGCTCCTGAAGTTGCTGTTTATTTATTTGTTGCCATTGAATGAACAATATATTAAGCATATATTTCAAATGCCATAATGTTTTGATTTTTGGTTGTCCTGGTGTTTAATCCCCCTGAGAGAAACAGCAATCCTTTTTCTGGGGTTCTCAAGCCACTACTTGAAATTCAAAAAAGAAAATTGTCTTCTAGCAAGAAGAGAGATGACAGCAGTTATCTCCAGCTGTGGCAATTAAAAATAAGCACAGCAAAGAAATATAGCTAAGATAGCTTGAAATGTGTTGCTCAATTTTATAATCACTTTTATCCCCATTTAAACTTTTTTTTGAGCTGTTCTGGTCCAGTATGAGGGGAAATGTACTTAAGATATTAACATACTTTTGCAATGTAAAAACAAATAAATGTCATTTCATTCTCATCTGCAATTCAGTACAAATCTAGTTATGGACTATTTCTGAATTTGCTTTTAATATATGTAGGCATTTTATTCCAGTTTATAGATGAATGATCTGTGAAAGTGCTGTCTTACGCATATGTATATTCTTTAAAAATCTATAGCTTTTATATGTTTTATCTTGCTTTTTTTCTTGAAACTAGCAACCCTGTAGAGTTTCCAAAATCATAACCTTCTCGGAATAATCATTGCCAGAGTTTACTGTGACTTTTCCAAACAAAGGAAAGGACACTTGACTCTTTTGAATACAAGCCTCCCTTTAAGGGAATCCCAGTCTTAAGTTCCTGGAGCAGTCTGGGAGGCTGTTGTCAGCTCTTACCAGTTCTGTTTAGCTGTAGGTGTTGGCTTTCCTCCTGCTTTCAAACTGCCTGTGCCGGTGTCTTATTTCCACTGAGAAAAACCTGAAGGTCTGTTTAAAAATATCCAGGAAAGATGAGGAAGAACTGATTTACTGAACAGTCTGCTAGATCATTGTTTGGTGAAGTGGCTAGGGAAAGCCAGTGCAGAGGTTGACTTGCTGAAAGAATATAGTTTCAGAATGAGATGCCTTAGTACCCTGTGCAGAGATGAAAGGAGGATGGGAAGACTTGTATGTCAAAGTGTAAATGAAAATGTACTCAGTAGAATAATAGATTCTTCTAAATACTTTCTTAAAAAAATCAAAACTACATATGTGAGATTAGGTACATGACAGTCTGTGAGAATAGGTATGGCAGGGGAGGGCAGGATGCTCTTTTAAGATTCAGTTCATGTTAAGGGGGAGAACTTTCATAAAGTCAAATGAGTTCTACTGACCTGAGCTTGCACTTAAATGCAGCAATCAGATACTGTGACCGATGCCAGCTGATCAAACCCGACCGCTGCCACCACTGTTCTGCATGTGACGTGTAAGTGTCTGAATCTGGAATTACAACTTTTCTCTTTCCTGCAATCTTCACTTTAGTGTGTTCATGCCTTCAGTGGGTCAGTTCCTTCCACTGGTGCATTATTACCGTGCAGCCCTATTGTCTAAAGAGGCAGAACTTTTTAGGAAACCTGCTTGTAGCTTTGTAAAACAAAGCTTCTATAAAAATAATTAATTAATTAAAAAGCAAAAGATCGTAAGTAAAGAAAGGTAGGTCTGAGATACCAGCACCACCAAAAGCTTATTATTGAACTGTTTTAT
Organism: Bombycilla garrulus; assembly: GCA_013400315.1. NCBI lineage: Eukaryota > Metazoa > Chordata > Aves > Passeriformes > Bombycillidae > Bombycilla > Bombycilla garrulus. Next base: position 301,258 of record VXBU01013109.1, on the reverse strand, counting down.
TGTATCTTGTTTCTGTAGCTTTGAAACAGATGTGTTCTGCTAAAATTGTTTATCTCAAAAATGGACAGTAGGATCACATGCCTTTAACATTTCAAAGACATCACTGCTATTCTCTATTTTCATTGTGAATCATCAGAGGAGTCTGCACAGGCACTGAAGGCTGAGGCTACGAGAGTTCAGTGGGCTGAGCTTGAGGAAATCTTGTTAACTGAAGAACCTAATACACATCTTTTGGCTAAAATCAAATTTGTTAGCAAATACAATGAATGTCTCTGTGTCTGAAATGTCTAGTATCTGTCTTTACATTAAAACTAGATTAAAATGTCATGTGAACTATTCAAATTGCCCTTTCTGCTGATCTTTTCCTCCATTAGCTTTAAAAAAAAAGGCAAGCAGCAAACAAAATGGTAGCAAAAATAGCACTAAGGTGGACTTAGCTGAAGTGCCAGGCTAACACACCTTATCCACACAACCCTGAAAGATCCTTCGGTTTTCTTTTCTCTGTGTCCACATGAAGCTAGTGTGGCTTAATGAACTGGTACATGGTGTTGCTCAGTAATGCTCCCCATGCTAATTTAAGAAACTCTCCTCATAACTCTTCTGAATCTCAATTGTTCCTTTTGGCAAAAGAACAGCTCCTCTAATATAGAGAATTGGTATGATTGAGAAGGGCTTGAAAAAGATACACTAGAGCGAAATACTTGAAATATCAATCAATAAAAAACAACACTCAAAACTGTAGAAGCTGAAGTTACGTGTCTTAGATAGAAAATATATTTTTTTGTCTTAACTTGCTGGAAATTCTGTCTTTCAGGTGTGTATTAAAAATGGACCACCACTGTCCGTGGTAAGTTTATTTTTAAAAAGATTAGTGTGAGGATGATGAATTAGATGCTGCTTCAAAAATGCACTTCTGGAGTAAACCTTGATTTCCACAGAAGTTCTTTAATAGGTGGGAATAAGTCTTGTTCCCAATGTGTGTTGGAGCATAGAGTTGTAAGTCCAGTTATCAAAATTGTGCAGTTTCTCCCTGTATAGAGAAACCTTGGCATTAATTAGACCTGTGACAAAAGGCATTTCTTTCTTTGGTTTACTCTACTGGCGTTAGCAGGAGAGGATATACCCACTGCAATGGGGGAGTAATTTCTCCATTCTAGATGATATGTATGATCCACTCAGACTCTTCTGTAGCTTGTATTCACAGGTAGTCAGTAGAAATACAATCTGCTATCACTGTGAAAAACGTTACTACCAGTCGTTGACTTCGAGGTGGTTTTGTAACCAAAGCAGCATCCGCTGAAATTGATGGCAAGGTTCATGTTACTTTCTGTGGTGACTGCAGTTAGTTTGTGGTGGGAATTGCTTCCTGTATGGACTGTGTGTATTGTATCCCTTTGCCAGCTCATGTCCTGTCCTACAGAATCACAGGGGACAAAATTTATGTGAGAGGCCCAGATCACACAGCCTGTGAAATTTCCTTCCAAGCAGTGGCTGAAAATGCTTGTGAAACGCTGGTGCCAGAATGTTTTGGACATACCACTGACATCTTACACATTTTGCTCTGCAAAAGCTGAATGTAATGTGGGTTTTTTGTTTGTTTTATTTTTTGTATACCTTAGTAACCTTTTTCTCTTTCCCCTCCTTCTAGGGTGAATAATTGTGTGGGATTTTCTAACTACAAATTCTTCCTCCTGTTTTTAATGTATTCCTTACTGTACTGTTTGTTTGTTGCTGCTACCGTCTTGCAGTACTTCATAAAGTTTTGGACAGTAAGTTCTAAGGCTTTTTTTGGTTGTTCATTTGTTTAATACTGCATGTGTTATTGGAGGCTGCATCAGCATGTTGTCATTCACCATTTACTCTGTTCTGTGGTTCACTATCATTAATGACATCAATCAAAGTGACTGAAGCAGGAGAACCATATGAATTTTGATGAAGTAAATGTATTACACCGCCTGGGATGAGTAACTGGGGGAAGGAGTTTTGATGAGGACACTGCAATTTCTCTGTTCCATCAAAATTGAGTGGCACAGCTCAGGTTTTTATGAGACTATGGGATACAGCTATGAAGGTAAAGAAAGAACTGGCCATATCAAACAATTACATATATGTATGAGTGTGTGTCTATATATGTGTATGTATATATAAAAATACTGACAATTGGAAATATAAATAACAATTTTGTATCTTCCCAGACTTGTCTATGGATAACCTGCTGCCAGATAAGGCAAATTAATTAGTTGGGATCTGTCTGAGCTCTGTTTTGGAGTCCTTACATAGGCATGTCTGAACTTCATATCAGTAGCTTTTATGATCTGGTAGAGGTAGAATCTAAGATATGTACAGTGTGAATGTTTTGCATCTTCCTTGCAACTATTATTAGTTGTCAAACAGTTAACACACATACATGCATCTTAATATGTTTGATAACATTTATGTGAAGGCAACCATCCTTGTATGTCGGTGTTATATTGCTCCAATCAGTTTTGTTCCAGTCATATTCCAGGCTGAACAGAGTGCCTTCTGTACTTGATCCCTTTATCTACAAAAGCTTGTAGTGTGCCTTCCTGTTTCTAGGCTGAAGTGTTAGTGGCAGAATTCCCTTAATCCATTTCCATTAATGAGCATGCAAAAAAATTACCACAAGTGGAAGGGTCTCAGTCACTTTTTTGGGTAAATAACACCACATATTTCTTAGATGCTGGCTGCTGTCAGAGTAACTGAGGAAAGCAGTAATTATCTGCAGCAGTAGACAGTGATGTTTGCTTTATTGGAGCAAAAGATTGCTGCCATGTCAGGGTAAGAGAAGCTTGATGATGTATTCAAAATAGCTAATAGTTTGCATTAGGTAAGATAAATGGTGCAAAAAAGTTCATGTTCATCTAAGCTTGTGGGTCTGATCTTCCAAAGTACTGTGTTTCTCTTAACCTGTCAGTTCTGTATAGCAGCTTGTCACTGGAGAGCAGGGAACCATGTGGGAATTGAGCTGTCAGTACTGTGAGATGAAAGCCAGAAATGTGTTTATCAGTCATAGCTGGGTCTTCAAAGATATTTCAAATTAAATAGTCTGATTCTGCTGTTCAGTCTTGCTTGGCTGTAAATAGTTAAATTTTCAATCCATGAATGTGCCGTTTCCAAACATCTGCCTGGCTGCTTTCCAGTGCTTTGTATGCAATTTCTAAGGAAACTGTAGATGCGCTCTTGCATATTTACTGGTCAGTGTTTCAGCACAAAAAAGAAAAAGAATTTGCTTTGTTACCTTACTTTGTAATTGTTAGTGCAATAAAAAAGGCCACAGGTCAACTGACTACAATGAGCAAACGTTTAATACCAGCATCTGCAGCAGGACTCTTCCAAAGCTCATCGGACATGATGTTGAAGTGGACTCTTGAGCAGAGGAAGTAAACTTAAGAGGGATTATTTTTTTTATTATTGATTCAGTTGTTAAAAATGCTTCCTGCAAGAATGGGCTACTTCTGAAATGTAACAATGTAGTTGTGTACTTGCTTTCAATTCCGGATACTTCCAAGACAGAATCTGGCAATGCCCCGATCTTATCAGTAGAATAGGTCTCTGACTCACTTCACTCATATTAAGTCACCCACTTCACAAAGCTAAGGCTTTTCTGGTCTTATAACTGACTATTAAAGTACATTTCCACAAAGAGGTGGCAGCTCCATAATCACGTAGGCTTGCAAATTTTTGTATGTCTCTTGTACATAAGCTTTTAGGCAAGTGCTCTCTTGAAAGGTTCTCTCTTCATCTGTATGCAAACCAAAGCAGAATGCTGCTGACATGTGCTGTCTGTAGATTGCTTCAGTATATTGCTAATGCTCAGCTTTGTCTGCTACAGCGTCAGACAGATTGCTGTTTGGACATTTTCTGTTGAGGCTGTCTAGATGCACAGAACCACTGAATATTTTGAGTTGGAAGGGACCCTCAAGGATCATAGAGTCCATCTCTTCAGTAAATGGCCCATATGGACATTAAAAGCCCACAAGCTTGGTATTATTAGCACCATGCTCTTAAAACTGAGCAAATCAATGTTGTTTTTTCCCCCCAAATCTTGACAATAGGAAATAGGAAAATAGGAAACAGGAAATGTTACAGTATACCTTCAGAAGGTAGTGCTTGTTTTTTCCTTCCTCACAGATGTTTTTCAGAGACTGTGCAACAAACTGCTGGATATATCCAGTGTTGGAAAGACGTTTGGACTGCTTTTTGGGGAATGTAGCCTGGGGGAAGAACTTGTAATGAGGTTGTGGAGGTGTATGTGCTAACTACACAAATGTAGCAATCCATTGTTTTGCACTGTTGATAATACTTGCTTAGAGACATGATGCTCCCACACAAACACTTGGAAACATTGTGAGACATGAACACCTACCAAATTCTTCTGTTGAAGAAAGCCTTTGTATTTCTCACTTGCACATGCAAGGCTTTTACACAACATATTTCATGGTCTATGCAGAAGTGCTGAAGAAAGGTCTTGATTCTGTGCCTACAATAGTGGAACCACTACACTGGCTGGAAATGTTTACCGCCGCCTTGCACCCTGAACCTGTTAAAATCTGTTTTGTAGATTAAGGGAAAGTGATTGATTTTTTTTTTTTTTTAATTTATATCCATAACTGCTTTTTCTACACTCATGACATTTTTATTTCTACCTCAGAGGTTGTTAAAGATCAAATGTCAGCTTAACCAAATGTATTTGACACAAACACCAGCACTGGCTGGACGCCCAGTGCTTGATGCCTTGTTTACACAGTGCATGGTGGTGCTTCCCGGCTTATATTTGTGCCTGCTCTTATTCTTGCTGCTCTGCCACCTCCTTAAAACCATTATGTTTTCCAGTCATTTTCAGTGTCTTTCACTGTCCTCCAAATAAATTTTCAATCCTGAGTATAGCTAAATAAAGGATGTGATACATGTCCCCGGTGGATGGCACCTGCTTCTGCAAAACTTAGGTTGTTTTAACAATAGGGGAGGTAAAAAAGGAGTGGTTCCACATCATTAGTTTGAACCCATTCCTCTTGCCTATACTAAGGATGTAGACCAGATATGAGGGTTTTTTCAAAGATTAAGCTATACCTGAAAAATGAGGAACAAATCAAGCTCAGACAGGACTTTTTTGTTTGAGGGGTTTTATGACCTGATACCAATCAAATGACGCTGTTTGTGAATGAGTTTGTAGGGGACTCTTGAATAGTGACTGGCTTCAGCCTGTTGTGTGCTAAGTAGTCCAGATTGTGTTGTGCAAATTGCTTCCTTTTGTAAACTCTACAGATCTCTCACCTGCAAGTCTCTGCTTCTGTGCTGCTGCTGAGCATAATGATCTTAAATAACCAATGTCTGAAGTTACGCTCACATGCGAGGGGCATGTGGACTGCTGCTAGAACACCACTGTGAATAAGCTTGTTATACTTCTCTCCAGTAAAGAATCGGCCTTTTTTAAAAGATGCTTCAGTTCTCCAACTGTCATTCAAGAAGTTAGAACCAGTGGCTGAAACTGGGTAGTCAGAAGAGGTAAATGCTCCCTGGGGATCATGCAGATTAATCATGCATAATTCAAAAAATCCTCCAGGCTATAGAGCTGCTGGTTTTGGAAGATACAAGTGAAATCAACTTAGATTTTTTGACCCACAGATCACGCAAAGGCTAACCTGCTGCTGCTCTTTTAGCATCAGAAAAATCTCCTGAGAATTTCTTGAAGAGAATTATTTTGTTTAAATATGTAATTTCAAAAGAGTCATAGGAATTCAAGTTACAAAAATCAGTTGGGCATCTGGGGAACACTGCAGTGTGCTCTGAAGTAGAAAGAGTTATTATTGCTTCAATGAAGCTTAGGAAGAAGCAACAACTGGAGTATTTTGCTAGGGTGAATTTCAGTGGATTGCAAAACACAGCATATCCCTACTGCAGGTGGAAGAGGGACTGTTCCACAAATTGTCAGTAAATAAGTAATAAAATGGTCAGTAAAAAAGAAGCTGAACTTAAATGGCAGTTTAGAGAGCTCGCCTCTGCTTGTCATTTGCTTACTGTAGAATTATCTGATGGCAGCCAGCAATTTTGAAAATGCTGTTTATATCTGCTTGGCTCTTATGTAGATGCTTGGGCTCCCCCTAAGCTTTTTGCACATATTAGTGTAATTTAAAATTCATACATCTTTCCTATAACAGATTAGTTAAGTGCTAGCATCTTAGCCAAGATACTACTCTTTAGGTATAAAGTTTGGAATTTAAAAGCTAATTTGAACCCAGCTTTCCTGTTTCTTCCTTTGTTTTCTCAAGCACTGGTTCAATTTCAGGTGTTATACTAAGGATACATCATACAAACTGCTCTGTATTGAAGGAAGTAAGAAAGAAAGAAAATTGTACTGATTTGTTATCTGATCTTTTTTAGATGAAGAAAATTGTGCAAAGAATGGCAATTTATTTTTTATGGTTTTGTCTGAAACTACATCTAATGGTAATGGACATGTTCTGAAGTCAGAGAGATTTTGTAATTAATAAACCATTACTTTATACCTCAGGAGTATTCTGAGCTTTTCAGACCTTTGTGAATGGTTTCATCATACAGAATATTCTTGTAAACATTACTTGTGACAGAAGCAACTAGCAAAGAAGGAAATTGGTATAGTCATGCTGTCCAAGCTGAGCAACCACTTGAAAGTGATCCAGTCACAATCTGAATTGCAATACTTCTGTGCTTCAGTAGAAAATTTCATGCCTTGGAAGTTAGTAGTGGGTTCTTCCGTACATCTCCATTTTCTTGGAGAGCAGGGGTTAAAGCTGCTGATGTGCTTTGGAAATTGGCACATCCAAGAGCACATTTGCACACCAACCATTTTGTTCTTAGCAAAGCCTGTGCTGTTTTCAAACACCCTGTCCTAACATAATACCAGTGTTTAATAAATTGTCTTTCTTTGCGCAAAGCTTTGCCACAGGAAAGCTGCAGAGAATTGTCCAAAGGTAAAATCCAATATTGCTGTCATTATTTAAATATTGTTCCTACTACAGTCTTTCTAGTCCAGTCATTCATGACAGGTATTTACATCATCACAGAAGGAAGGAGACTAGTAATCTGTTGCCTATAAATATAAGCCATGTACGGGGAAATGGATATACCTACGTGCACTTGATCTTAATTGAAATGTGTTTTAGCTTAAAAAAGAAAGTCAGCCGTCGATAAATGGGTGTACTGAATGCACTAATGGAAAAAAGTAATGGCAGTAATGCTAAGTAAATAGCTGAGTAAAAATAGCCTCTCTGCTTTCATAATGTTGTTAAAGGTCAACTGCTTGAAAGTGCTGTGATTTTGAAGATATAGAGCTGAAATAGTATTCTTACAAATCCTATTGGCCTTTTGAAAGTGGAAGTCTGAAAATAGTTCAGGGTGGAATCGACAATCTGATATGAGCAGGAGTTGGTTTCTTTATGGCGGTTATACTGAAATTGTTGTTTTTCACATAGATTTCTGGTGATTCACTTCTACCTGGTCAGACGTAGCATATTTGTTTTGCTAGATTCATGCTGTTTGTTGCTTAAACCTTAGAGGTCATCAAAAATTGAAGATCTATCCCATGTCTTGTTTAAGACTTGTTCATGACAACCATTTCCCTTTTATGTTCATTATACCAGTTAAGAATTAGGTTCAGTATTACCACCTTGTGGCAGGAATTGCACTTTTTGTTCCCCTTCAGAGGAAGTAACTTTGGACATATTTTCCCCATGTCTCTTTGGCTATGGCTGCACAGTTAACATTTTCTGGTATAGAAAATGTTTTGCCTTGCATTTGAAAACCAGGGATGAACATGTGCACTCACAGTACTAAACATGGGGGAAGGGGTACCCATGAGATTTAAATGCTGCTGTTTTCCAGCTTAACATGGCGTGAAAGGAAAGCTGGGCTGCTGCTTTTCTTTCTTGGTGAAAACTGAGGTGAAAGACCTATAGCAGTCTGGGTGTGGCAGGAAATGTTCAGCAGCAATACTGCCTTAGTAGATAGAAGTGTTAACATATTAATCTCTTTCTCTCTTTCTCCCCAGAATGAATTGCCAGATACCCATGCAAAGTTCCACGTACTGTTCCTTTTCTTTGTGGCAGCCATGTTCTTCATCAGCATACTGTCACTCTTCAGCTACCACTGCTGGCTGGTTGGCAAAAACAGATCAACTATAGGTCAGTTCACTGGGACATGGAACTTTTCCTTGTCCAGAAAAATGACGGTTCAGTGAGAATGTGAGGCCTACATGATATGTCATCACATATAAATTGATTTTTTTCAATACTATGTAATAAAAAGCATATTTGGTGGAAATAATTAAAGGTGAAACAAATGGGAAAAATGAAGCCTGTGGGGGATCCTCTGCTGGAGTCAAGCATTAGATTCAAGATGACTGTTCATTTCTTTTGTTTGTATTTTTGAGACCTCTGAGGCACCATGCGTTTTTGTAGTGTTTTTAAAGTGTGAAGTATGTAACCCAATTGCTACTTGCCACTCTGTTGTTCTAATACTTTGAGTAGCTCCAAGTTGGAGGCTCTGCTGTACATGAACATGTACTGCATTTTGAACAAGATACAAATGGGTATTCTTAAATCCTAGGGAAGAAAACTGACTTTATTACTAAGAAGTGGCTTGTAAAAGTGCGATAAAAATGAAAACACTGATGCACATTTCCTAGATAATAAGAGATTCCCATAATTTTATGCCTAAACATTTTAAATGGCATTCATCAGCATAACCAAGCTATGTGCATTTAATTAAAATATTAGAAGTTCTTGTTAGGAAACACTTGAGAGTGTTTTTGCAGTGTGTGGGGGACAGGGACTGATGAGTATTTCTACAGCTGAGTAAGTCAAAATCTTATATCTTTCACTGAAATTTAAATTTCTAACCTCAAAAATAAGTGGGTTGATTAAAAGTAAAATAATTTTCAGCTAGAATTTTTTTGCTAGAATTTTTTTGATTGGTTGACAGGAGAATTGTTTGATT
>VXBU01013109.1:230573-287708 GCA_013400315.1 Bombycilla garrulus | reverse complement strand
TTTTTTTTTTTGTGGGTTTTTTTGGTGGGGGGATGTTTTTGCAAGTAATTCACGTTTTTATCAGAAATAAAACAGTACATTTGAATTTGGTAAGCTCAGTAATTTTAGGATTACACTTTTTTCCTTTCCTTTTATTTTTTTTAAGGAGCCTTCTGACCTAAAATTATAGTTTTGGGAGGGTGGTGGTTTGTTTTCAAGGAAGATAAACCTTTCTAAAAGGTCTTTGTGGGTGATGGTGTGATGCTTGGGCTGATGTTGGTCAGACTACTTGGTGTAAACTCATACAAAACCAAGATTAGAGTAGTTAATTAGGACTTCTGAAAAACCTACTCAACCATGAGAGCACACCAGTGGTAAGTTTCCCCTTTCCAACTTTTCTTAATGCTATATAAATGTGCAAAAGAATATCCTAAGCAAGGGGTTCCTTTCAGCCTCCAGCGATATAAAACCTAATCTGACCTAAATAGGTTAGAAAGGCTTTTCTGTTCTTCATGGAGTGGAAGAGAAGTTTGAGAGCAGCTCATCCCAGCAGCCTTTGATAGGGTATTATAGAAAGGTCTTAATCTTCCTTTCCACTGACCTAGAGAGGAAGCATAGGTGACAGTCTTAAGCTAAACAATTACTTGGTAATAGTTTGAGATTAATTTTTTTCTATCCTCCCTCGCTTCCTAAAGTGAGGCAAGATTTAATAAAGGAAGAATTTGTACTTTGTGTTACAGTTGCCCAAATTACACTAGTTTTAAAAGTTCTATAAGTTAAAGTGCATAATTGCACCCAATGCAAAAAAGCATTTGGGTATGTGTTACCTTAAATTAACTGAGTAACAGTGTTTGAGCCTGTGTTACTGTGTTTGTTCTGTGTTCAGTTGGATTTGATCACAGTTTAGGCCAATTTGGTTAATTCCAGTCCTGCATTTCTAAGCAACTATACAGTAGCTGTGAGATCCAGCATCTGTTCAATGCACTTCCATAATACCCTGTAACAAAACAATAGTTGTATTTTTAAATGTTGGGCCTGTAACACACAGCAGAAGCAAAGTCATGGCTTATTCTAGTGTACATAGCTTGATTTGCAGAAGAAGGCCAGTCCCCCAGCCTCACCTAGGCAAATACCATTTGTGTCCTCACATCTATCCATTTAATTCAAAAACTGAATTGCCAGTCAAAGATCCAGGGTACTTTAGACGCAGATCAGTGGTGATGGATTGATGTTCTTAGCACTGATAAGCTTTGAAAACATAAGAAGTGAGAAACAAAAACCCACACCTCCCTTCTGAGTTGAAGTTACGTTAACTATTTACCTTAATCAGAAGTCTGTAAATCATATTGCCCAGGTGCATTTGTGTAATGTACTATGATGTGGTTTTTTCAAAGCTAATTGGATAATTCCATTAATTATCTTTTTTTTTTTGTTTCACTAGGTTTCTGCAACACATTTTGAGCTTGAATATTACTTAATTTTGTTTGGAAGAAATTGAGCAGGAAAAAATGGAACATGAACATTTTAGGAAGAGACAAGAAATTCAAGTTTCTGCACAGTATAATGGATTCTTGTAAGCACTATTGCAGAGCAGGGAAGTTAAGACAGATGCCTTAAGATTCTTAATGTGCATTTATGCAACACTGAATTATATACTGCTACCAAAGGGCCAGATCCAGAAGTGCCCTGCTTGGATGCACAAGGTCCAGAGTGGGAACTATGCATTTCTTTTATGCTGCAGTGGTGGGGGTGGATTGCAGAGACTCCTACCTCCTCACGGGCAAACTTCATACCTTAGGCACTGCAGAAGTCATTTCCATAGCAGGTCTCCAGAGTATAGAAGGGTAGAAAAAAGCAAATTGAAGAAGAAAAAAAAAAAAAGAAGTCAGCCTAGAGCATGATCAGCAAGTCTGAAGTGGGAGTATATGTAGTTCAGATGCCAGGTGATGGGGAAGGGACTGGAAGATGTCTTCTCTCTTCCTATTAACCAGTTTACCCCATGATCACAGCTCTCCAAGTATTTTGGGACTGAGGGTTCCTTCTACTAGCTGTGCTTTGGAGCAAGGCAATGCCAACAGCATAGAAGCCTTTAACTTGGGTGTTGCTTTTTTGCTATAGGATTGAGCTTCCTCATCATTTTAACTTGATTTATTTAACCATACCAAGGACAGAGCTCAAAGAAGAAAACTTGGGTTTTAGTTGAAGAAAGCATGGATTATTACTTCCCAACAATTGTCAGTCAACATACAAAGAAAAGGCAGTCCAAAAAGGAATTAACAGTTCTTATCTTTTCTGTTGCTGTTTGCTGTGTTCTGGGTAAGGCAGCAACAAAATGGTAAAGTATCCCTGAGAAAAATCATATTGCAGTTGTGTGTTGCTAGAAAACAGAACGAGCAGAGCACTGCTTTTTCCATGGGACTTTTGATGGTTTATAAATACTGTTTTATACTTTTGTTTTATCTTTTTAATGAAGGCACAAGGTTTTATTGGTTCTAAAATGCAAATATCGGGTACTTAACGAAAATATTCATGTTGGATCATAGATCTGTTAGTACACTGAAAAATTGCATCCTTTAGTCTCCCACTTTCAAGTCCAGTTTAAGTGATGCTGAAATTGCTAAAGACTGATGGCTTTGTGCAGCAATATACCTATTTCACAAAAGGCAAAATGTGTTTCCTGTGTGAGGAATCAAGTCCATCCCATCCTTAGCTCAAGACTTACAGCGAACAACATGGGTTTGCTTTTTTTTTTTCCTCACTCCTCTACAGAGAAGACTGCTAACTCATCTTTGGGTGGTATTGGAATTTTGCACCTGGAAAAAGTGAAAAATACTATTTTTTGTCTGTAACTTTTCTGATGTTCAGCTGATGCTGATTACAAATAGACATGAGCCCTTTTGATACAGACTGAAGGCAGTAGTCAAATTGATGATTTAATCCGAAAGAACCTGTTTGGTTTGTGTCCCAGACTGATTGCTACTTGAGTTAAATATGTTTATGATGGAAATACTAAGGTATCAAATATACTGTAAGGTTTAAAATAAGTATTTTTGTCTTTGGATATAATAAGTTTTTTCTTAAATATTAATCTTCTGGAACAAGAACTCTTGGAGAACCTGTGATTTCACTGTTGGATGTTCTTGAGACAGAAGCAATGGTCCAAACTTGCATGTTTTATAAAAGTTGCAGAATGTTTCTTTAAAATTTGTACAAGAAATTTTGCATTTGCTAATTCCAAAACTTATAAAAACATTTGCTACACATTGATCTGAAAGGTTTAGCTTTTTGTTCTCAAATGTTAAGTGAGAAGTGCTCATTTAACATAAGCTCTCAGCAGTATCACACCAGGAGAAGATATCTTTCTTGGGAAAGATAACAGAGAAGCAAGATTACATGTTCAAATGGCTTATTCTGAATACCAAAATTTGCAGCCCCAAACACTGGTGGAACTGTTCTGGAGGGCCTGGGATATCATCTGGCTTTTACTGCATCCATATATTATAGCTGAAATAACACATCCGTGCACAGACATCATCTAGCAGAACTATAAGCAAAATGTATGTCAGAGTCCTAAGTATCACTGAACTCAGCAATATGGTCTCTGCCCTCCCCACCTGCTCCCCAAAGTGCTTCACATACCCCCCCCCCTCCATGAATGTATGCAACCTGCAGGCCAACATCAGAACTTGTTTGATTTATTTAGTCAGGATAGTGAATCTACAGGAAAAACTGCAAGTAAACAGACTGGGCTATCTCCATGTGCATTTTCTAGCTAGTGCTGCTCTTCTGAAACCACCTCTTTGTATATCTGATGGACATTTTTGTGGCTTTTCATAAAGAACTGACATTTCTGACATGTTTATGCAGATCACAGGAATACTTTGTCCTAGATTTTTCTTCACATTTGAGGTGAGAAAAGGAGAGCAGTGGTTTTAGGATAATCCTCAGGCCAGAGTCACTGTTGGTGTAAAGCAGGCATTACTGAAAGTCACTTTAACAAATATGAAATATAGTAAAATGATTGAAAGATGATTCTTCCACATTCACCACCCCCAATTCCTTTTCTTTTTTTCCCCTGGGGAACCGGGGACCAAGAGAAACCCCGGGCTGATTTAAAGGAATTAAGTTCTCTGAGGGAATTGCACTGCCGCACTCTAAGGGCATACCAGCGAGTGGGATGGAGGGGTAAGTTTTCCTGGCAGGCCTGGGCTTTGGGAGAGATATCACAGCTCAGGCACCATGATGACATCTTCTGCCCTTGCATTCTGTCCTGAGTGCTCCCTAGGCTGTGCTGTGCCAAAAGTCCATGAGGGAGCAGGACGGCTCTTTGGCTGTTGGGCTGCAAGCTGTGTCCCTGCCAGCAGAGGCAAGGGCTGCAGGAAGGGGTTACTTTTGGCCCATGGTCAGGAGATCAGAAGATTCTGAGAAGACAACTGTTTAGGGTGTTGGGTCATGTTGTATGTGCTGGTTTTGTGCTTTAACCTCCTCTGTTATCAGGGAGTCTAGAAAATACTTAGGTTGTCATTAAAAATAGCAGCCCTTAAGCTTTTAGATCCATTGAAGTAATGACTACTACAAGCCATATGTAGTAGTTATAGGATGGTTGTTGACATTGGCTGCAATTAGAAACTGCTTTTGTGTTTCTTACTGCTTTTCTCTTTTATAAAATCTACACACNAAAAAAAAAAAAAGGCTTTAAATTCCCAGTGTGAGGATAGAAGCCTCATGTAGTGGAAGATTTTAGTGTGGCTTTTCCTCCATTTTTCTGCCATGTCTTGAAATAAACCTGTCCCTGTGACTATGAGGCAGGAAAATCCATAGATAGAAATTACTTGAAACTACACAATACTGGATTTTCTTCTTACTGTTATTTATTCACACAGTGTGCAACACACACATCATTATTTGCGTACCAAAGGTGTATTACGGGAGGAGGGCAGGAAGAGGAGTAGGTTTCTGTCATTAATTGACTTCCTACAGTATTATTTTGAGACTGCATTGATACAAGATGTGATTAAAAACCTCCATTTTAAATAATCAGAAGGTTACTTTAAAGGAAGTTTGGGCACTTCTATTTTTAGTGATTTGAGTAGAAATCACGGTAACATTTTTGTTATAGCTGCCTCTTGAGTGTGGAATTTGAAGTACCAAGCTACTTTTGGTATGCTGTTCTTCCAAGCTGGTCCTGTTCTCCAGAGTGCTGAATACTTAGTTTTCAGATACTGTTTCGTTCTTTTGGTCTTGTGTGGTTCTTCTTTATTAATTATAAACCATATTTTGGGTTGGGACTAATTTCAATACCACTGAGTATGCACACAAAGACTTCATGATCTAACTGAAGTATGGTGGTAGCTAAGCAGAGCCCCAAGAGGAGGGAAACTGCAGTGTTTGCAGCAGCATTAATGTCTGGCAGATTTACCAAGATGTGCTGATTCCGACAGGGATTGACCAAATCTCCTGGATCTGGAGCACTGACTGACCAGATTTTTATTTAAAAGTTAATTAACAACAAAACCATGACATCTTTGAGCTTCATAGGGTATGTTCTCCAAGGACACCTTCTAAAATTGTGTCTGATGGAGGATTTGAGTGTGCATTTAGAGAGGCTCCAAACAGCAGTTACTTTTAGCTCACAAACACGTCTTTTCGCAGTACCGGAAAAAACAGCAATGTGTGCAAGTTCAGAGGCTCTTCTATCCCTACATGGCACCAAAGAGAGCAGCTGCACATGAAGTGATTTAGTACTGAACACATTTGTTACACTCATTTCTATCAATTTATTTTGTATATAGAGCTTTTTATACACATTTTTCTTAATTATGTAGCTGTTATGAAATGTCATGAAGCTACGAGTCGTAGTTTGTTTTAATGCAGATTAAAACTGGTGTTCGGCCATTTGTTCTCTGAAGCATTACTTGAATTTGTTTCCATTAGGTAGTGAAGTCTGATAATGTTTACAGGATTGATTTCTTTGGTTTTGGGTTTCTTCCTAGCCCGTCCTAAGAAACAGAGAGCTCATGCTCAGCAGTCAAGCAGGTATGTCAGAGTATTTGTATTACTTCAATTGTCACCAAAGCACTGGGGTGACATGCTGATTCCCTTCTGTTTACACTGCTTTGGTGACAGCTTAAGACACTTAGCATGATCCTCTCTGATTTCTCCTGTCCCTTCTCCTGTTACCAGCTTTATTGTGGGAAACCTAAATCATCCTGAATGATGATTTACAATCATGAAGCTATTCTAGAAAGAGGCAGCATTCCTGTGAAGTCTGTTTCGTTTTTAACTTAAATGAATGAAATTATCCCTGGGTTATCTCCGCAGTTCCTTTTGTATTTGCCAGCAAGGGTCATCAACATTTGCACTACTCACAATGTTTCAGATGTTCTACTTCCACAAAGTTATTTTTCATTGTGCTGCCTAAACTTGTAATGAGCTGTTATTTAAGTTTGGGACGACATGTAAAAGTTACCTGTAATAACGATGCACTTACTGTATTCTTTCGTATGTTACAGATAGGACTCATCCTATGCACAGAGAAAAAGTTGCCATTTATAGTTTAATACTTGAAGTAACTTTTTGAAACGGGCTTTTATAAATGAATTAAATACAAAATCACAGTGCTTTGCCTGGAAGTTCCTTCATGTTTTAATTGTATTTGCAATTTCCCCATGTGTATACTTTTCCATAACGTTCTCTTAAGCCATTTATAACCAATGAAAGTGCATTCAAGATTTTGTACATCAGTGTTCAGACCTGTTCATACTTCTCTGAAGTATAATTCATGTTGAATAAAAAAGTACCATTTTAAGCCTCTTTTCCAAAGTGATGTGAACGGACTTGACACTTGAATTCATCAGTGAATGCAACATCAACTTAATAAAAGTACGTGAAAGAACCTGAAAAGCACTCAGCTGTAGCATCTGTGCGTTAGATCAGCGAGAAAAACCACCTACCTGGGAAATACTGCACCACTGCTCTGGTTTTTACACTCCAGCTGTAACAAGCCTAAGATTACACTCACTCTTGACACAGCTTCCAGGTCACTGGATCTTGTGGGGAAATAAAAAGCCTGACTTGTGGGTAACTCTTATTCCTTCAGGACCCTAAGGCTGAAACAGGAATCAGCTGTATTCCTTTTAGATCAGGAACATTCTGTAAGAGAGCTGTAACACCCAAGTTGACACTGACATGGCAATGACACTGGCAGTTAAAATCAACAATACTTTCCAGAATTATTTTTTTAATGGAACATTTTATAACATTCCATGAATTCCAGCCTCATTCTCCTGTCTCTGCAGTTCCAGACCCCTTGGTCCTTGCATGCCTGATGGTAACTGTGTGTCTCAAGCGCCTGGTGTGCACAGA
Source organism: Bombycilla garrulus (assembly GCA_013400315.1). Classification (NCBI taxonomy): domain Eukaryota; kingdom Metazoa; phylum Chordata; class Aves; order Passeriformes; family Bombycillidae; genus Bombycilla; species Bombycilla garrulus. Next base: position 280,364 of record VXBU01013109.1, on the reverse strand, counting down.
ACAATCCCTGAGGAAGGGAGAGGGACCAGCCCAAGCCCTGTGGCCAGTACCAGCAGATGAGCCCTTTCAGCACAGCAGGAGCGTTCTCCAGAAGGCAATCACTGAAGCTATAAACCAAGTTACCTAGAAATCACCACCCCTGCACGTGGTAACTTGCTGTGTAAGCCCTGAAGAATGGAGAGTGGGCAGATGGTAGAGAGCCACACAAAGAACTTCTCTAACAAAGCGGTAATAAGAAAACATACACTGTTCCAGAGGATCACTTTTAATTTAGTATTTTGTACAACACAGCAAAGTCTTATTTGTCACCCACCCTAATTACAGTGAATTACCACAACAGGTATGAAACCAGATCCCAGGGTAATGCATGCCACGTGCCAAATATAAATGTGCTGTATTATTCAACATGTCCACTTCTTTGACACATTCAAGTGGTTTAAATGATCGCTGATGTATCTGTGCTCAGGAAACTTGGCTTGTTTCAGGCTTTTGAAAGCTTCCCACTTGGCACGTCTCTCTTCTGTGTTGTGTTTGTATTCCTGTTCCTGTGTCAGGTAAGGCTGGCTGAGCCAATATTCATTCTCTGCTTCAATTTCCAGCCTTCGAATCATTGCTTGCTTCATGGAAACTGTAATCCGTCTTGGTTGCCTGTACTTCCCAATCCATTGTTTTCCAGGAATCCTCTTCCGCAGTAATACTGTTGTTAAAAACATTTTGCCTTAAAACATAAACAGAAATATAAAATACTCATTACCTTAGGGACAAAAATAATACTTTGACAAGAAAGGTGAAAAGCTGTGCGCTCACTCCGCTGCCTTTTATCTGTCTGGTTTGAAGGTTCAAGCTCAGAACGTGGTACTCACAAGCCATCACATACAGCAGGCAGCACAAGGAAACTCAAGAATCAGAGAAAGGGAACTGAAATCTATGTAGCTTAAGTATTTATTCAGTTATCCTCACACTGCAATTAAAGCATATCCTCCATAAATTACAAGTCACAGATACTCAAGAATGAAGGGTTTACTTTGCTCATGCCTTCTTCAAACAGCTGTTGTTGTCAAAACAGAGCATTTCCAGCTGTCTTCTCGATCCAAATCTGGCCTTTACTCAGCATTAGGTTTTAAGCTACAGTCTCTCCATAAGCTTATTAGTGTGTAATTACCTAGTCTTGTATCCTGACCGAGGGAAATCTGGTTGGCAGAGAAAAACAATATCCTGAATTAGACCAAGTGGCGTAAGCTGAAAGCAGCAGCAGACTCTGACACAACGCGCTGGGTGTAAGGGGCAGGAAAGGCCGAATGACGTTTAGACTTCACACAACCTGATCATTAGTCCCAAACCCGCCAATGCCCAGGTTCCGCGTTACACGGGGATTCCATCAGCTTCAGGGAATCACAGAGCACGCGGAGCTGGAAGCCACCCACAAGGACCATCGAGTCCACCTGGCCCTGCACACGACATCCCCAGGAGCCACACCACGAGCCTGAGAGCTGTCCAAAACCCGCATAAACTCTGCCAGCCTTGCTACCGTCACCAAGCCAAGTCACCCGAGCGCTTCCACCACGGCACAAACCAGCGCTTCCGCTAACAGCGGCCAACCCACCCCGTTCCCACGGCGCACCTGCACGCCGCCGTCCCACCCTCCAGAGTCCACGGCCCACTCTCTGGCCCAATTTAGAAGCGAAGCCGCGGCGATGCGCGGGGGCCCCGCTGCCCCAGCTCCCCTCCCGGCCCCACTCACCTGGAGGCTCCGGCGGCGGCGGCGGCCCCGCGGAGGAGCCAAGATGGCGGGGGCGGCGAGGGAAGAGCGCGGCTCTCGCGAGAAGTGGCGGGGGCGGGCCCGAGGGGGCGGGGCCCGGCGGCGCCAATGGGGCTCGCGCTGGCGGCAGTTTGAAGCCCCTCAGCGGCGCGCGCCGCCCGGCCCAGCCTGACCCGGCCCGGTCTCGTCTCGTCTCGTCTCGTCTGGTCTCATCTCACTCGTTCCCACTCGGGGCCCGGTCTCGTCTCGTCTCGTCTCACTCGTTCCCACTCGGTCCCGCTGCCCCCGCTGCCCCCGCGCTCCGCTTCCCCCACCCCAGCACAGAGCCATGGACGTGACCGCAGCCTTCTTCGGCAAGCTGCGGGACCTGGCCCTCACGGTGGAGAAGGAGGTGAAGCAGCTGGAGCGGGCCATGCGCCGGGAGGACGCGGGTAAGAGCAGCCCGCGGCCACGGGCGGCTCCCCTGGGCCGGGTGGCTTCGCGGTTGTCCCTCGGGGCTCCTTGGGCTCCTTGCTCGGTTCGTGTTCCCGCCTGCCACTGTGTCCCCCTGTGCTCCTCTGGGCCCAGGGGTCAGCCTGGGAGCTGCTCGGCTGGGGTTTGGGCTCCCCTTTGTCTCGTTGTCTCTCTGAGCTCCTTGGTGGGTGCGTGGCTGAGTTTTTATCACGGAGAAAAACAGAATGACCGAGATGAGATGGGAATCAGTGGATTGATATAGGAAAACGTTTGCAGTGCATGTTCTCTCTCTGGACAGATAGCTCAGGCTTCTAAGTGTGCTTATCTCTGTGTTATGTTTTGTCACGTAGCAGATGCCCTCTTTCACACTGTATTAGCCTTGGTTTCCAGTGAAAAAAGTAATGACTGTTGCGTTGTCTAAGTGAGCAATGCATCTGACTACGTGCAAATACGATGGAGGAATTCAATTTTGCTGAGATTTGTTTTTCACTGGTCTCTATATCACTTTTTTTCGGATTTCATCCAAGCCCTTTCAGGATAAAATTTTAACATAAGTAATTCTTGACAGCCCGGAGACCTACTTGTTTTATCAATAGCTGTCATGTACAGTCTGAGCTGCAACATTAAAGTGGAAGCCTGGACAGTTTCTCTGTGGAGTTTAACACAATGTACAAAGAGCAGCTTTTTGTGTGCAAGGTACCTGACAGGAACTAGTTCTCTTTGGTTTTGCCTGTATTGACTCTCTTTCTCTAATGTATGAATCCAATATCTCTACTATTATAGAAATACAGAATGGTTTGAGTTGGAATGGACCTTACAGATCACCTTGTTCCAACCTCCTGCCATGGCCTGGGATGCCTTCCACTAGACCAGGTTGCTCAGAGCCCCATCCAACCTGACTTTGGATACTTCCAGAGATGGGGCATCCATAACTTCTCTGGGAACTTGTTCCAGAGCCTTTTCATTCTCACAGCAAAGAACTTCCTCCTAATACCTGACCTAATACCTAAATCTCCCCTCTCTCAGTTTGAATCCATTCCCCCTTGTCCTGTCACTACATGGCTTTGTGAAAAAAGTCCTTCTCCACCTTTCTTGTGAGCTCCCTTCAGGCACTGGAAGGCTGCAATTAGTTCATCCTGAAGCAGCCCCTCTTCCAGGCTGAACAATCCCAATTCTCCCAGCCTTTTCTTGTCGGAAAGGTTCTCCATCCCTCTGATCATCCTGGTGTCCCTCCTCTGGACTCACTCCCACAGGTCCATGTCCTCCCTGTGCTGGGACCCCAGAGCTGATGCAGCATTGCAGGTGGGGTCTCACAGAGCAGAGCAGAGGGGCAGAATCCCCTCCCTGGCCCTGCTGCCCACGCTGCTCTGGATGCAGCCCAGGACACGTTTGGCTCTCTGGGCTGTGAGTGCACACTGACAGCTCATGGCCAGTTTCTCATCTGCTAATACAGGAAATTGCATCCCCATGTAGAATGTTATTTTCATGCTAGAGCACTAAGACACCTCTTTTACTTTCTAAACTCTTCTATGTGTATGTGCATCTTGAAGATTACGAAGATGAATCTCCACTAGCAGTCTTGCATGACCTCCATTGTGAAATCAAAGCTCAGAAGGTAACATCTTACCTCACTCCCTTCTTGAAAAATTACAAGTGTGTGCATGTTCCATAAACTTATGGTTCTGTTTTCATCATTGAACTGATGCCTGGGTAGGCTGACCTGGAAACACAGACTAGGTAGAATAAAACAATAAAAGGGCATTTTATTGAAAAGATACAGCTTGGGCAGTGCAGGAATCTCACCAGGGCTACACCCATGTCAAACCCACAAATGATCACAAAATGGATGCCCGGTCACAAGGTCCCACACTTTTATAGGTTTTGATCCATTAGCAGCACATTGGAGTTAATTGTCCAAACACAGCTTCAGGTTATGAAGTTCCATCCTCCCTGTTCCCTATCTTCTTTCACTGTTGTTTACACTCTTGGGCTTAAAATTTGTCCTTGGTCCCAAGCTAGAAAAGAATTGTTTTGTCTACCTACTACATGAAGAGTAAGTAGACAAAATGGTAGGTAGACTTCCTTCTTAATATGAAGCCCAGAACTGCACACTAAAACAGCATAGAATCCAAAAAATATAAGGCAGTTTAATTTTTTATTTAAAAAGTTAAGGCATCAAAGCCACAATTCAGCTTTGTTAGTCAGCAGTTATAACCCTTATTTTTACTCAGTCACCTCTAAGTCCTCATAATGGTCATGGGTATTGAGGTAATGCCCAAAACCTTGTGGGTAACCCAAAGCAGATTTAGCAGTGTTTCACAGTTTGCAGTCATTATTGTCACTCAGGTAAGCAGGGAACAAAGGCTACAAGGAAGTTGTAGCTGTGCCAAGGTATGAGGAGTGTGATTCAGGAACAGCAGCTCCCAGCAAAAAAGATAAGCTTGCTTCTTTTCCATGACCAGCCTTTAGAATAAAATCAGTCTTCACAGAAGTTTAAGTACCTTCAGTCATTCAGTTAAACTTGTGAAAAATGTTGTCTATTTCTTATACAGAAATAGAAAAAAATGGGTTATAGGAATGAGCAATAGAAATAATTGAGTGATATAAAAGTGAGGTTACCTTCTGCTCTGCACTAATTCTTTGTATATATGGAGTAAGAGTCCACACTAATTGCTGTTACCTCATATTTGGGGTAAAAGCATATAACTTTCTTGGCAAAATTACCAGTAAGTAGTTATCATATTGTGAGCTATCATTAGTTATTTTTAAGTTTCCATACACTTATGCCCTATATATTCCTGGTATACCATAGGTGTATATATACTTGATGGTTTTCAGTTATAGAAAAGACCTAAGTTTGCTGCTTATCTTCACCTAAATTGCTATTGAATGCTTACTCCCAAAATGTTTCATGTGTAGACAACTACCATGCGATGATTTGAAAACCAGTATTTCTATGTTCCCCTCTCTGTCCCCAAAGGAAGATGTTAGTGCCAGTCTTGATAAGAGTTGCTCTGAAAAAAAAGCAATTAATGCATTTATGAAGGCAAGTGAAATCTTGATGCAAAGAAATGCAGCAGATGTTGGAAAAATAAGAGAGCTGTTCCAGAAATATGGCTACAAACCATGTGTCAAGGACTCTACAGGTAATACTTCTTGTCAGTACAGTATGTGAAGAAAAGTATCATTTTTATAAGATATTTCTCTTTAGCTATGTGAATATTTCTGTTAATTAGGAGATCAAGTACATCTATGTTATTTGCTTTATGATGATGTCCAGAGCGTAAAATATTTTGTTTGGATTGGTGGAGTAAGAATAAAGCAAAACACAAACACTTGGAATCACTAAATTTTCTTTTAAAATATTTTTTAATTTATGTATTATTTATTTGTTCAATATTAAATAATTATTAAAATAATTTTTGATTTCTCCTTTTAAATAGTTACAGAATTACTAAGATTACTTTAAAGCACTATAGTATTTGGTTAAGGTAAACAATCTTATTTAAACTTAAAAATTCAATTAAGAATCTTTTAAGGTTCACAAGATCCTTGTTAGTTTAAAAGCAGAAAATATTTCCTCTTGTTCTATATATTTTCATAGNAAATAATTTTTGATTTCTCCTTTTAAATAGTTATAGAATTACTAAGATTACTTTAAAGCACTATAGTATTTGGTTAAGGTAAACAATCTTATTTAAACTTAAAAATTAAGAATCATTTAAGGTTCACAAGATCCTTATTAGTTTAAAAGCAGAAAAGATTTCCTCTTGTTCTATATATTTTCATAGCCAACAGGCAGTTCAAAATAAAGCCCCTAACACAGACCTGATCATCTGTGGCATCTGTCCTACCCTGGACATCTGGTTTTGGTTTGTTTTTTTTCTGAATGCCTTATATTCAAAGTACAATTGAAAATGAAGTTTTTCAGCTAAGTGTGTCTGAAAACATAATACCACTGCACACCAGCAGGTATATTGCTTTAAAGAGCCTCCCTCCCCCTGCTCACCTCACAATTCAATTAAGTTGGAAAAGACTCCTGAATCATCGAGTCCAACCTGTGGCTGAGCACCACCAAGTCAACCAGACCACAGCACTGAGTGCCACCTCCTGTCTTTCCTTAAACACCTCCAGGGAAAACAATTCCACCACCTGCCTGGGAACTCATTCCAATGTCTAATTACCCTTTCTGTGAAAATATTCTTGCTCATGTCCAACCTGAATTTCCCCTGGTACACCTTAAGACTATGTCCTCTCGTCTTGTCACCTGTTGCCTGGCAGAAGATGCTGAACCCCCACCTGGCTGCACCCTCCCTTCAGGCAGTTGTAGAGAGTGATGAGATTCCCTCTGAGCCTCCTTTTCTCCAGGCTGAACACTCCCAGCTCCCTCTACTGCTCCTCACAGGACTTGTGCTCCAGAGACTTTCTCAGATTCATTTTTCTTTACTTATACCAGGCAGAAATTCACAAATGTTTTGGGGTGTTTTGGTTTATCTGACTCCAAAAGTGTACAAATTACACATTTACATTTTTTTGTAGTGGAGTTTTGTTATTGAAAAAGCTGTTTTCTTTCAGAAGTTTAGTTGCTGCTTCATAACCTGTTTTTTTTCTGAAGAGTGAGCATTTTAGTAGTGTGTGCAGCCTTTGCTCTTTCCCCAAAAACCTTTTTATCTCCATGCAAGGAGCAAAATACACTTATATAAAAATCTTGGCATTTTATTTTCCTTAGAAATAATATTTACCAACAGAGTGAAATTTAGTAAATGTGTGACTTATAAATACAGCTTGGCCATATGAGCTTTTGATATCTGTTGTAGTTTCAGGTTCAATACTTTCAAGTGAAAGAAAGAATCTGTTTTTTACAACAAAAATTAAAAATTTTGAGTACCAGGGAAGCATCCCAATTTATTTTATAAATTCTTAAAATGGAAACTTCTGATGTAATTTTTTTTTTAATTTCTTTTCTTAATAAGAAGAGGAGGATGAAGCTAAGAGTGAATCAGCAATATCTGTCCAGAATAAATCTGATGAAGAAAAAGCCAGTGATATGCCTCACCTCTGTGCTTCTGCGGAGAAGCCGCCGTTGCCCAAGGACCCTCTGCAGAACCCGCAGCTCTCTGACTTTGGCCTTTCGCAATACGCTTTTTCCAGGCCTTGGAGCGCGGGCAGGGTGCAGCTCAGCTCCAGTGCATGTCGGCCAAAGGCAAGGAACGAGACTCCACTGAGACTGCAAACACCCCGGGCTTTGCCCAAAACCCCAAAGTGTAAGCTCAAGATGGATGACTACGAGTGTGTAACACCAAAACTCGAACACTTTGGCGTTAGCGAACATACCATGTGTATGAATGAAGATTACACGATGTCACTTATTCAGAAAACTTCTCAGACGATCAAACAGTAAGTTACTGAAGTTCAGATTGTTTCTCTACTGAATTTTCTGTATTTTCTTTTTGCTGTACTAATTTCTTTCCCCTATTGCCCTTCTCTTTGTCTTCAGGCAGGTGATTGTTATCTCTCAGGTGCTGGGTCCTGTGTCTTTAACTCCCTACACATTTTTTCATGTGCCCGTTGCAGTGCCAGATGCTGACATGACATGCTTGACTGCACCATAAGAATCTTCCATACACAATGTATTCACAAAACACAGTGTGATCCACTTTTTTACTGAACTAAAGGTTTAAGGAAACCTGGGCCTGGGCTTGTCTGACAACAGCCACTGTAAAGGTTGCAGAAGCTTTATAAATGTAGACAGAAAACTGTTTATAAAGCATTCAGTAAGTTTATAGAAGCACTATATTGTCTCTAACATAAGCCCCACCTTACAGTTTATTCCTTTTGCTCCAGTCTTCTGTTGAAAAGACTTCTCTAGATTTTCACTGTTCTAATTATAAAGAAAAATAATTGCAGCAGTGAGGTCATGCACATAGTTAATAGGTCATATTTATATAGTTAGTATTAGCAATATTTCCATTTTAAAAGCTGATACCTAACTATTTGATATTTAGAGAAATTGTTTGGAAAACAAGGATCAGGTGCATAAAAGCCACTTTTAAAATTCTACTACTTCTACTCTTTTAAAAACTGAAAATCATAGGGTTTCAACTGTCTCTAAGATTTCAAAGACAAAACTGACTTAAAGTTACTTTTTTATTTAACCCAAAGTTTGAGATGTGTTTCCCTACACAAAATATACTGCCTCATATACTGCCTATACTGTTTATTGGTGGTTTTTTTTTCAGCTTAGACATTTTATAGAGAAGAGCTAAATCTGGTTATGATAGTTAAGATTACTTTTTAAACATTTAAAATATTTTTTAAAAGACACAGATTTGTGTGTAGCTTAGGTAAGCTTCCACTTTTTGCCTGGTGTTGTCTCCTAACATGCCATTTTTTCACTAGTATATCTTGGATATGAAAAAATAATTTTTAAAATTTCTGTTTCCACTGTTATGGAATCGATATTAAATAGCTTGTGACTTTAAAAACACTGAATTTTCTTTTAAAATGATTTCGGGATTTCTCCTTTGAAATAGTTATAATATTACTAAGATTACTTTAAAGCTCTATAGTATTTGATTAAGGTAAACAATCATATTTAAACTTAAAAATTCAATTAAAAATATTTTCGTGTTCACAAGATCCTTATTAGTTTAAGCGAAGAGATTTCCTCTTGTTCTATATAAAATCATAGCCAATAGGCAGGTCAAAATAAAGCCCCTAGCACAGAGCTGATCATCTGTGGCATCTGTCCTACACTGGACATCTGGTTTGTTGGACATTTGGTTTTTTTCTTAATGCCTTGGTTTGCAATCTCAGTGTATTTGATCATTTGCGGNGCACAGAGCTGATCATCTGTGGCATCTGTCCTACACTGGACATCTGGTTTGTTGGACATTTGGTTTGTTTTTTTTCTTAATGCCTTGGATTGCAATCTCAGTGTGTGATCATTTGCGACTGGACTGAACATTTGCATACCACAAATTGCAGTAGAATCACAGATGAAAAAAATCTGTTTAAAAATAATATTTGAGAAAATGAATTTTTTTACTTGCATATTAATGAATAAATACTAGAAAATTGATTCAGTTGGCAGTATTCCTTTAACTGTGACTTCTTCATAATACTTGAGAGCTAATTGGGGATTTGGTTTTCAGGCTGGTTAAAAGAGGAGACAAAACCGGAGTGAATTTGCCAGAAATGACAGTCAAGGAAATCATGGTTACTCCTGCATCAAAATCAAGTAAGAGAGCTGAGAATGGTAAGTTAAAAATCTGTGAAATTAATATATATATATTTATATGCATTTTTACAGAATGCATGTGCAGATGCATTGTAAACATATGGTTGACTTATATCGTGTTTCTGGTTAAACACGGTTAGTTCAGGGCCAGTCATTGTGTGAGTAGTAATGTCTAAAAAAATGTTGATGGCTTCTGTGGGGAAGTTTCTTACTCCCTATAAATTTTTCCTCATAATCATACTCGTATCCAACTGGAATTATGCAGATGTATTAATAATTTTGTAACTGCAGCTTATCCATAGTTGAAATAAAAATACTGTTTTGCCAACTTAGCCTTTTTTTTTTCCTGATAATACCCGCTGGAGCTGTTTAAAGACAGGAAGGAAAGGGGCTAGCAAGACAGTAATTTAAGACCTTCAAGAGTAATACTAAAACTTCTTTGAGAGGAGTGATATGTTATTTTGAAAATCTTGAGACAAACAAAGTGACAATGGGGTAGATGAGAAGGTAAAGCAATGGTGATTTAAGGTGGGTTCCTTCAGTTATATTCAGTAGTGGGACTAGAATGACTGCTTTGCATTTGCTGCCTTTGAGGAATACTCTAATTTGGATGGATCAAGCAAAATATCAGCTAAAGGGATACACGTTTTAGAAAATGAAACAAACTGGTAATAGCTGTGTGTGTACATACCTATTTTTAATTTTATTTTGCTCAACCTTGATAGCAGCAGCTGACTGGATGGCTTCTCCTATGGTGTTTGTGTTCTGTACTCCTGATGCAAAGGTCTCTTCCAAAACAAATACAGTGTTATCAAGGTCACCAGAGACAAAGGAACTTCCTCTTCCCAGTCATGCAGCAACACCACAGTGTCCAGATTTTCAAACAAGATGGCTAACAGCAGAAGCTAAGGTAGTAAATAGCAATTATGTACATTTTCACACCCTTTGCCATAAGCAGATTTTAAAATGTGTTTGGGATCCTTTTCCAATACTATTTTTTCTTATGTCACTGTAAAAGTTCTTTCTAATAGTAATTCTGTAAGAACATTTAGTAAATACTTTAACATAAATAAGTTATCTGAAGGCATTTAATACTACTTTTGCAGCAACAGGTGACACCAGGGGGGAAGACTGAGGCAGTGACAAAGAATGATGCAAAAAATACACCATACAAAGAAGAAAGAATTCCTTTTGCTGCAAGCTCTGATGAGTATCTTAAACATTCTGAGGACCCTTCCCCTCCCAAACTGGAACACTATGACCATTTACTCAATACTCCTCCACCTCCAGAAATAACAAGGATACCAGATAATGTTCTAAAGGTTAGTTAATATGCTTTGTTTTTCCTAACTTATTTTAATATCCAAATAGTAGAATTATAAAAGGGCCTAGTTCTGTCTGTAATCCATATGTTTTGAGCTCTTAGGTAATACTTTTTATTCCTCTTCAATGTTTCCTGTAGATGCTTTCCCAATATAATCCTAAGGTAGAGTCTTCTAAAGCCAAGGAAATGGAAACCAAGGCAGGAAATACTGGAAGATATGAAAGTGATTCCACTGATTACTGCAACAAAGAGAACAGGTATGATTACATTTTACGAATTTGTTCAAGTAATTTAATTTGTAGGAGGTACAAAGATGCTTTAACACACTTAGAAATTCATGTAGCTGCTTGCTCTTCAATTATCAAAACAGCTCTTGTTTCTATGATTAAATAACTAGGTTTTGGCATGGTATATGACTACATGTTTGTAAAGAACAAATATTATAGCTGCTAGTGTGTAATCAAGGCACCAGTGAATGCTTTCTTGACTTCACACTTATTTTGGTAAAGACAAAATTCTTTAAATGAAAAGCTACAATAAGTATGAGTAATGTTAGAACAATTGAATTGCAGTTTTAGAAAGAACACCATCAATTTGAATATAAAGAAGCTTTTATGACAACTTTATCAATGCATATATATTCCTAAATCAATGTAATAATATATTATGTTTGTTGATTATCTGTTAAACTTTGAGTCTGTAAAGGTTATTTAAATAGGAGGTACGAGGAACATGCAAGGAACAACCCAGAGTGAGACTGATAAAAGTTGGTATCCTGCTCTACTTGGGAGCTGGAATCCATTTGAGTAATCTCACTCTAGCTGACCCTTCATTTTTTCATTGTCAAGACAAAAAAGAAGTTTTCAATATTTCTGTCTTCTGCTAATTCAAAATACTATTTAAATAAGCTCATGAACATCTCTGGGTATATTTTCAGAGGATATCGTGGAGTTTTCAAGACAAACATCTGAAATCAAACTGAAGACCATGTTGAAACTTTTACATTCTTGGATCTTATCACCAAATTGTAAGTTCAAAAAGCGAAAGGAAATGCTGCTGGGAAGAAAGAGCCATACTGAGAAAAGGCCTTTTGTAGTGGAGAAAAATTCTTTATCCATGATGTGGATAAACTTGTTTGAACCAACGGCTTGTGCTTAATTTTTTTATTGACATTATTGGCAAAATTCATTGAGGGATTTTAAATATATTGCACTTCAAAGAGGAATGGAGATCCATGTACAGGGTAGTACTTCAGATGTTTGTTGTGCAGGATTGCATTTGCAGTCAGCTGTAGAGAGTGCGGCTAGGTTGTAATAAAAGGAAGTGCAGTATATTGCTTTAAAAATTGGGTAGCTCTGGCAGTTCTGGTCACTCTATGTGGCTTCAGGGCTGAGGCTGAAGTCTGATACTTCAACAGTATTTAGTATCTTCAACAGAAACAAGTAATTTTTTTTGTATTGGAAGAGTAACTCCTGCTTTACTGTTTAAAGGCAGTGCTAAAATGTATCTGACACATTCCGGCATCAGACTGACCCATGTCTGGCACATAGGCATTTCCCATGCAGCCTCTTTCTTTATACATCAACATAATATCAAGTCCTATGCATCTGGTTTCTTTATAAACCTAGAAGGTGACTCTGGCTCTACTGTGAATCATTTGAAAATGTGCAATTGTTACTGGTTGCATGTATCTTCTGCTTGGAAGAATTTGCTGCCAGGCCTGTAGGTGATTGCTTCTTCTCCTGCTGCTGCCATGTGTGTTCTCTTCAGTGCTGGTGTCATTTCTAAATGTGCACATCTAACCCTATAGTAGCTGACCAAGGTGAAGTTCTCAGAGCTGTTTGGCACTCTTTTGACACTTACAGTAATTAGGATTTTTTTCTGCCAGCACTTTTACCGTTTTCCACTAGAAAACCCAGCTCCATATCCTTGTTTGGATCCAGTTCACTCTTTCCAGTGTCAGCTGTTCCTCTAAGTGACTCCAGGCCTGTTCTTACCATTTGTCTTCCAGCTGATGACTGAAATTCTGTCATTTGTATGAGGGCAAATATGAGAAGGCAGAGACTGTCCCAGGAGATGGGGACAAGTGGATATTTTTCTGAACTCAGCACCACGTATTTTTAAGTCTTCAGGATATGCAAATATCTAGAGATGCCCACAAGTATTTCTTCATTTGCTTAGACTTGTTCTGGTTAAAACTTAACAAGTAAAGGTGCCTTTTTCCTGCTATTTACAGTCATTTTCCAGGATAGGTGTATATCAAATTAATGGGAGAAGGTGACTGACCTGAGCACACTGTCATTGAAAATGCTAGTTTCTGTTTAAAAGTACGTATGTATTAATGTCTGTGAGCTTAATTAACACTGTGTTAATAATAAATGTCTCAAGTGCTTCGTGTCTGCTATAACACTCATTTGTTCTACCCATCCTCACCAGAGAGCAAAGGCCACACCCGCTTCCACCTTTTTCATGGCTTGAAACCTGGTGGGGTGAATGCTGGTTCTGGAATTTCATGGCCTTGGAAAGTATTTTTGCTGCAGAGCAAGAGGGTTTCAACCAGAAGACAGATTTACCAGCATTAAACAGACGGATTTCACAGCCTGGAGTCTCACTCTGCAGTACTCGGTGACTTCTTTCTTGCCCTGAAGCAAGCCAGATACCCTACTCCACTGTGCTTTCCCCCTTTAGGGAACTGTGGAGCTGTAAGAGGCAGTCATCACCTGAAAACAAGCAAAATTGCCCGAGTAGGGTTTTGTGTTGTGCTTTATTTGGTTTAACTGGGGGTTGCTTCCACTATAGGCTTCTTCACCAATTCCCTTGCACAGAATCTAGGGATTATAATGGATCTTTACAACTAATTTCTTCATTTGCCAAGATAATGAAATTTATTTCCTCTTCTAGTTTGTCCTTCCCAGCAGTAATCTCAAGCTCAGCTTTTGCACATGTGAGTACTGGATCAGATGGAAGGGAAGGGGAGAAAGGGATCACATCTCCTAGCAGCACCTGCTCTCAGGAAAGATTGAACCCAGCACAAAATTGCTTTTCAGTATCTAAAAACATTTGGGAAGTAACCAAAATAGCATAGCTTTTACTTTTCCTTCATTTGCTGTGATTCTTAATATTTTTTTTTAAATATATCAAAGGTGTTAGCTAACAGAAACTTCTCCCCCTAATCCCATTTGTTGTCAAAGGAGCATCTCAATTGTTCTGCACAGGAAGCCCCCTAATAAGGTGGTCAGTGCTTTCTTATCTGGGAAGTATTTTGCCTGAGGCTGAACACAATTATAGGCCTCTCAGTGAAATTAAACTTCCCAGATGGTTGTCAAAGGGATAATTGACAAGCATTACTTGTAGTGCCTCCCATTGTGCTTTTATTGATGTTTTTATTAACCACTGGAGCAATAATTGGAGTCCAGGCTTCCCTGTTTGTTTAAAGCTCCATGAGTGCATTAACTTTCCTGTAAAATGTCTTTTTTGCTTTATTCCTGCTTGCCACTATTCAAAGGTTCCAGCACTCATGGTGGTTGCACTTGCTCCAGCAACAGCTGTAGCTGGAGTTGGATCTGCCTTCAGTTTTGGGAGGACCTTGTTGTTCCCCATGGGACAATACTTCAGATATTGTAGTGCTTGTAAGGAGCAAAGACAATATCCAGTGGCCACACTATGGCATCATCTCTGTTAGTCCAATGGAGGAAAATTTTCTGCCGGGAAGACATTGGCTGAAGCTGCCTATATCAACTTAAATGAAAAACCTTATGCTGTTCTTACACTAATACCTGCTTTTACAAAGGGGCAGTTAACATCATAGTTGGGAGCTGATTAGATACAGGAATTTATTTGAATTTGTCTTGCCTAACTCAGGTTGAAGAGTTTAAAAAAAAGGCAGCACAAATGTGTCTGCATGGGAAATGCTCCATGGAAGAAGATGCTCTGTCACACAGGCATTTAGCGTGGGGGGAGGCCAAGCAAAGCATAGTTTGCAGAATACCCAGCAGGAAAGTGTTCAGATGCTTCCATAATTTTTGGCATGTTCGATTCCTGGCTTAAAGCCCTGTGGTTACAGTCTCTAATGATTGCTTACGAAATTATTGTAAACCAGCCTAGGGCCTTCTGCATGTTCCCACCTTTCCTCCCCCAGATGCAGGTCCCATGGTGTAGGCTGTCGGTTGCATCACGGTGGTTGTGGCTGCAGGGAAATCCATTCCTGCTTGCCCAACCACCAGGAGCTAATTACTGTTTTCCAGGATTAAATTGTTCAGGGAATGTGCACTGACCGAGATCACTGCCTGCCTGCAAAGGCATTGATGGTTGTTGAGGCATGAGAAGGGAAAGGATGGGCACAGGAGCCAGGATGTCGTCCTTCCCTGGCTGGGAATCCCGTCCTGTTTGTCCAGCTGCTTTGGTTAGGCTGTTCCTCCATCATCAATCCAGTGGCAGCTGAAGACATTCCTCCTGTTCACCACAGCACCCAACACCCCCACAAGCTCCCCTTCCTCCTCCTTGGGACAACTGCTTGTGTGGTTGTGCACGAATCAGGCTGGAGAGAGCAGAGCTGCTGGGACCAGCCTGACACTTGGGAAAGGGCCCTATCCATAGGTGCAGAGTGCTGTGGTTTGTTCCTGGCCCCGGAGGCTGCTGTGGCTGGTGTGCCCTATTTCAAACCTTTAGTGCTTCTTATAAGCACATGCTTCCCTTCTCCCTTGCTAGCGTAAGGCTCCTGCTCTCCAGAGCAGCTGTTAAGGCAAAGGCAGCAGGAGTGGGGCGTGTTTTGCCAGCAGACCCCAACCTGGACTCTACACAGCCCAGCTGAGCAGGCACTTGGGGGCTGGGGACTGCTTTGTGCCCGGTGCTCTTCCTCAAATGCCCTCCATGAAACCACTGCTGTGGTTTCCCTTCCTGTCCTGTAAAGCCTGTGCTGGGTACGGTTTCAGGCCCCTGTTAAAGAAAGACCCCAAGTCTTTTCAAAGTCAGAAAACACTACCTTTGTGTTTGCCTGAAGCATGGCTTGGGGAATTGACAGCTCAGCAGCACTTGGAGGAGCTCACCCAGAGGATCCCTTGAATCTGTCATCTGCACTGGATTTTCTTGCTGAGTGTTGAGGAGGTCAATTGAGGTTTTGGGTCAGGTTGTCTCTATTTAAGCCTGTCAGTGCTGTGAGACAGGAAATACCCCAGGGAGGGTCCAAACACCCCAGCCCCTCTGAACCCAGCCCTTAGGCAGTTAGGAGTTTGCCCCAGTATGCCAGCCAGGCACCTCCTCACCACCAACAGGTGTTTATGGCCAGGTACACAACACCACATGGGTGTTTTGCAAGGCACATTCCTCAGGGGGAACTGCTACTCTTCTTTTTTTTTTTTTTACCCTTCTGAGTTGCACAAAATCCAGACACAAGGGCTTAGACAACAGCTGATAATTGGATTGCTTTCATTTTGGCAGGTCAAACCTTAGTTGCTGCATTACTTATAGTGCTGTGCTTTGAACACTACCCTAGCTGTCATCATTCACCTGCTCTGACACAATAGGATTTCAGAGACCTCCTCATTTTTCCATGCTTTCCATTGCAAATGTAAAAACTTGCTGATAATGCTTAATATGTTCCTACTGCACCACAGCTGTTTCTGCTTTTGACTAGGCTATAAAGTAAAATTTAAGTCTCCACAACTGCTCCAGTCAGATGGCAAACATGGAGAGAAGACTATAAGTGATGCTGCCCAGGTTAGTGAAAAAGCATGCGAGTTGTCCTCACTTTTTAAACTAAGGAGGGAATTAACCCCCACACCTCTCCCAAAAGTGTTGCAGAACTTGTATTAGATTTGTGCTGCCACTGCAGGAAAGGAGTTGGCCTTCTGATGCTGTAGTCTCTGTGGATGTACATACATACGTGTGTATACACACATATGTATGTACCTGTACTGGAAGGGTGATGAAATCAGAAGGTGACTGTGAAAACTTAATTAAGGCTTGAGCATGTGGAAAAGAATCTGTTTTCCTCCCCCTGTTAACTGAAAGACCAGCTAATGATCAACAGTGGCAGCAATATTTATGTAAGGTGTAACAAGGTAGTGGTGTGGGGGTTCTTGGTGAGGAAAAAAAAAATAGCATTTTTGCTATCTCTTCTGTTTATTAGATTGAAAATAAAGCATTGGCTTTGTTCTAATTTTCCCCCTCGTTTTATGCACCTAAGAGTCAAGTTTGTTTGGGGAAGCACAGCAGAGAGTCCTTCACGACAAGTCAAATCTAGACAGGCAGGAAAGAAACACCAGAAGGGACACAGAAAGAGGAAGAAGCCCCATCTATGGGAGCAGGGCAGCCTGCAGTAGGTGCTACTGAGGGTAAAGAAGAAATTAGAAGTTAAGTCAGTTCTGTAGCTGGGTCTGTTTGACTGTGCTGCACCCTACAGGCACGATGTGGAATGCTTCTGGCCCTGCCAGGGAGCCCAGCTCACCGGGCTTGCTGCTGCAGCCAGAGACCAGGGAACCCAGGCTGGAGACCTGCGGGAGTGATCTGGATGTTTGTCACTGGTTGGAGGCAGAGAGAAATGGCCCTCCGAGAATGGATGGGGAGAGGAGGAGACCTGGAGAGACACCTGCAAGGGAGGTGGGGGTAGGTGTGGTAACCCTGGCAGGGCATGGGCAGGAGCTGAGAGCTCTGGGCTGCTGGGCAGGGGAGGGATTACCTCTGAGAAGTGTCAAAGCCAGGAACCCTTTTCTGGACAGCTGGCATCCTAGCTCTTTGCCTTACTCAGCTGAGAGACAAAAAGCTTTGTGGTTCATATTGACACTCTAGCTATGTAACAGAGTTATCTCTTAGACATTTAAGGATCCAAAAAACACCTCATCCAGTTGCCTTGATGAGGTATAAAAATTCCTCATCAAATTGCTGCCTACAAAGCAAATCTTGTGGACTGACAAATCTGGATGCAGTGCTGTCTACACCACTTCCTGAGCATACGAGATTCTTCACTGTTGATGACCATGTTTTAATTTCCCCAAACCACAGTGCTCTACGTATTTTGCTCTTTTTAGGGACTGACATCCCTCCTCAACTTTTATAGTAGCTTTCAGAGACCAACACAACCTGGTTCCAGTGACTGAATTCCCTCCTGTGTGCTAGGAGCTCAGCTGGTGAGAGCTTTCACTTCCCTTTCACTTCTTGCTGCATCTGGATGCTTGTACCGTGGTGCTGTCTGCCTCCACAGCTGCTGCCATCAGCTTGGGTTCCAAGCTGATACATGGGAAACCTCTAACCTGAACTACATTCCTCTCTCAAGTGTCTTTGCCCACAACAATAAGCTCTTGCGCTTCCACATTACTTTTCTGTGTGATTTGAGGGCAAGAGATGTTTATCCTGACACAGCTGGAGCAGAGACCAGCTGAGATTTATACATTCATGGCAGTTGTGGGAAGATAAACTCAACCAAACAAGCTGAATCAAGTATTTGCCACTGAAGGCAGTTCTGCACGTTCATTTCCTGGTGATTTTGCTTCATGGGCCATCACATATAAAGCCAGTAAATGTTCTTTTTCTCTGCCAGCTGGGCAAGCACCAGCATTCCCTGGCCATGTCTCCCATTCCAGCAGCAAAGTCAAGCTGCCTCCCAGAGCAGCTGACTCACAGACACAGGCCTAGTTGCTGCTGTTGCCTTTTACAGTGACTACATTTAAGAATGATCCTTAAATGCAATTAAAGCAAAAAGCAGGACACAAAACTGAGGAAATGTCCATATTCCTGTGTACCTCTAATGGCAGGTTTGTTCTTCCCTTGGTGGGAGCCACGCAATTCTGTAATTATAAGCTGGTTACTCACCACACTCATTTTGCAGGACAGATGATGCCCTGGGGCAATCAGTGAGACCACTGAGCAGTGGTCTTTGCTTTTCTGTCTGTCCAGGTCTGTCAGGTGTTCCCAGCCTGCACAAGCCTGTCCCTGGTAACACAAGCTGTTGTGTTGGTAACCCCCTGAGCTGTTCTGACTCATGGGTCTCTCACAGCAGCAGTATTTGGAGCACCACTGCCTCACACCACAGATGACTGCACCACAAAAAACATTCCACCCGTGCCAACTCTGGCAACAATAAATTGGCTCCACTACCACTTCCAGGCTCAGTCCTTTATAAGCAGCATTTATAAGTGTCTTGTCTTGAGCTCTCTTTAAAAAAAGGCAGGGAGCACTTTTCAGTCTTAGGAGAGAAGTGACTCAGATGTAGGTGATGCTGCAAATGAGAGACATTCATGAAGGTTGAAATTGCAGCTCCCTAACTTAGAAGCCAGAGAAGGGAGACAGAAGAGGGTTAAGCCATGGACAGAACTCCCTCAGGCTATACTGAAACAAGGGACTCTTGAGAGGGAGAAAAAAAAAACCTCTATATAGAGCCCAGCTCATGACACAAAGCACACCTTGTCCTCAGCAGACAGGACCATTGACTTCAGTCCTAGTCTCTGCTCAGGCCTTAGGTGAGGAAGATGGAGATTCTAATGAGCAGTTACTCTTCTGCTCCTGCCCTTGCCTTGCTCTGAGCACACAGGGGCTCAAGGTGCAGAAACCTGCACGGACCAGCTGGATGCTCACAGTCAGCCAGCCAAGGACAGCTGGGCCCTGCTGGAAGACCAGAGGCACCTGCACATGTCAGCACCTCCCCCCACAGTGACAGAGGGAGTCAAGCTGGCAAGCACCAAGCTAAATCCCACCCTGCACCACCTTGCTGAGACACAGGTCACCCCTTCTTCATCCCCCTCCTTAAGGCACCAGGCAACACGGCACACACCAGTCTTCCAGTTGCCCTGAGCTATGCCTTCCTCCACTTGCAGATTCTAGAAGCTGACTGCTAAACACCCTCAACAGCCCCCAGCACCATCAGTAACTTCTAACACAGAGCAGCCTTGAGCATTGGTACGCCACTGAACAGTCAAAAGATTAATAACATCAATTTTTATTCTAAACAAGACAGAACTACAGAACACCTGTAATCCTCCTGGTCATATTTCATGGAAGTCTTTAAAACACTGGACATACTAACTTACTATTCAAACTATAACAGTCAGGGATAGGTGATGGCGCTGCTGAAGGGGTTTCTTCTAAACAAACTAAAAGTTAATGTTTAAAAGTTATCTTTCTTCTACAATGCTCAGCTTTGTCTTCAGGTGCTTGGCCACAAAAGCAAAAAAATAAGCCTGCTTTAGAACAGCAAGTAGGAGTAAACAGAATACATAATCATACAAGGAGAAGCAAGACTTTAGTAAGGTCTCATGCGGCTTGATGGGGGTGGTGCACGGTTGGGAGGAGTAATTGCTATATCCAAGTAGTCTCCTATCTGGAATTTCTGAGACTGCAGTGTCATGGAATCATCTGTGCCCTTCCTGCCCGACATGGTGCTGCCGATCTCCTTCACCCTGTGAGGAGCAGAGGAAAGGCAAGTTAGTTACCAGTGGCCAATCTCTCCCCACGTCCAAAACAGGAACTGCACTGGCTCACAACTCCCTTCCCATGCCATTTCCTGCCCTGCACACATGTGGCTGGGTACTCAAAATGCTGAGGATCTTCTCTGCAGTCCTGGGTGCACCAAGAAAAGCTACACCAAATGCTCTTTCTGACAGCACAGAGGAGCCTTCTACCGTATCATGTTAAATACTAGTGAGAGCCCCTTAGCCCCTGCCACACAGACAAAGCACAACACCCCACCAGATTCCAAAGCAGGGTACATCCACTGGATGCTGACAAAGATTAGCTCTGGAAGAGAAACACCTGCAACAAGATCACTGCTGTAACTCAGGTGCTAGACCTACCAGGAACAAAGCATTATCCCAAGTTGGAGGGCCGTGTTCCAGTTGCCAATACAGCAACCAAAGCCTTCAAGCACACAGGTTCACAGTTTTGGGAACACACTGACACGAAGCACAATTTAGAGGTTGTAGCAGCCATCATACATAACTTCAGAAGTTTGGTATGCGGAACTTTAAAACAGTGTTAATGAAGAATAATTTACTGTTCTGGTGCCCAAAGTATCCTATTAACTCAGAGAAGAAATGCCATTTACCTATAGCCAGGCCTCTTGAGATCTGTAAAAACAATTGCAAAGTTGAAATGTGTGCCCTTCTTCCGTGCTTCTGGGTAAACTTCTTTCACCAAGCTGGTCAGCTCTTTCAGAGTTGCATCCATCCTAGATTAAACAAACAAACCAGAGTGATTTACACTCTCAAAGGAACAGTAAAAAAAAAAAAAAGGCTTCCCAAAACGTTTAAGACGGAACCAATATATTGCTACAACTTAACCATATGTTTCTTTGCCTTGGCATACCCCATGTCCACAGTTACTGACATAACACCTGGGAGAATTCACACTTACCACAGAGGAGGCAACAGGCTCTAGTGAAATGTGTCTGACTCACTGCCATACTCAAATACATCTCTTCATCTCCGTAGACATTTCAACATCTGCATTTCCAGGTCTCTCAGAAAAGTTACCATGTAAACAGCAGGAGCCTTTTGGTTTTTTAATGCATTCATACAAGGCACAGTGTAAGAGTTTCCTCACCTAAGCTGACATCTGTATTAAAATAAGCTTACTAACTATTAGAGGAAATGTAAGGAAAGCAGAAAAACAACATAGCTTTCCATTTCTGCCCTAGCAGGCAGCACTTCTCTACCCAGCCTTCAACCAGAGCAGGGCTAAAGCTCGTGTCTAGAATTTCAAGAACAAAAGTACTCAGTCACTGCAAGTGTCTCTAGTTAAACAGACTGTGCACTCACTCTGAGCTTCAGGCAACCAAGGAGCAGTGTACTGACAGACAATGCCCATTCTGACTTCTGCAGATGGGAAACAACTCAGACACCACCAATAGTCTGGATAGAGTCCATAAATCCCACTTAGAAGTGAATTAGAACTGCATGCTTTGGTAGCCACAAAAATGGATTTATTCAACTACACAACGTATGTGTTACAACTCTGGCAAACATCATGAAGGGTTTAAAAAGCAGCGTAATTCCTTTCCAAAGGCATTCTTCAAAATGCTACAAACAAAACCTGACGTGTTTGCAATGGAGACTGGGGCAGTTCTCCAAAGTAAATGTGATAAAAAGCAGCTCTCTGTTAAAGCACTGCTACCTGACTATGCAAAAGGAAAACTCACTACCCCACTCTCAGAAGGGTCTGAGTAAAACCAACAAACCATTTATACGTTTCAAGCCTTCTGGGACAACTACTTCTACTGGATAAAAGCGGCTGTTAGAACACACTACACGCATGACAGGCGAGTAGATCTGTAGTGATAACCATCGCCACAGCACAAGCCACCAATTACGGGCAGCAGTAACTGGGCACTTCAGCCGCACTAAGTCTCAGCGGCTCAGCGCTCACTGCTGCGCAAAGCTGGCCTTCCAGAGATGCCCCTCTCAGCTGCCAGGGCACGGCCAGAACCGCTTCACACCCGCTCCGGCGAAAACTGCCCCGCGGATCTTGCTGCGGCCGGAGCCCGCACAGCTCCCTCAGGCGCCGCTGGCCCCGCGCCACGGCCCGGCCTAGAGGAGGCGTCGCTCACCAGGTGTAGATCTGCAGCTCGCTGGAGGGCACGTTGCCGCGGGAGAACTCGTCCATGCGGTGGTGCCGCCCATTGTTGGTGGTGAAGACGCGAAGCAGCAGCGGGCACGTCTGCGGGTAAGAGAACAAGGATAGGGATGGGGGCGAGGAGCCGCAGGAGTTGGGATTAGGATGAGGAGCAGTTCGCCACGCCCCCCCTCCTCCTCCTCCGCCGGAGGCCTCACGTCGCCGCTAGACGCTCACCACTCCCCCCACCCCCGCTGTCCGCCCTGTAGCGGCCGGCGAAGCGGCGCGGCACCAGCAGCCCGCACACCGGACACCTTCTCGCGGTCGATCGGCTTCTCCGGCTCCTTCTTGATCTCCTCCTGCGTCACCCGCGACTCCACCGCCATCTTGCCGCGCCGCTCCCGGATGTCGCGCCGCGCGCCGGCCATCTCGCGAGAGCAGGGGCGGGGCCTCCTCCCCAGGCCTGAGGCACCGCCCCCTTCCCCTCAGGGAGCCGCGGGTCTCCCGTGGGGACTCGCTGCGCCGCGCAGCGCTGTAAGGACCAGCAAATACTGGTGAAATAAACCAGAGCGAAATCTGCTTAAGAGTCTAGTTTCCCTTAATATTGCACTCAGGGAAAGGTCAAATGCACACGCTCCCCCTTCACTTTTTTTTTTTTTTCTTTTCCCACGAGTGGTTACATTTGAGTCTGTGGTTGCGTCTTACGAAATAAGCAGGAATGTATCATATCTATCAAAGAAAACAAGATATGTGTTCTTGTGATAACTTTTTAAAAATGTCTAGAATTGCTTTTTACTCAAAGCGGTGAGGGGAGAGGAGCTCACTGGTTTTCACAGAATTTACACTTGGATTATTTCCTCTGAATTTATTTCTCATTTTGAGAGTAAAACAAAATTAAGTCTCTCTGTAAAATGGAGCAGAAGCGTGCTTGCAGGTGCAGAATAATCACATATGAGGGACTCAAAGGTTTGCTGAGGCCGGAAGGGAGCTGGGGAGCCGGGGGAGGCTGCCCGCTCCAAACCCCTGCTCAAAACAGGATCAGCGAGGGCTGCGGGCATTCTGAGTGTGCCCAAGCATGGAGACCTCCGGGAAACCTGCTCCAGCGCTCAGTCGCCTTTGCAGATAAAAAAAAAAATAGAAAAACAAAAACAAAGCTTCATTTCTTCTGTCAGTCTGTGCCCTTTAGCTCTGGCTCTGTGGCGGGGCATCGCTGAGAAGCCTGGCTGCCAGTCTTTGCTCCTGCTCGCCGAGTATCCCCACACAGTGAGAACAGCCCCAGCTCCCTCTGCCCGTCCTCACACCACGCATCCTCCCATCCCCTAAGCACCCCGTCAGGCCGTATTTGATGCTATATTGTTGCAGTGTGCCCTCTTCACACGACTCTCTTTTGGTGCTTGCAGCAGAGAACAGCCGTGTGCCGCCGGAGCTGTGTCTCAGGTCCCCGCTGTGCCGTGCCCGTCTCTGAGTCAGGGGGCTCCGGGTGCCTTCGGGCTGCTGTCCCGAGTGCGAACCCAGCACCAGAAGTAAGTATTCCAAGTTCCACACCAGGCAAAAAGCAGGTTAAGGCGTTGCAAATGTTGAAGTACCTGTGCGCTAAGGGTGATGTGGTTTGATTTCACTCTTCCGAACACGTAGATGCATGTTTCAAAGGTATTACTTATTGAAAAAATATAGAGGGAGGAAAAATATTATAAAAATATAAAGGGAGATAAATATTATAAATATATTCACATATTATGTTTCTGTGTATATTGTAAAGAAGAAAAAGGGTTATGAGTCCATACCACAAAAAAAGCTCTTGCATTTCACTCTAATATAAACAACAGTATTTAGCTTAAAATGTTGATTTATGGCTCACCAAATACAAAATGAGAGACCCAGCAGCCCACTACAGTTCACCCTCAGTTTTTATTGACCTCCTTTTGTAGTAGTCTGGATAGTGTTGTACAGTTTTTAATCTACATTAAGTTACAGCATATCATCATTTTGTTACCACAGGCAATGCCTCAGCCTTGCCACCATTTCTGGAATTTGATTTCCCCGGCAACAATTCAGTTTATCACTCTGCTAAAATTAATTATATCTGCCATGATAATACACACTTTGGGCTCAGTGTGTGAACTACCATTTCTGAAACGAAGGAATTTATGTCAAGTATTGTAAGGGAACAGCTGTAGCAAATAAAGCACAATTCTGTTAAGAATCTGAGTAGTTCCTCCTGCTCAAACTTTTGGAATATATTATTTATGTGAAAAATTACCCCAGTGGGCCTGAGCTTTAAGTAAATGAAAGCATTAATTAGTTCATTATGCATGAACTCTATCAACATAATTTATTTGCAGGCTAAAATCTTGGATTCTTATGTCATGTGTTTGGAAGCAAAGGCTTGATTTGGAAATGAAAACACAGCGGAGTGTCAGGTTAGACAAGGCATAGCACCATGTACCCGGTTCCCCCAGGTTAGGCTGAGGTCTCACGTGCACTGCAGTCGGTCCAACTGCTTGCTTTAGCCAGAGGAGGGGGATTTAGCTCCTGTTGCTTGTCCTCAGTCATGTGATGGGTTTTTCCCTCCCTTCTGCCAGGCATGACTCTCACTAAATGCTTCCAAAAATAAGTTAAATTGCCCAGTTTAAGGGAAAACTATCTAGTGGGGGCTGATTCTCTGTCAGTTAATTTCGCTTGACGCTTTCTAAAGTGATTCCATGATTGCTAGACCTGGTGCAAGGCGAGTGGAGGGAAGTGCATGTGCAGGAGCAGCTGGGAAGTGGATGGAGAGAATAGGACTGGAGTAAATGGTGTCCCTTCAGTGGTAGTGGGATGGTTGATTGCTTCACGCTCCCTTCACATTTCCTCAGGTTTTGGGGGGTGAGAGGTCCCCTCTGCTTGTTCAGGGATGCTGTGTGCTGTGCTAAAAATGTCTTTACATGCAAACATGTGTATATATAGGGTATGCTGTAAGGAAAATGGAGGATCCTCGCCGAGGCAGTGAGGCAGGGTAAGACTGCATGGGAACAAGTCTGCAGCCTTTGTTGTGGTGAAGGCCCAAAATATGACTCGAACTTTTCCAGCTATGAATGCCTGTAGAGCAGGAGACAAGTGGTTTGGAAGCGTGAATTGCCCCTGTAAGTATTGTTAACACATGTTTTTAAGGAAGTGATTATTTAAATAGCAAACTCGGAATTGTTTGCTGGGCGTCTAGGGCAGGCAAGAATGAGATGGGGAGTTGGTGCCATTAGGATATGGGACAGGGCAAAGCTGCCACAGCCCTTTAGAGAGGAGCCCTGTGGGTCAAGGAGCCCACTGGCCTACAAAACATTTACTGTAAGTGACTGAAAGGGAAAAACAGAAGAAGAAATTGGTATGGGGTAACTTAAAACTTTCTAGGCAGAAAGGAAGGATTGTAGCAAATAACAAATGTCCTAGGGAAGATACAGGAAGTAATGGCATAGCTGAGTCTGGGATATCAACCATCAAACCTCCCAGAAACTAGAAAAATTGTAGCATGTCCAGAATAAGGAGTTCCAAACACTTCCAACCCATGGATGTATCAAATCTGAGTTCAAGGAAGCTGAATTAGCCTCAGCAGCATACTACTTCCAGGTTCCCAAGACTTGGCTGAGTTTCTAAGCTCTTTCCAACCAGGAATACATACAGCCCCTAAATTTTCTTGGTTGTATGTGTATCCCATAAAGCCTATTTGATGGAGGACTTGGTCTTTATGTTGATTGTGGAAAGTTCAACTACCCTATTCTGGCAACAGCGCAATCAACTTCAAACACTTTTACAATCAATTGAGAGAGCAAACTCTCACATTTGATGGAGCTTCTACTGCAAATCAGCTTTAACTGGCGGAGGAAGAACACAAGCACAATTTCTTTACAAATGCAATCACTGGTATTTCCTACGTTTTGTGTCATGGTGATGCCATGGGTATGTTTTTATGTTCAGAATGCTCTGTGCACAGTGGATTTCACTGCAGCGTTTTAATTTCCTGTGGTTTGTACCAAAGTTAGTGTGAATTTCAAGAAGCCTGTAGTGCTGCTAGACAATTATACTGTTTTCATATAAGCTTCAGTTTCTGTTCCCTGTTTTGAATTTAGATGATTTGGGCTCACAAAATGCACCATAACTCTTGGCCTTCCATGGTCCTATTCCACCTGCCTGCGAGGCATGGGTGAATGAGTCAGTGCAGGACACACTGCTGGGGCTGGAATGTAAAAGAGTACTCTGGATGTGTAAAGCCTATAGAGACCCCCAAGGCAGCATCCTGATTCAGGAGCTTAGCTAGGACTTACCTACCTGGGAGGAATCTGTGCTTGTATATGATTACATATATGTTTTTCTATTATTTTTGTTTTTCTGTCAAGTCATCAGAAGGACCAAAGGTAAATAAAAATGCTTTGAAGGTGATTTATTGTTCTGCAACACTGCAAAGTGACTGAACTGCTAATGTGACAGTAGCAGCAGTCAGGCTGTGCAGGCTTGTGCTCGCTCCAGGCACACACACTGCTGTGCCTTGTAAACAAGCTGCCTCATACCTGCCAGTCTAAGACCTTGATTAAAGCTGAAAGTGATTTGTGGTGTGGCCAAATGTTATAATTCTGCCATTCTGCTGGAACTATTCCACATCAGGTGTTTCCTAAAAGAATATCCTCAGGATGCTTTTTTTTCATTTTAGAAAACAATGTTCAAAGAATAATGTATTAGGCAGATAAGCATTATCACTCACATTTCTGTTACTTCTGTTCATTTTAGATACCAACAGCAGTTTGTCAGAAACCTACAGCATCCACATACTTTTGAGAAAGAAATAAAATTTGTCAGGTATGCTTACTCCTGTTAGAAATATTCTCATAAAACAAATGCACTGGATTGAACAGTAATATTAAAAAGAAAATCACCAAAAAAAACCCCACAAAAACCTATGATTTATCTGAAGTCAGCTGAGACTAATATTGGACACCAGGGCATGTGAGGGATTCAGAAGGATGTCCACACTGCTCCTGAGCTCTGCCACAGGCCTGAACACAGGAGCTGGGAACAGAGGGGATCTATCTTGTTTTCCTCAGGGTGCTGCTCCCGCAGTGGGCAGCAATAAAGCATTCAGGATGTGACCCTGTCTGCATCCCCTAAGCAGTGAGTGTGAGGAGGGAGCTGGAGAGCCACAGCACTTCAGGCTGATCCAGTGTAAAACTGATCACAATCTAAATCAGCCAGAGAGTACAGCTTATACAAGAGAGATCCAGAAAAAAAATTGTAATGACCTCTTGAATTTTACCTGGAGAGGTTCAGAACAAACTGGAGCTTGTGGTTGTCAGCAGAGGAAAACAGACTTCAGATTCAAGTAAAGAAAAATTCCTGGTCTGTCACATAGAGATATTTTCTTCTCTTACAAACACCCGTGAAGGTGAGATGGTGAGGTGTGCTAAATATTCTATAGATTTTTCCTGGTGGAATTGTAGACTTGGTTACAAAATATAAAATTAAGGAAGAAGTGTTGCCAGAATCTAAACCTGGATTTCATTAAACCGTGTTGTCATTTCTCTATAAAATACATCTGCTGCAATATTCCAGAAATTTTAGACACACAATAGAGTAATAAACTGCTTTTATAACTTGGGTAATACTCTACCATAGATTCCTGATTTCCCCCCTACTGTTTGTCTGAAATTACCTCAGTACAAAAATGTTCATACAGTGTGAGGGAGGAACAAATGGGTTGTCATTTCAGTAAGTGCAAATTTTTAAAATTGTGTATGAGTCATGTTTTATAGAGAGGACAACCAACACTGGAAGTTGGTCAGCCTGTAATTCACTGCAGATAGTTAGGTCAGCAGCATGGGTCCCTGCCTGCACACCCTGAGACCTGTGTTTCCTGGTTTTCCTTCATGGGATCAGCTCCATACCTGGAAGCAGTGGTGAGAAACCAAGCCAATGTGAAGGTTACTTTCGTTGCTGGTGCTCTCCCCAGCTGCAGATGCTGCTGCCGCCCGCTGAGTGAACAGGTTTTCCCTGGGGACACAGAGGCTGCCTGACCTGCTGCCCCTGTGCTGGCTGCTCTGAGGTGGCAGCACTGTCTTCCAAGTGCCCTGCATGGCAAAGTCAGCGTGTTCCCTCACAACATCAGCAGCTGGAAGAGATGTCCTTAACACTGTCTTCCACATTTCCTGTGCAGACAAATCCCTTCCCTGCCTGCTTCCTGGATTAATGTGATCCTATCCTTGAGCACGACACAAAAGTCTGAATAGGGGATGAGTGTCTCTATCAGATAGACACATTCCTGTTCATGGTTTGGTGGGAACGTTTCCATGAGTAAGTGTTAAAAGATTAGGTTGATGGTTATTTCAGTATCTTCCCCCAAATGTTTGTTATTTTCCCTTCCCATAGAATAATCATATTAAAGCACTTAAACTTTTTCTCCTGAAGAAGAAAACTCCAACTGAGTGTACCAACATACACATATTTTATGTGCAGCTCCCTGGCTACACTTCTCTTCATCTTGCCATACACTGCTAGAAGTTTCGAGTCTGTGGCACACACTGTTCCTGCTGAAAACAGTAAATGCATAAAGATGTTGAAAACAGGTATTTCACTCTCTGCTTTCTACCCCAGTATGGCAGATCTTAACAGAAAGAACCTCATGTGTCTGTGGCATTTCACACTGATTCTGCAATGATGAGGGAACTGTTGACAAGTAAGTCCTCTCTGGGCAGCCCCAGTAAGAAGCATGTCTTTTCTGGCTTCCTTCTGGGGCTCACAGGTTTATGAGAGAAGTGCGTATCCTTCATAAGAGAGGATGATGTTGTGCAAGCCATTACATGTGTCCTGCCTCCAGAAGTATCGTCATAAAGAGTTGAGCAAAACTTTTCTCCAAAATAAGTTGTTCCATGTGGCCAGCCTTGTCAAGCACAAAAAAAAGCCTAGGCACCCTGAGACAGCTCAGCTGCCTTGCAGAAATATCTTTTGTGGCTCAACAAGAAGGTCAGAAAACACAATTCTCTTTCTCTTTTTGGTTTCTCTTGTAGTTTTTTTTTCTCAATGGCCACTATGATGGAAATGTTCTGGCTGCAATAAGTTATCCCCAACATTTTGAATAATTCAATATAAAACCAAATTCTTTACTGAATGCTATGCAATATCAGTTAACTCTAGCAATCTTTTTAAAAGAAAGGAACTGACCATCATTGGGAGTTAACAGTACATGATGATTGAGTCCGGAATTAATTCTGACAACTTGGTTACCATAAGCTCCTCAGAGACACAGTGCTTAGTGGAAACACTGAAATAATCCTAATGGTAGTGGCAGGAATAGTGCCAGTAGAAAAGGATGTGCTGTAGGCAAAATGCAAGGCAGAATAACTTCAGCTCTCACACACAGTAACTTCAAAAGTTCCTAGAAAATTTGTGCACACCTATTCCTTAGACCGAGAAAGAATAACCTCTCTACATACTGCTGGCAATGGTTATCAGCTGTCTTATATTCCATTCTGCACGTGGCAGGAGGTGCTGGGGAAATTGCAAATGTAGGAAGTCTTGCTGCAGAGCAATGAAAGCACACTGGGGCTGTAGATGAGTGATCCTAAGGGTGTGGGAAGAGGTGCACAAAGTGCCTAGGGTGCTGGCAGAAGAAATCACTGCTTTACATTTCTTGCTGTTCCTTCCCTATTGGCTCTCTTGGCAGAGCTGGTCATGATGAGCTCTCCATAGTCATTGCAATGAAACAACTTAGCAAAGGCTTCATACTCCAAGAGTTTACAAAAATCCTGCTGCTCTTGCCTGAATTGGGTGAGGAAGGGTTCACACAAGCAGCAGTGCTGGCACATCAGTGGGCCAGAGGGGATGGTGACAAAAGGCATCCTTCTTGCAGTGATTCAGTTGGAGTAAGAAGATGACATCTGTTCATAACCTGCTGCTTTCAAATGACAGGCTGTATGATGTGACAAGTTATGTGACAGCATGACAGACTGTGGCATTTCAGATTGCTCTGAGCAGCACTCTTTGTTTGTGTTCACAAGTTGTGTAAGAAAGCGCAGCACTCCAAAAAATAAATAAGTGCCTCAAAGACTCACTAAAGGGAAAATTCTTGCAAATAAAGAAAGGGAGAGGAAAGAAACTATTTTAAAAAGTGTATAGGAAAAAAATATCTTGGGTTAACACTTTTTTGCTGTTGGCTTAATGTTTTGTTATCCCTGTTACAAAGCTAAAATAATTCAGAATAATTTCTATGAAACTTCAGGGCATAGAAGAGAGGAGAAATGGCACTTCTACACCCCTTAGATTAGATTTCTTCAATGTGAAACAAGATAAAATAAGCCCTATTTTATTCAGGCTTAAGGAATAATGATTACCAGCTGATATACCAATTTAATGCAGGTGTTCAGAGTTCTAAAAGATAAAGAGGGATAATAATTTACCTTCAAAAAGAGATCTCAAAATTTTCAAATTCAAAAAAACACAAATACTGGAAACCCACAAATACTGGAAACAAATACTGGGAAAAGAAACCCCCATTATATGAAAGGAATTGAAACTCTCAAATACAAAAAGTACACTAAACTGATTCTGTTCCCACAGGCATGGATAGATTCCCCTGCCTGTTAGAGGTGAGCACTTAATAAGCATACAGGTATGAAAATTTCAAAGTGAAATATTAAGAACACAGGGCACAGTTAATGCATTCGGATCCTGCTGTATGGGCTAGATCTTAAAATGCTGAAGTTCAGCAGTTGGGCTGCTTCTGTGAGACTTGGGTCTGGCTTCACCCAAAAAATCTGTAGCTGCTGCTCAAACATGCTTCAAACTGTCACACAAATGAGATTCAGAAAGTATTTTAGCCATAGCCAAAGATTAAATGATACTCTGTCAAAGTTATTAATCGGTTTCTGAATAGAAACCATGAAGACCAATCAGAATGAGAGATTCATGAGGGTCCGTCCATCTTGGGCTGCAAATGAAGTTTGCTGGAAGATTTCTGTATTTGTGTTTACATAGCTGTAGTTGTTCTTTCAGCTGTGGCCAGCTGATGCAAGTGATTTGGCTGGCCAGTGGAGACATTACACATATTTCATTATATATTCAGATGGCTGATGATATTTTTGGTCAGTCATGGAGAAGTTCCTACTGCATTTGCACTCAGGGATGCCTGGATTTTGGTGAATGCTTTTTCATCCCTCATTCTTTGAGCCTCTTGTCTTGAGCTGGTAATTTTTGGTGGTGTTAGTGGTGGAAGGCCACCACAAGAATGGGCTGTGCACCTGCTCCTGGGAGCTCCAATGTTCATCCTCCTCCTGCTCTCTTGTAGGCTGTGAGTTATACAGCTCCGTTAGCTCTGTACACATGCTGGCAGCTGAACTGCAGGGGAGTTTACACTTTCTTCAGGCTGCCTGAAGGAGTCTTGGCTTCTTGCTGGGACAGGAATCCCATGATCCCAGCCACCAGGATTGTGAGTAGCTTCATCACTGGCTAAATAGAAGGGAAAAGGTAGTTGAAAGCTGCTGCCTTGGCAAGATTGAAAAACATCAGGTGCGACTGTTATTGGCCCTACTTGTGTGTCACTGATGGACAAGGCTGCAGGGGCATTGCTGAAATGTGGGAATTATACTTTGTGCACACAATTTCCTGGCCCAGCCAGGAGCAAAGCCAACACTATGACAAATAGCAATGCAGTCTTTTGCTAATGTCACAGCTTTTAAAAGACTTCCAGAAAAGATGAATCCTGCTTTCCTGGCTGTAACAATGCATGCCTAATCCCAAACCACCTCTTCTTTTGCTGCCAAATTTCAAACAAAGCCCTCTGACTTCTGGGGGAGGAGTGTGCAGAGCACCAGGCTCAATATTTGATGAACATGTGAAAACCTTTGCTGTAGTGCTGTAGCAGAAGAGGAATGAGACAGGCATGGTGCAGGCAGCGTATCCTTGCACAGGGAATGTGGCTGTGGCAGGTCCCTGGGGAGTTTGAGCCAAGGCGTGCGCCTGTCCAGCCACACCAGCACCGCCACAGGGAACAAACTGGAGCCTTAAACTCTTCTCACTGCATAGCTGATTCAGCTCCTGCACTGTCCTTGTGCAAGGAAATAACACATTTCTCCCCTGAAATTATTTTGTATTTCCCTGAAGGGTTCTTAAAATATCCACGACACAAAGCGTAAAGGAAAAACTTCTGGAATTTGGTCCTGCTGAGGGTAATGCACCAATGTGAAGGATATGAGGCAAGGTATCATTTCATTGTGCTTTACTAGTACTTGTAATTTACATCTCATCACTTGCAAGGCCTCTGCTGGCAATATTTCCTTCTAAGAATAGAGCTTAAAGGTATTTTAAGAATTCTAGTTGTTGTGCAATTAATAGGGTAACGCTTTGTTCTAAGTAAAAAGATCTGATGTTTTGAGCAGTAACAGTATTTTGCATGTAAAAAAAGGGGAAACGGGGAATGGTTTATTGCCAGCACTTTTCCTTACAGGGGGATGAATCATTTAAATTCTTGGCAACCAAGCTTAAATTCACAAGAATGCTCAGTTTGATCAACTTCCTTCAAAACACTAGGCTCAAAGTACAGAGGAAAAAGAGAAAGAAACTTGGATGGACTTGGATGTGGAAGACATTACGAGATGGACATCCAAGCAGGAAGACAATAAATCTAGTGTACAAATTGTTTTGCCCAAAGCAAGTCACTGACTTGCTGTTACAAGAGGGTCCAGTCTAAATTAAGAGAGTACTGGAAGGGAAAAATAAAACAAGGAGGAAAAGAGCCAGAGCAGAGAAAGAAAACCCCTGCTGATCTGGCAGACATGGCAGATGTTGTGTCAAACATGAGCTTATTTGCTAACACAACAATGTGAATTTTCGTGAAGAATTACCACCCTTCCCTTCAGAATGGAAGATTGTGCTGAGAAACAAAATATGAGACTACAGTTAGTTTAGGTGTGAGGAAAGTGCCTATGTTCAGGTTGTTGTTTCATGCAGCAGAAGCTGAGGGTCATGAGGGGACTTCTTAGGCAGGAGCACAGGGTGAAGCAAGCCATACCCTCGTTGTTCCTCTCCACCTGTGCAGTGGACCCCACTGAGGAAGGGGTGGCATTGAAAATGGTCCCTTTTAGTTTTATTCTAATGGATTCTTTTCCAGCTGGACTGGTTGCCTGGGCTGGTTCACCCAGGCAGCAGCCACCCATGGCAGTGCACAGTATACCCCAGTGTCAGTGGAGGAGGTGACAAGAGTAAGGGGACATGGCAGAGGGGCAATGAAGAAGCTGGACAGGCACTGCTATTGTGCCACCTCATTCACAATCTTCTACACAGCACTGATCTAAGAGACATTTGGCCCTGCTGCAGCCTTCTGCTCAGAGACAGTCAAGCGGCAGCTTCAATGAGACCAGCACAATTGCTTGTTGGCTGAAGTAAAAACAGCCCAAGCAAAACCCAAAACATTATTTAGTGTGGAATTTCCCTTTTTCTAGATCATCCTGTGGTCATGCAAATAGCTGTGTCAGTATAAAAGCATGACAGTGAGGAGTGGTGAAAGACAAGAAGGGGAGCACTGCTGCCCAGTAGCTTTTGATTTACCCCTGCTCTTCACCCCAGGGCTCTGCCACCCCTCACCTGCACCTCTAGATGATTAAGGTAAGTGTGACTGTGTAATTTCCTTCAGCCAGCACAGGGCTGCTGTGCTTCTGTTCTGTTCATATAAAATCACAGAATATTTGGTACTTACTGAACTTAATATGGGGGGAAAAATAATTGGGGAAGAATGAGATGGTAGAGGCCTAAGAGGGCTGGGCCAGGCCGAAAAGGGTAAGTCCAGCTCAAAGCAGGGCCCAAGATACTGCGGAAGTGTTGGTGTCTAATAACCTCAGCATCACACAATTGTTGTTGTGTGTCTTCAGGATCCCAGTTTCAGTATGTTTTTCACTTCTGTCACGCTCTGCAGTGCCGATGCAGTGAATCCAGTGCTGCTCTCTGATTCTGTAATCAGAGATTACAGAATATAATATGTTGTTTATATGTAGTAAATCCCACACATTTGGGACACTGGATGTACGGTGTATTCACTGAGCAACCACATCCCATTCATAGAATAAGATCAGTGCTTCCTGGTCTGGTTTCCTGTACACAGACTGTACAATAGGTCAGCACAGGTCCTGGGGATATGTCCAGGTTTTCCACATGTGTAGCCTTCCTATCCAAGCTGCAGTACAGACAATCCTCAAACAGCTCTGCAGGCAGATTTTTAGGGCAGAAAAAGAAAATATCTAGCAAATCTGGACAGAGGGTAGCCCCAAGTCAGAGCCTCCAACACATCGTGAAACACTGGACCAAGCTCCCAAAGACAAATGTGAGGAATCTGGAGCACTGGAGCTTTTAAGACTAGAAAAGTATCTGCCATAGTGAAGTCAGCATAAACTAGATCCTTCACAGCCTTATTTCCTGTAAGAAACTACTAGTTTGACTCTCTGCAGCATGAAGAATCGCAAGCACAGTCTGTTCGCTGCTCTACAACCTGCTTTCTCCTTCTCCAGCCTCTTGCTGGAATCAGTGTGAAACCCAGTGCAGACACTTGAGGCTGGACACCGAGAAAATGGAGATTTGTACGCAGTGAGTCTGTGTATTCATGCATGAGAGAAACTGCGGCAGCACTGGTGTTCCCTCATAGTAATGCAGAGCAAGACAAAAATGGGATGAAGTTTTTTTTCAGGATTAAAATAAGCAGAACAAGAGCCAGTTGTTGTTTTGGGGAAGAGGAAAGCAGATGATGTCAAAATGTTTCACCGACTTGGCAAAAATGCCAAGCTGGCCCTGCCTGCAGAATACAAGGACTTCAAAGGGCTTATCTTGAATAAGAATTGAGGGAGCCAGATCACTGTTTCCTACATGTATTCAGCTGAGGTTAAATGATACACAAGGCTATATCCCAAGGGTGTGTTTTCCTGTCAATGCCAGCCCGGTTGCTGACACCTCTACCTGCAGGTTTGCGGGATTGGTCTTGCTTTAGCTGTGGACACCTGGAGGGAGTTCAGTTCTGACCCAGCACCAGGAAGAGTGGGTCACACTCTCACAACTTCACTTCAGGAGTGCTGGACCACAGTGGGAACGCTGAAACAGATGGCGAGGCATTTGCTCCAGCCGTGAGCCGGTGCTTAGGAGGGGCGTGTGGTTCTTAAACAGGATGCAGGCTGAATAACCCTCCATTCCTGAAGAGGGTGGTCCCCAAAGGTCAGGGCTGCCTTCAATGGTGTGGCAGCATGAGAGGAAACTGCCTCAGAGGGTGCTTTCATAATGCTCAGACTATGAATAAATTCAGCCCGTTGTACTCTGGGTTCCCAAGTGTTACTCATAAAAAATGTGAATAAGGAGAATAAGGTTAGGAAAAGAACAATTCTCCAGCTAAATTTTCTTTACAGGATGAACAGGCGTCCTCCTCCCCCCACCCTTTGTCTGATTTTAGACAAAGGGCTTTGCATCCCGTGCAGGAGTTCTCTTTGCTGCTTGGAAGGAGCATATGGATTGTAGGTGATGCAAACTTGGAAGAGCTTAGTAACTCCTGGTAACTGAGTAACAAAATACCTGGGGTTGGAAGGGACCCCTTGACGTGATCTAGTGCAAACCTCTGCTCAAGCAGAGCCACCTAGAGCAGGTTTCTCAGGATCACGTCCAGTCAAATTTTGCAAATCCCCAGTCACGGAGGCTTCACAGCTTCTCTGGGCAACTGAACAGGCAATGACCAAAGACCTGATGTCAGTACAGATCATTTTCACACTTCTCACCTTTGTGGTAAATTATTAAAGTACAACCTGAATAAATGTGCTTCATATTCACTCATTGACTCTGGTTCTGTGAGACTGGGTATAAAATTATGTGGACCAAGGCCAATCCGTACTTAATCCATTGTATAATTCTGGGGAAAAGACAGTCAAAGAGACAGCTGGGTGCTACATGGGATTAATGCACTGTGGTCCCATGGGAACTCTCCCAGTTCAGGAGCAGCCATTCCTCCAGTCAGTGCTGTGCTAATTTAGTAGAAGGAGGACAAAGGGTCTCTGAACCTGTTACAACATTAAATACAGAAAAACAATGAAGATTTTGCATCCTTTAAAACACAAATAATTTTCTAAGAATATTTGTCCCTTAGATTCCAGAAGATGAGGGAAGAGATAGGGCCATGCTTTCTGTTCCCATGCTTCGGAGCCAACACTTTACCCTGACCATCACTATTACCAAGGCAGTGTCACAGTTCTGGCAGGAGATCTTATCTGAAATATTAACAGGGGCACATTTAGGCTATTCAAGACAGTTTTATATTGCTCAAGCTAAAAGCAGTGAAATGTTTAATTCAATTAGCGAGCAACCACAGTCTGTCAATTTCCTCTGTGTGATGTGCAGAAATCTGTCTGCTTCTTCCCCAAGTACAGTACAGCATGTCTGAGCCACTGGCTACTATAATTGGGATGGGGAAAACATTTATGTGGCAGTGTAAAGGTGAACTGGGTGCTCTGCAAGTTCAAAAACATTAAAGTAGTTTCCAAAGAATTCAGAGCCAAATGTGATCAAGAAAAAACGCAAGGCAATTGTCTCCAGGGAAAAATGGATCCTGCAGAGATGAAGAATCACCAGGGCAGCAGGTCTGAATGGAGAAGGGCACTTCTGAGCTGAATGACATGATGTAATTCAGAAACACTGTGGTTTCTTTCCTGATCTGACATGGACCTTATAGGTGACCTTCAGGAATCAAGGGTTCTGTGCATGAGTTCTCCCTGTAAAACTGGCATTATTCAACCCACTCAGTTTCCAAAATAGAGGCATGCTACAAAACAGAGGCTGGGAGAAGAAAAGAGGTACTGTGGAAGGATAGTATCAGGAGGCACTCAGGAAGAAAGTGAGAGAACAGGGGCAAAGAAGAGGAGAACCTCTGAAGAGTGAGGAGGCAGGGAGCCAATGGCAAGAATAAGAAATGAGATGGGATCCTTCAAGTGTAGGGGAGGAGAAGGTAGATTAACAAATTTTTGGTTAGGCTAAAGGGAGTACAGAAAATCTGAAAGAGAAGCTGTCAGTGCATTACAGTAGCTAAAACAGGTAATGGCCAGAGCATAGAGAAGAACTGTAGTCATGGTGATAGAAAAGCAAGGACCACTTCAAGAAGTACTGAGAGAGAAACGAAATGCTTCAGATTAGGCCTTTCATGAGAGACCAGTGATATGAAATAAAAGCCTCTCTGAACTCAGAAAAAAAATATAGGAAGTACAGAAATCAGATTTGAGAGAACTTATACTTTTGTATCAAACAAAATCAATTTGACGCAGAATTATTACGCAATAGTAGCAAGAGCTTCAGGAAGCAGAGCTTTAAAAGCCACAGGGATCTACAGCTGGATAGTCATGGACAGAATTGAAGATCATTTACCCTCTAGAAAGGTGCAGGCAGAAATGATCAGATGCAATCATGGGAGGAGCATGGAACAATCAGCAGTGCCATGTTTCAGGGGCCACCAGACAAAAATCTCCAACTACAAATTTTGTGTCACCCACTCTGGGCACATGCCTCCCCTCATTTGTCGAGATGAGGATTCAGCATGATGTTTCACATGGTCGTGAGGAGCAGCAGTAACTGAAATTCCAAGTGGCCAAGAAAATACTTGTTGCGTACGAACACAGTCTTTGCTTGCATTTCACAATATTGCACAAGGCTTAAAAACTAATCTCCAAATTTGGACACCCATATCACTGTGTACACAGAGAATGGCTAAAGAGATCTGGTGTGCATTGAAATTCATGTCATAGCCAGAGCTTGCCCTCTTGCTCCATATGCACCAAGGGCTTGGCATTGCAGAGAGCATTTGAGCATCTGGACTTACATGTGACTCTTTGAGAAGTGGAAAATAGACAGAAAAGCAATAGGCTGTTCTTGTTAGGCTAAAGGGAGTACAAAGGAGCATGGTGAGAAACTGCATTAATTACAGTATTTGAAGCAAAAAATGGCCAGAGTACAGAGAAGACTTTTAGACAGGGAATAAAGGAAGACCCAGGGAACTACAGGCATGACAGTCTCATCTCTATGGCAGCAAGATCACAGTGCAGATCCTCCTGGGAACTATGCTAAGGCACATGGAAAATGAGGTGACTGATGGCAGCTAACATGGTTTTACTAAGGGCAAATCATGCCTGACAAATTTGGTGGCCTTCTACATCAGTGTAGCAACAGTAGTGGATAAAGGAAGAGCAACAGACATAATGTACCCGGACTTGTGCAAGACATTTGACATTGTCCTATATGACGTCCTCATTTCTAAAATGGAGAGACATGGATTTGATGGGTGGACCACTTAATGGATTGGGAATTGGCTGGATGGTCACACTCAAAGAGTTGTGGTCAACAGATTAATGTCCAAGGGGAGACAGATGACAAGTGGCATTCCTCAGGGATTGGTGACTGGTGCTGTTTAACAGCTTTGTCAGTGATGTGGCATAGAGTGCACCCTCAGCAAGTTTGCCAGTGACACCAAGTTGTGTAGTGCAGTTAACATGCTGGAGAGAAGGGATGTTATCCAGAGAAACCTTGACAGGCTTGAGAGGTGGGCCCGCATGAACCGTATGAAGTTCAAAAAGGCCAAGTGTAAAGGTCCAGCACCTGGGTCAGGGCAATCCCAAGCACAAAAGCAGGCTGGATGGAGGATGGATTGAGAGCAGCACTGAGCAGAAGGACTCAGGGGTGCTGGTTGACAAGCAGCTGGGTATGTTTTGGCAATGTGCTCTCATAGCCCAGAAAGCCAACTGCATCCTGGGCTGCATCCAAAGGAGCGTGGGCAGCAGGGCCAGGGAGGGGATTCTGCCCCTCTGCTCTGCTCTGCTCTGCTCTGCTCTGCTCTGTGAGACCCCACCTGCAGTGCTGCATCAGCTCCGGGGTCTCCATTGCAACAGTGGAATAGGTCCATTGGAGGATGATGCAGAAGATGATCAGAGTACTGTATCACCTCTGCTATGAAGAGTGCTTGTGAAAGTTGGGATTGTTCAGCCTGGAGAAGAGAAAGCTCTGGAGAGACCTTAGAGCAAGCTTCCAGTACCTGAAGGGGGCCACATGAGAGATGGGCAGACTTTTTATGAAGGCGTGTAGTGACAGGACAATGGGGAGTAGCTTTAAACTGACAGAGGATGAGTTTAGATTAGATATTAGGAAGAAATTCTTCCCTGTGAGAGTGGTGAGGTACTGCCACAGGTTGCTCAGAGAAGCTGTGGATGCTCCATTCCTGGAAGTGTTAAAGGCCAGGTTGGATGAGGCTTGGAGCAATGTGGTCTAGTGGAGGGTGTCCGTGTCCCAATAGCAGGGGGTAGGAACTAGGCGATCTTTAAGGTCCCTTGCAGCCCAAACCATTCTATGATTCTATGATTTGGAACCATGGGGATAAAAAAGCAAGGGCCGCTCAAGTTGTTTTGCATGCTGTCATGAGATGCCTCTTTAAAACAATTGGTTGTGACTTCTGTTTTTCTATTCACTTTGATTTACAGTATAACAATATTCCTATTCATGTGTTTATCACATTCCAAGACTTAAAGAAAATTTTACTCATTTAAGTCACAGATTCCATGTAGCCAAAATCTGTATTTTAATTATTTGCAAATCATGTATTATCCAGCCCACAGTTTACTGACTGGTGATGAATAAAAGCTACTCCCTAACATTCAGAGCCTTTCTTCTTTAATTCTGGAGTTTTCATGAGCTCTAGGAGAGTATGTAAAGCTAAGGTAGAGCAGAGACTGAAAGAAAGTAGCTAGAAAATTGAAAGCATGTTTAGGACTGCTGTGATGCTTTTTAGATGTGGAACTTTATATTCCTGAAGTGAGCTAAAAGCAGTGGCGGGTGTGGGAAGTTAATTCAGAATAGATGTGGGTTGAAAGACTGTGTGGAAGACTAGGAGACACGCGGTGATAATGATAGTCATCAAACAGGAACACGTGGTGAGACATTTTTGGAGGGGAAACTCTTTCAGTTTCTATGCTGTTTTCATGTATGTTATTTTGTGATGATACTCTAGTAAAGCAACGTGGAGAGCTGAGGATTTTTCAGTCTCCTGCTGTGGTAGATTGACCCTGACTGAATGCCTGGTGCCCACCAAAGGCACTTTTATTGCTCCCCTTCTTGGCTGGTCAGGGGAAAGAAAATATATCAAAAAGCTCACGGGTTGAGTTAAGGACAGGGAGGCAAGGGACTCACCAATTACAGCCATGGGCAAAACAGACTCAACTTGGGGAAAATTAATTTATTATCAATCAAATCAGAATAGTATAATAAAAAATAAAAACTAATTCTTAAAATACCTTTCTCCTACCCCTCCCTTCCTGAATTCACTCCTGAATTCTCTACCTCCTCCCCCACAGTGGTGCAGGGGGACAGGGAATGGGGGCTGCAGTCATGTGTCTCTGCTGCTTCTTCCTGCTCAGCAGGAGGCTTGTCACACTCCTCCCCTGCTCGAGTGTGGGGTCCCCTCCACAGGAGACAATTCTCCATGAACTTCTTACACGTCAGTCCTTCCTACGGGCTGCAGTACTCCACTGACTTCTCCAGCATGGGTCCTCCACAGTGTCACAAGTCCTGTCAGCAAACCTGCTCCAGCATGGGCTCCTCTCTCCCACAGATTCACCAGTCCTGCCAGGAGCCCGCTCCAGCATGGGGACACAGGCTCCTTCAGGCATCCCCCCTGTTCTGGTCTGGGCTCTTCCATGGCTGCAGGTAGATCTCTGCTCCTCTCTGGACCTCCAGGGGCACAGCCACCTCACCACGGTCTGCGCCAGGGGCTGCAGGGGAATCTCAGCTCCGGTGCCTGGAGCACCTCCTGCCCCTCCTTCACTGAATTGCATGTCTGCAGTGTTGCCGCTCTCATGTTTTCTCACTCTGGCTGCTGCTGGGCAGCTTTTTTCCACCCTGTTTTAAGTCTGTTATTCCAGAGGCATTACTGATATCCCTGTTGGGCTCAGCCTTGGCCAGCAGTGGGCAGGTCCCTCTTGTAGCCGTCTGGCATTGGCTCTTTTGGACGTGCGGGCAGTTTCTGGAAGCTTCTCAGAGGAGCTGCCTCTGTAGTCCGCCACCACCAAAACCTCGTCATGTAAACCCAATAGACCTACACAGGGGTCCTCTCAGAATTTTCCCCAACAAATTTCAATAAAACTTTCCCTTTTATATGGATGTATGGCACATATGGATAACAAGTCCCAACGTGCAATTTTATGTTTCTATTGCCAAGGCCATGTGATACTTAATCCCTATGTTTCCATCTTACTTGTGATTATACCAACGGGTCAGGCCAAGTTATTTTATTTATGCAAGTCACTCGCCTCACAGACAATAGCAAATACTTGTCTTGGGTTTCTGGTATCCTTCTTTGCTGATAAAGCTGTGTAAACAAGTGCAAAGCACACAGGATTTTGACTCCCAGAGTACACAGAGGTGTGACTGTAGTTTTTCCTCTACTCAGTATCATTCTTTCTCCCCCAAGAAAATATGCAAGGTTTGTTGACTGGAGCTTCTTATACTGCTTTGAGATGCCTTGCCAAGTTGTATGTTATCCCACTTCCTTCCTGCGGGCAATCCAAACAGTGGAGGCTTCCACTAGAGCCCCGCCCCTCACAACTGCACCACACAACTTCTCAGCTCTCAGGCCCTCTCTTACAGCACAAGAAATGTGGTGGCTCAGCGCTGGGCCCAGGAGGAGCTCTGAGAGCCTGCCTCTTCTGAGGGCAGACTTTGAACAGGAATGTTCTACAGGCCCGCTGTGCCGAGCCCAGGAGACGCCGTGAGCCAGCGGCACCGCCGGGCAGCTCCGCGCTGTCAGCGTGCAGAGGTGGCAGGTATGCTGATCCAAGGCCAACTCCACTGGCACCGCCACTCTGAAAAGCCAGTTTACTTAGGAAAATGAGACGGAGCAATAGGCTTACAGCACCACTGGAAAATTACTGTGTCAAAGAGAGGCTAAGCAGTGAGGATCTGAATTTCTGCAGAGTAACTAAGACAAGACCTAAGTCTTACAAGCTTCCCTTTGAGTTTTGTATCTGGGCAATAGCCCAGAACCGAGCAATTGGACATCCCCTCTGATACTTTGAGTTTTGCATCCTTTTGTAATTTTGTTTCTTTTTAATTACAGTAGGACCTAGTTGTTGATCATTATTTGGTGGATGAGGATTCTGGTCCTGGCTTTGCTGCTGAATTGCTGTGTTCCTTGTGAATGTCCATGCAGCCTAGCCTTGCTTCTCTCTTCAACTCTTCCATCCATCTTATCTGCAGAGATCTAATCTCTGCTCTGAAGTGGTCCCTTATTATGGGTTTGACTTCTTTTGGCAGCAATTGCAGACTTCTGATGCACCATTACATATAGCAAGATTAACTGATATTTTTCCTATGCCTCCATGGAATGTTCTTGTTTATTAGCTGTTCCACACATGCGATTGCCTTGTATCAGCATGGTCTTATTTCTGTTTCTTTTTTAATTTATGGTTACTTCTGTCACCTACTTCTCTTACTTTTTGATGCAAAAGCAGACTTTTTAAAAATAGAGGTAGAAATAAGTTTTTTCTACTTCTGTAGCTGACACGTACGTCTGTCTGTTTCCACTGAAGTCTTATTCAGTGTATCTGGAGTATTTGAATGCACATAGCTCAATCTCTTACAGTTCAACTTCCATATTTTATATCGACTCCCTCCCTTTTCCTTGTGCATTACTGATATCAGTCTGCAATCTGTCTAGTTCTCTTCTTCTGCACTGTCTTTTTCTAATCCATGTACTTCCTTACCCATCTGCACTATTATTTTAATTGTCTTTGAATGCATATTAATAGTGCTTCTTAACATATGCCAGTGCCATTTTTCTATTCCGTTCCTTCCTTTACTCTGTTCCATGTCCAGTTTCTCTCAGCATTTAATCAGTTGAAATTCATTGCTGTTATTTTTTCCCCTTTAGAGCTGACTTAGTCATAATAACAAGGCTTACAGGGAAAGATCCAAGTCTTGTTCAAAAATCTGATCCAAGGCTCATTACCATGGTCACTATTTTTTTTATAATCTTCCAGTTATATTTCCCTCCTTTTACAGACTCTGTCAGATCCAGCAATGTCTCAGAAGAAGAATGGTTTCCTCTGAGACCTACATGTAGTCCAAACCACACATTATGCTGGGAAGCCAAAATTGTTCAATTGATATCTAGTCTGACACTTCTTTGTCCTTTTCTGTAGTACCACTTTTCCTTGTAAGGCTTTTGATAAAGCAGCCTATTAAATGTGACTAACTTGTGACTCCACTGAAACCTTTAGCAAGGAAAACCATTACTCTGCTTGTAAGGTGAGGTGGTTATAATCCATCTAGTGTTATCTTCCAAGGCCACTGGACTGTCAGCCCTCACTGCTGAACTCCATTGTTATCACATCTATTCTCTCTAGCCGTACCTATTTGTCCTTCCTTAGGACAAGAAGGATCTTGATAAGTTTCTAAGAATTTACACCTTAAGCCTTCCTGGGATGGTTTTGGTTTTTAGCTCTGGGAAGGGTTAGGAGTAATTGTGGTAAAAAGCCTGTGGCTCAGTCTGGTTTGCAAGCAAATGGACATGGGTTCCTAACTAACCCTGAGAATGTGAGCTGCATGCATTCCCTGCTGTGATTATTACATTTTGTCTCCCTCTTGACAATTATCCATCAGATTTCTCTGGTGGGGTGTCTAGAAGGTGCCTTCCTAGTGCTGCTTTTGGGGAATGTGACATTTAGCTTTAGTGACCAGGCATTAATTGCAGGCAAGTAACTCACTGAAAACACCCATTTTCAGTAAAGTTTTGTTCACTGCTATTTTAGGCTTCATATGAGTAAATTGCAGTCTATCACATGAGTAATTTTTGTCTCTTATTCCAGGGTCTTATCTAATGGGATCTGATCTTTAAACAAGACTTGGATCTTTCCCTGTGTATGAGTTACTCATGGATGGAGCTGCACAGGGCTTTAATATCAGGCCTTCTAAATGATCAGAGAAATGAACACAGCTTTTCTTTACGTTAATGCTGAATTCTGATGCTGGGCTTTGAGACGTCAATTTAACATAATGTTAGGTCACAGAAAAAGCTATTCATCCAGAGATTTCTTAGCCTTTCCAAAACATGGGAATTACCCCTCTTTCTTTACAGGCAGGAGAGTTCAGGTGGAGAAGTGAAACAGTTTGCTGTTGGTCCCAAAAGGGACAGGGAGTGGAAAAAAAACCCTGATCTGTGTTATCTTTGGCTCTACAGACCTGGCTAACCACCCCCTCATCCAGATCAACATGAAACATTTCAGTGGTATATCAGCCTTCTGAAGCTTTGGATGGTCCCTTACGGTTGCAAAATGTCCTTTCACTGGGGGTGTGTGTGTGTGTGTGTGTGTGTGTGTGCATGGGGCATGGGCACTCCACAGGCTACACATGTGGCCCATTTCTCCCCATGTGTTCCGGTGCTGCTTTCACATGTTGTGCTCCTTTAGGAGTTTCCTAGTCCCAAATCCTTACTTCCATACCAGTTGCTCTGGGAATTCAAAAGTACCTCATTTGTTCCCTCAGGATAGAGGTTCTTCACAACTCCT
Source organism: Bombycilla garrulus (assembly GCA_013400315.1). Taxonomy (NCBI): domain Eukaryota; kingdom Metazoa; phylum Chordata; class Aves; order Passeriformes; family Bombycillidae; genus Bombycilla; species Bombycilla garrulus. Next base: position 235,482 of record VXBU01013109.1, on the reverse strand, counting down.
TAATTTTTTTTCCCCCTGCACAGATATTTTGGGAAACTACCCTTGTCCTCACCAGTTCCAAAGTTCCACATTTTCTGCAGCAAACCGAGGGCTTTGAATACGCATGTGTTCCTCCCACACCTTTTCCTTCTGTCCGGAGTGTGAATCATTCAGAGCATGTGGCAGGAAGGACAAAGCTGTGGTGGGGGTATTGTTATGCTGGGAGATGCTGCTGTGCCAGCCCTTCGATGAAAAGATAATTGCAGGCTAGATTGATGGTTGCTGAATGCCCAGACCTCTTACCAGGGCTTCACATGTCCTGCATTACCCGTCCCTTTTTCTCCAGGATCAGAAGGGCACTGCCTAAAAACTTCTAAATTTTCCGGATTGGGTGGCTGTGTTGTTCAAAAGCCATCTGCATTGCATCTGAACAAAGTGATGCCATCAAGCTGATTGCAAGGACTTCAACACTTCAGCAATTCATTTCCAAATGGAGGGCACAACTGGCTCAGCAATTCAGTTCCAAATGGAGAGCACAACTGGCTCACAATGGTGAAATTCCACACAAAGTCCCGACATTCCTACAGATCTCTTGGGCTCTGCTGGGCTCCAGCTGCCGTCAATAATTGATACAAAGTCTGGAGCTGGGAGCAGAGTACATAGGAGCGTGGGTCCTTGTGAAATTCAGAGTTTTGAACTTTTTGAACCTGTGAGTGCTGTAAAGGCAGTCTGAGCATCCAGAACGCCTTATCCAGTTAACCAGTCTGTGTGTAAGCTGAGGCAGTTTCCTGGTTAGATTCGCTCTATTTCACTGCTTTGTGCTGAAATAAAATGAATTTCGGAAATACCAGGTCTCGTGTTCACTGCATCTTTGCCACTCCAAAAGAGTGCTCTGATATATCCTATAGGCATACTCCTAAGGGGGAACAGAAAGTATACCTAAACCATACGTAGAATTTGGTTAAAGTTTTTTTTGGTTTTTTGGGTTTTTTTTAACCTACTCAATTACTGAGGCACTGAGCCTAACTTTGACCACCAGAAATGCAATTCTGCATCAGGGTTAAACATGTATATTATATTCACATACAGGTTGTATAGTCTGTACTGTGCTGGAGAACTCAGAACTGTTGTTTCAAACTGGTTTTGTGTTGGTGATTTGGGAAGAATGATTCCCCAGCATCACTCAGCAAAGAAAATCAATGTGATGTTGTAAAGTCTTTTTTCCTTGCACGTCATTCATGTCATGTCACACTGGTTTGTTCTAAACATGTCACTATTCTAAACAGGATATCACTGTCAGCAAATTCCTTCTGTATGCATGCTCATACACACGTGTTCACATGTTCACTATTATTTCACGTGTGCATGTTCCGCTTTTTGAAAAAAACTGGCAGAAAACTAGTCATTGCTGATGATACTCCTGCTTTACTTTTCTTTTTCAAGTTTTCGAATGGGTTCAAGCTTTTATTGGCGATTAGTGCTGTGTAAAGAAAAAGTTCATCCACACAAATCATAATTATTTGGTTGCTAGGAGTATTTTTAGCAGCACGATTTGGGAATTGGTTCCAAATACAATAGTTTAGAAAGTCACACTGTGGCCCAGCAAACAGTGAAACAAGAGTACAAGGAGGGATGAGGCAACACACAGCATCAGATGTCAGGATGGAGCTGCACAGAGCTCCCACCTCCCTTGTTTTTGCAGGTGGGTGGAAGGAGACAGAAAGAATGTGAAATAGTGGATCTGTGGTCCTTCCCACTTGCCCACACGGCAAGACAGCTGCTCAGGCAAGTCAGCAGGTGAGTGCTGTAATCACCATGGACCCAGCAGCACCACTCACTGAAGCAGAGCCATGAATAAACACAATGACCCTTACCCAGGGCCAATTATTATCTCACAGTCTAGGCTGGGAACAGATTTGCTACAGCCCAAATTGTATTGCTCTTTTCATGGAGCATCTTTCCTCCTGGAGGTGCCTTGCTTGGGGGAAGATAGCTGGGAAAAGAGACTTGACAGTAATTTCCCAAGAGGTGACTTTCACAGTTATCTCCAAAAACCTTACAAAGATCAAAAAATGTTTTAACCAAGTTGTTGTATCAACCTAGCTGATTTCAATTTCCCTAGTATTTCTGAGAAACACGATTTCCACTAGTTTGGGTTTCTGAAAGGGTAAAAGAAATAGTCTACAGGGGATCTACATCTGTGCTGCACCAGCTGAATACGGGCACTTTTGAGAGGATGGATGCAGCTCATCTCACCTGTATTTGTTGCTCTGATGGTGGGAATTCTATCCCAGGAATTTTGTGCAAATCCATGAAATTCAGAAAGTGCAGCTGGCTGGAACCAGGAAGCAAAATTGTGCAGCTGAGTCTCATTCCCAGATGGGTCGGAAAGCAATAGGAAAACAAGCAGTTCCAAAGGGGAAGAGTAAATTAAAATACCTGTTTTACCTAGATTTAAGAAAGTGGTTAACAAGCAAATCTTACAAAAGAGTATTATAGCACAGAGTAAGCAATTTTTATCTTGATGCTGTTCCTTTAAACCAGCCTGAACTTTGTTGGGAAAAGGTCTCAAGCCATTGAGCAATGTCTGGTTTGGGCAATCATGTTGCTATGCTTCATCGGATAAGCACAGCAGTAATTCAGAAAATGAAGCCATGCTGCATCTGTCATATCATTTAAAATTTACTTCAGTTTTGCAGGTATTTGAAGATTGCGAAATGACCCACATTTTCCTGCAATATTCTGCCAACACTGGAATCTGGTCAGAACTTAATAGATTTCCTTATCTTTAGCTTTCCAGAGTGAGAGGCTTCCTCTTTCCCCACCACCCTGCCCTACAATATATTCCAGTCAATGACACTATTGAAATTCTGACAGCAATTTATACACAGTAACTGACTGACTGCCTGCAGATGAGACGCTAAACAATTTCTATGCACCAAGCTGCATTTTTCTCATGAAATGCAGCACTCTGTTCTCCTCCCGAACCAGCACTTTATTAGAAACACTATTTTTTTTATAAACATTATTCATGTATAGGCACTATTGGCAATTTTGAATGGAAGACATTGAAAAAAATTTATTATGAACAAGCACAGAGAATATCCTGAGATAGGACTGCCCATGAGTGTATTACTTACAAAAATAGTCTCCCTGTCTTGGAAAAGGCTGTAAATATAGCTCCCATTCTGGAAAGACAGTTACACACAGACTTCTCTTTATACGTGTGTGCAGTCCAGTGGAAGACACTGGGGCTCGTCGTGTGATTAAACGTGTCTGAACAGTTTGCAAGACTGACATTTTCCCTGCCAGAGAGCAACCCTACAATGAGCACCTCTCAGCTGTGCAACAAGATTCTAAGAATTTTGAAGAATTTCAGGACTGCAGGCTTCTTCCATGTTAATGACCTAAAGATATGTGCCTATATATAAGAAAGTTTACTTTCTTATGGTTTTTACTCTGTATTAATATCCTCTGGTTATGACTAGCTTGCGTATCTGTCATGCTAAGGGGTCAGAGCCAGCCTCCCAGATCCAAACATTACTGTATTTGGGAGTGTGGGCATTATTTCTCATTCTGAATTGTCTTTACTAAAGACCAGAGAGATATTTAAAATCATATTATTTCTGCTTTCATGAAAAAAATATTCATAGGGGGACCTTATCACTCTCTAAAATTGTCTGAGAGGAGGTTTAGTGAGGTGGGAGTCTGTCTCTTCTCCCAGGTAACAAGTACTAGGACAAGAGGAAATGGCCTCAAGTAGTGCCAGGGGAGGTTTAGATTGCATCTCAGGAAAAATATCTTCTCTGAAAGGGTGCTTGGGCATTGGAACAGGATGTCCAGGGAACTGGTGAGGTCACTACTCCTGGAAGTGTTCAAAAGGTACATGGATATGGCACTTAGGGATGTGATTTAGTGATGAACACATCACTGCTGGGTTAATGGTTGGACTCAATGATCTCAGGGATCTTTTCCGGTCTTGGTGAAGTCTATGAATCTGGTTCCTGGTACCTCCACCCATAACAAGCTCAAATATGAACTTTGCATCCAAATACCCTTTGCAGCTTGGCTCTGCATTTTTGTTCCAGATGTGAATTCCCTGTCTGTCCTCTGATACCTCATAGCTCCCTCAGCTCCTCACCATTATGAAACTATATGAAAAACAAATAATCCCCTCTCAAAAACAAACAAACAAACAAAAAGTAGAAAAAAAGCACCAAGGAAACCAGAAGGAATCCCCAAGGAGGCATTGATAGTGCTTCTGCTTTGTGTGCCTGGTTAGTCCAGGGTGGAATGGATACTGGTAGGAATAATGGTTGTCAGCACAGACCTTTCAATTTAAAAGAGTTTGGAGCATGGGGTGAGTGGAAGAGCACTTTGAAGCCACCTGTCTCGCCCAAAGAAGCTGTGGATACCTCATCCCTGGAAGTGTCTAAGGCCAGGTTGGACGGGGCTCTAAGCAACCTGGTTTGGTGTAAAGTGCCCTCCATGGGCAGGGGCTTGAAACTAGACGGGCTTTTAAGGTTCCTTCCGACCCAAGCCACTCCACGATTCCATCCCAGCCCATTTCGCCTCAACAAGTGGAGGCAGTGCCCCCCCTCTCCCGCCAGAACCCAGCGAGGAGTTGCTGCGACGCGGAGTGGTTTCTGTGACGGGAAAAAGTGCCACTTGCGACCGCCTCTGAAGCTACGGCCGGGCGCCCCGAGGGGGCAGGCGGCCCCCGCCGCCCCGGTCCCGGAGGGTGCGCCAGCCCTTCCCGGCCCTTCCCGCCCTGGAAGCCCCTCCCCCCGCTGGAATGCGCCGGGAGGGGAGTGGAATGACGCGGGCGCCGCGGGGTCACGTGGCTCGAATGGAATGCCAACAATGTAGCGAATGTCCCGACTGCGCCCCGCACTCGGCGCCCGGGACGGCCAAGGGGGAAGATGGAGAG
>VXBU01013109.1:159679-230523 GCA_013400315.1 Bombycilla garrulus | reverse complement strand
CCTCAGCCCCGGGTGGGTGCGCTCCCCATCCCCCAAAACTGCTCTGCGCGGAAGGGAAAGTCCTGTGGGGCAGCGGGGAGTGCGGGTGAGCGGAGGTGGGTCGGTGCTCGAAGCGGGATCGAGCGTCCCGTGTGTGAGTCCCCTCCTGAGGGCAGCGTGGGCGCCCTGCCCGCAGCCTCCGACATTTTCCGGACACTCGTGTGACAGCGCAGCCCGGCCCCAGCGGAGAGGGGTGGGGGTCCGCCTGTCCGAGGCCTCTGCCCCAGCTGGCCGGAGCTGCTAGTAAATGGCCGGAGTTTATTTTGGGAGCTTTCTGCCCACGAAAGGACTGGGGGGAGAAGGGGCTCCCNGGCGACCCTCCGGGGCAGAGGCTGCGGGGCGGGTGTCGCGGGGAGCGAGGGCCCCGGGGAGCCGACCGGGGGCATCCAGAGCCCGCGGGGTCCCGTCCGGCTGCGGCGGGGGCCCCGCTGTTCCCAGGCGGCTGAAGGTCACTGCCAAACCCAGCGGTTCGCCGCCCTCCCTCTCCGCTGCCTCGTGAGCCGTGTGCGTGTTGAAATGCCCCTTTCCCCGGGAAAGGCACTCGCGCAAATGACGCAAAAAGGGCTGGTTTGGAGCGTCCCGGCTTTGCGGTCAGTCACTGCCGGGCTGCTGTGGAGGGGGCAGGTGAGCTGTTTCCCACAGCCCTGCGTTGGGCCAGCGCCTGTGGCTGGCAGTGGGACACGGGCGCAGAGTCGCTTTTGGACAGTTCTGTTAGCAGGAGGAGAGGCGGAATCTTTTTAGGGAAAATCCTCTTTCCACTTTTCTTCACTTCCGTAACGTGGCCACTTGTAAAGAGAAGTACGGTTTGTAATTTGAAATTCCTGAAACGCTTCCCCCCCTTCCAATATAAAGTGAATAGTCTCTGCTTTCTTGAATTTGTGTTCCAAAAAAGCTCCCAAAGCGATACCTGTAAATTGAGAGAGGGAAGGAAGCTGTAGCAGTTTCTTAAAACTTTACTCCTTTCTGTACTGCAGTGATTTCAAGTCGAGCTCACTTCAGTGCCTGCACAGTTGCAGGGAAAGAGCTCACCAGCTCGGGTGAGCTTTTGTTTCTTGCCTGTGTCCCAGCTCCACAGGGCCACTAGCACATGCAGCCTGTTGGGGAATTAATAAACAGGGTGGTGAATAGATAGTGCCGCTGAGACAACAGACATCAGCATATAATTTCAGTGTGTCATTGATTGGTTATTTGGGTGCTGACAGAGCAGCTATTGGTATTTCTCAAATGAAACAAAATAATCAGTTGCTAAAAAATTGTTTAACTTGATGTAATTACACTTATGCTGCGCCTGTTTGAAGTGTCATATCTTCAGGATAATGGACAAGCTTCTAATTAGTACAGAACATGTAACAATTTGGAAAAGACCTAAGGACTCCTTAGTCAGAATGGCTAACAACTCAAAAATAATTTCTTCTGATGGCAGGAAGGCTATTGCTGCAGGCAGGGTGCAGATTAGAAGGATTTGAAGTTATCCAAATCCAGATGTACAGTTAGAAATGCTTAGACAGAATGAGACTCACTACATATCTTTTAAAGCATACAACCATTTTTTTCCTGAAAAATGCAAATTACAGGAAGATATTAAAAAAGCCAGCAGTCTGTCTTTCCTTGTAAATCATACGTAATATTTAGTATTCCTTTTTTTTTCTTATCTTACGTATTTAGTTTAAAAAAAACCCCTGCAAAATATGAAACAGGTTTGCACTTAGCTCCAATACTTGCTGCTGTTGCTGCTCTCATCCATACTGTCTAAACGAGCAACATTTCTTTCTGGTTTAAGCAGTATTGTAAATGTAAGCTGAGGAAGTTGCCAGCTGGCTTGACCCAGCATTATTAGACTCGAGCTTAGGCTAAAGGTCACAGAAGTTCTTTATGTGAAGCATGTGTGTAAGTGGGAAAGCAGTCTTTTGCTGCAAAAAGGTGGGGGCTTGCAGGCTTTCCGAGCGTGTCCCAGGCCTGAGGATTGGCACAAGGACTGAAAAGGAAGAACAACCCAGATGCCTAAACCAAGCCATATGGTGCCTGCTGCTGTCAGGAAAAGAAAGACAATTATAGACCAATTAATTGCTCTGTATCTTCTAAGCACTAGCTAGTTATGATGTAATCCAAAGAAGGCTGCAATACTGTTGTGTTTTATTTTTTACCAAGTCTGTGTATTATCTTTCTCTATAACCTGTCCAAGTAGAAAAAATAATCTGTTCTTGAGATCCTGCAGTTGCTTTTGTCTTCACTTGGGACAATGAAAGCTTGATCTGTTACTGACCAATAGCTGGTTTGTGGAAACATCAAAATCTGGATGAATAGCTTTAGCACTTCCCTTAAAACAATTGGCAAATGTCACTGTCACTTCTCTGTGAGTTAGTGTTGCAGGGTATTTATGGAGAGCACTGAATGGAGGAGCTCAAGGCCTCAAACACTTTATAGGTGTTTTTTAATTAATGGAGCATTTAAATCCTAACAGAAAAAGGTTGACTTGGGTTAATCTCAAGTGATTATTCTGTGCTCCTGCATTTCAGACTGGTGAACCACCATAGGAGAGTCTGGGGTTTGACTGCACTATTGCATTTCAGACCTTGGTCGTAGAGGAAAGCTTGAAGTGGACTCTGTCCTGATGAGGAAGTGGTGGTGGGCTTCAGAGGTGAATGTGTCCTGATTCTGTTGGGCTTCACAGCAGTAAACTGTTTGCTTGGCACTGTAAAGTGATGGTAAATGCATGAAAATTATTGTTTTTTTGGGAAACAGCTATCACAACAAAAAGAGTTTTTAGTATGAGCATGGGAAAATAAAGAACAATACTTCCCAGACAAACTCTTTTCAGTGATAAATGTCCTATAATCAAAAGTGAAGCACCTTTAAAAAAATCCAATTGACTTCTGAGAGCTAGCTAGAAACATACAGTGTGTTACCATCTTCTGTATTTGCAATTTGGAAACAACTCAATGGAATTCTTCCCTTACCAGCAAGGTGGCTGGAGCACCATTCAGAAGTCACTTTGCAAGTGCAAATAGCAGCCGAAGAAGCCAACTTGCACAACCAGCATCAGCAGCCAGGTTGCATTTCTGATTAGGCTGTGTTTGTAATCCTGTTCCAAGCACACCATTATTTCATGTTTGTATTGTGGTGACGCATAAAGATTTAGTTCCAGTAGGATTCTTGTTGTAACTTGGTGCTGCATGGGGATCACAAGTTGTACAGTAGCTCAGCTGTGCTGCATAGGTGTTCTCTGCTGCGTGTCAGAAGAGCTGACAAGCAGCAGAGAGCATAAAGCTGTCCCAAAGTCTTTTTCTGTGTTGGGATGCTATATGATCTTATACAGTTCTTCACCTGCTCTTACTGTGTAGCTCCATTTACCCCTCTTTTCCCTTTCTTCCCTACAAGGCACAGCTAATGAAATATCATATAACCTTTCTTCTCTTCTCCCCCCCTCCCACCCCTTCCTTCTACTTCTGGTGAGAACTGTTACCCTCAGGCTTTGCTGAGTTATTCACGTGGAAAGGCAAATATCTTGTCTTTCTGTTATTCGCTTTGTTATTGAAATACTAGAAGTTGCTATGGTTAGAGTCATCAATATTTCCATTATAAATCTTTTTCATAAACTTCTGAAACTGTGCTCAGTTAGTGTAAAACAAACAAAATCTTAAGTGGGGGAAAAACATTTCATGAGCATACTCTTCCCTATTTATGAAATAGGATAGGCTTGTCCAGAATTCAGTTATGCAATTGGGTGGGAAACTTGCCACAATAAGGTACTGTAAAATTCTGAAATTAGTTGTTTTTTTTAAACCTTCATTTTTAGGAGTTTTATTTTAATTTATCTGGAAAATTAAATTTAGAACAAAAATGAGTTATTTATTGGTTATGTTGAGAAAGCCTTCTAGAATCCTGTTGAAAACAGATGAAGTGAAAATCATTAAAGGGTATCCAACTGTGACAGCTTAAGAGGTTAAACTGATTCATTTTCACTTGATTAATTGTCATGCTGTCCCTTCAGAGGCATTTATGCTATTAATTTATTGGAATGTACTTTTTGTTTTCTTTTGTTTCAGATTCTGTCAGTCTGCAAAATGATGATTCCACAGATTTTCGTTTTCCATAGGAAATGTGAAGATTGTGAGCTGAAGTAAAACACTGGCAGAAATCTCTTGAGAATTTTGCCTTTTTTTCTTCTCTTTGAAGGATTATGTTTACAAGAAATTGATACCATCAAGTGACACTTTTTTGAAATAATTTAAAAGAAACAAAGAGTAAAGCTGTATTTATGCTCAAAGAAAACTGGATCAACAATGAGGCCAAAGACTTTTCCTGCTACAACATATTCTGGAAACAGCAGACAAAGGTTGCAAGAGATCCGAGAAGGTTTAAAGCAGCCATCCAAATCTTCAAGTCAGGGACTGCCAATTGGAGCAGGCAGCGAAACTTCTCTGGACCCTAAGATTTTGATAGGGAAGGATGCTGCAAGGCAGCAGCAGATGAGACAGACACCCAAGTTTGGACCGTATCAGAAAGCTCTGCGAGAAATCAGGTATTCTCTGCTGCCCTTTGCCAATGAGTCAAGCACCACAGCAGCTGTGGAGGTCAACAGGCAGATGCTCCAGGAACTGGTGAATGCAGGTTGTGATCAGGTACGTATGAGGTGGGAGGGGAGATTGGCACTGCTCACAAAATGAGTTTATACTCTGGGCTGAAGAAAGGATTTTGGTGGTGGCTGTCAAAAGCATGGAAATGCACAGATTCTTCTGGCAGTCGTATTGCTGTATGAGCAGCAGAGTAGATGAACTTACTGGGGACAGATGTGCCTCGTGTGGGGTTCATTTATGTTAAGGACAGTCATAGTGACCTCTAAGATTCTTCTATGATTTCCCCATTGATATATGAGACTGAATAGGGTAGCTTGTCTTTCTTTGTAATCTTTCTGTTCTTATGGTTTTCTTTTTTGTTTCTTCAGAAGATTTTCCCTGCAATGCTTAGTAACGAGCTTTAGTTGTGAGTAATAGGGTGGAATTTTGTCAAGCACATCTAAGCCCAGCTCAGTGTCAGAAATGACTGTAAGAAATGATAGACACAATATCTGGTATTTGAAGAATCTCACTTGCTGTTGGCCAGAAGCAGGAGGCTGACTGCAGCGATTGATTGTCTCCACACCTTTTCTTCTTTGCTTTCTCTGCTTCTATTAAGAGGTGGGAGCACTGCTCAGATCAGAGACTTGATGTAGAGATGCTTTTTTTTGTCATCCTGGGATTGATGCTAGAACATATTCTTGATTCAAAGACCTTTTACATGGTGCAGAACACAGTCTTTTTGTGTTGAGCTGCATTCATCTTGCTTGTGCTTCCAGTGTTGGTGCCAACTTTCACTTCTGTCCAGGAGTAGTTTAAAATTTTGCTTTTTAGAGGAAAAAATGTAGGTTTGAGTTCAGATTCTGAGTGTTGTAGGAACACTTTTTTTCCCTTGTGATTGAATAGCAGTTGTTGACAAGATGAAACATTTCCATTTATAGTCTTTGATGCAAATTGGGGAGATTTAAAACCAAAGTGCTTTCAGTGGCCTCTCCTTGATTTCAAAACTTAGTCCTCATTCACTCATGGCAGAGTGTGAGTCTCTTGACTCTCCTAGACTATATTCAGATTCTGTATAACAAAACTAACATCAAGCATTATCATAAACAGTGTAATAGTATGCATTTCCCTGGAGCTATATAAATATTAATTAGTGCTGTTTCTATGCCAAAGAGTTTATGCTGTACAAGATAATCGGAGCTAGAGTAGATTGCATATCTAATAAGAAGTGCTGCAGAACAACTAAACACTTCCTAGTCCTGTGAACTAAGATGCTGTACTGAATTATTTAACTGGAGGAACCAAGGATCTTCTCTGATCTCCAGTACACCATGAAAACAGTGTTTTTTAGAACTCTAGCCTCTAAATTTCCCTAGCTGTTTAGGATGGGAACACTCCCTGTGCATCCGAGCCAAGGTTAAATGAGCACAGCTGGATTCTGGATTGGAAATGCACATTTGGTAGGTTACAGGGACAAATCGTTCACACATAGAACTTGGCTTGTTGGACTGAAATCTTGGAAAGGACTTTGAGCGCACTACAGCGCACAGTAATGTTAAGCCAATGTATAAAACAGAAATACCTGAACACCTGTTAAAATGTCATGATATTTAAAGCAGTGTAATGAGGTATCTGTGTAAATTTTTTATATATTCAACTGTTTTGACTTCAAAGTTGATACACTGATATTGCTGCTTCTAGAGCACTGAACCCAGTTCTGTCACTGATGTGGAGATTTTTGCTCCTTAAATTTTGCTCACGTGTCCTGTTGGGCTTTTTTTTGCCCCACCTCATTGGCCATGATCCTTCCATCCTCCCCTTTGCTGTTTCTCCCTAGCTGTGACTTGCTGCCTGGCAGTGGCATTATTGGGCCTATTCTTCGGGTGTGCTTGGCACTCAGGTCTAGGCTTAACCAGGATCACATTTGGCTAGAGTCCAAACAGAGGTTTCAAGACTGGAATCCTGTGAATAAAAGTGCTGAGCTTCCCAGTGTGAGTCCAGTCCTCATGAGGATTCACTGTCCTGAGGGCTCATGAATGGGTGGAGCTTCTTGAGATGATATGAATGGTATCTGGCCTTGGAGATGGCATGGTGCAGGGTTGATTACTGCCTCTAGATTCTTCTTTTCTCCTGGTGCCTGAGCTGTTTTGAGTCAGATGCTTTCATATCGTGATGTGTTGGGAATCAGAGATCCCAAGCTACCCTGTACCTGCTTGTGAATCAAAGCCTTTAAATGTCTACCACGTGGATATCTTCTGTAGTCTTGTAGGCAGCTAACAGGTCTCTGATTTAACAGAAGTGAGGGCAGCTTCAGTTTCTTTGAGGATGTTTTTGTTCACCTCTGAACCTGATGCTCGTGTGAGGTTGGTAAATGGGCATTGAAGCCCACACCCAACCCTCCCTTTCAAAAGCCAGGAGCAGCCGTTTTGAAGTTGAGGATTTCAGTCCATGAACAGCTAATGTTCTTTAGCCTTCCACTAGAGCAGGCCTGCAGAATACAAAATCTTTCATCTCCTGATCCTGCCTTGTGGTACACAAATCAGCTGTTTGTCCTAAGAAGCTCTAATCATGAGCATTCTAGGAAGCTTGAAGAAGGAGTAGAGGGCTGTAACACTGTTTGATCCTATGGGAACTCCATTTTCCACTGGGATTTAGGTTGATGCTCTTTAGTGTTCTACATGGATCACTGAAAAGTGACACTAACCTTGTGGGAAATGTTGTGGTGGGCACCATGCAGGCATCAGGATTCTTCTTCAGTCTGTTTATTAGGCCACAATAAGGATTTTTGGAAGGGTGAAGGGAAGTAGTGGAATTGAAAAGGAAAAGAGTTGTAGAGGCCAGGGAAAGGATACTTCTTAATACTCTTACTAGCTCCACTCATCTGTCATATCTGTAGCATGGATAGATTTTAACAACAACCATTTCACATCCTACAAAAGCTGTTGCTTATTGGGGTTTGTAACTCCTTGTTCCACCTGAAGTGACTCTTTAAGTTTTAAGATGAAATTGAAATGGGTTTTATTAAATTAAAAGTAAACATTACATTTTATTACTTTTCTCTTGCTCTATGAAAGTCCCACACAGCCGGGAAGTTCATTATAAACCAATTGGTAGACTTAACAAGTATATCAAATGCAGTGTAATTCGTGGAGTAAATCAGATTCTCCTGTCTTTCAGTTGCAGTCATCACAGATGTTACATGTGAAAACAGACTTTCTTTTTTTTATTGGTTAGGAAGTTGCTAGTATTCTGTTTCTTCCAGAAAGATTTAATTTTCAGTCATTATGTAGTTTATGTTTTTATAGTGAAATCTGATCCCCTAAACTTAATGGGGACTTCACTGTTGACCTGAAAGAAGACACGATTACAGTTTTTTAAGAGATAAAAAACAAAATAACACACATAATTAGTCATTGTTTTTCTGAAACAAATGGAGCAACTTGTCTGCTGTTTGCTTAAGTCATCTTTTCAACAGTAATTATTTAGTGAGTTTCAATCAGAAATAATTAGTGCAGCCTAAGTAGTTTTGAAACTCACAGAACATGACTGCAAAAGACCAGACCTTTTTCATTCTAAAAGCCTGAAGCCAAAAACCCACCTAATATGCCATTCTTTAGTAAATGAAAGTCCTTGGGCTTGGAAATGTAACTTGCAGTCGCTGTAGGGGGACAAGAGTGTGGGGAAGTGTGTCTGTCCAGTGGGCTGGGAAACCACTGGAATCACCTGGGGCAGCTGGGAGGCGTTTGGGGTGTGGTGGTAAATGCAGCTGCTGTTGTGGACTGAGTGTTCCTAATGAATAGATGCAATTGAGTGTATGATCAGTGGCATTCCAACAACCTGAATGGGCTGTACTGTACTTACTGTACTTCCTTAGAGCATAAACAGTCAGTGACATTGTAATTTAGAGTGGGCTGCAGCAGTTCTGGAGGAACTGTGGAACGTTACACACTTGTCACTTTTGTGGGGTTTTTTCCTTTCCCTCAAGCAAACTTTCCTTTGAGCAAAGGGTGCCTTTTCTGGGTGAACATTTCTAGACATGGTTTGCTTGGGCAGCTATTTTTAAGAAGAAATCATGTTTTAGGATTTTTTACAGGCTACATACTGCCAGTAACATTCTATCTGCAGTACAGCTATGAGTATGTGAAGTGGGGATGTTCTTATGCTTTATTTTCTCCAGAGGCTTTATAAGTATCTGAAGTAAAACATGTAACCCTCCCCTTGCCAATATCAGGATATTTTGAAGGGGGAGATCTGTCCATTGGTTACTAATAGCAGTGTCTCTCAAGGAAATGGAATGGTGTCTGTGGAATGGTGTCATCTGTGTAAGAATATCAAGTTGACTACCTTGTCATCAGTATTACACTGAATTAATAAGATTCAGTTTGTAGAAATGGGGTGGGGTTTTTGGTTGCTTTTTTTTTTTTTAATTCCTCCTTGCATTCCAAGGTTCTTTCAATCTTCTCATCATGGCTTACCTTCTTTTTACTGAACCCATTTGGCAAAGATTCTACCCTGGTTTGGGAATGCTGAATGGTTTCAGGTTTTGAGAATGGGGAATAAAGTATTTCTCTCAATTTGAACAAATATTTGCAGTTCTTTAAGTGAGGGAAATTCTGTTCTGCCAAATAGAGCTTGGGCAAAAAAGGCCTTTTTTGCATTTATCATGCAGCACTAGTATTCTGTTCTTCCTGTTCTATATAGGTGAAACTTGTCCCTCTGTGGTCCATGTGCCATTGAGCAGTGTGTTACTGAGCTGTAGGACTTTCCACCATATTGTTGGAGTGATGACAGGAAGCAGTTACAGTGGAGAGTTGTGTTTTGATAACAGACTACTTTTACTGTACTATCTGTTGTGATGCATTTGTTAAGAGGAGAAGTCTAAAAAGACTTCTTGCCTTCAGGGTGAAGGACAGCAAATTTTGTAATAGCAAATAAAAGAATTTGTTTCATAACACTGGCCTGTCCTGTAACACAGTTTTGTGTTTGCTTGAGTAAACTTTACCTGTGTTTGGAGTTTTGCCTGCCCAGCCATTTACAAAACCTCCAGGATGAATAACTTGGTCATCTTCTGGATGTTTTCAGTCCAGATTGTTTGGTTAATGAAAAATGACTGAAGAGTGAGCTGTTGTGAGATTGCCTGGGTTGTTCTGTGGGACTTATGTTAAAGGTGAGGATCACAGAATAGTTTGAATTGGAAGGAATCCACTTCAAGGATCGTCAACTCCAGCCCTTAAGTGAATAGCCCATACAGGGCTCTGACCAGCTCAGATAATGTGGTGCAAGTCATTACAAGCTGTGCTGCTTGTAGAAGTATTTTGGGTTACAGGCAGGAAAAAAGAGAGGGTCTAATGAGGGCACTCACTGCTGAATGCAGGAGAAAGGTTTTATTTTAGCAACTGAAATAGATCTGATAATTCAGGCCAACAGTCTCTTGGGTGTTCCATTTGCATACATCATTTGAAGGTAAGTTGTTCACTCTGCCTTCTCTTTACTAGGTGTATTGAGGGCTTGTTTCATAACCTTTTCCAACACTTTTTTCTTTCTCACCTCCCTTTTTGGTTTCAGTCTTTCTGAGAGATTTCCAGTATAATGCAGTGTTCTTCCATTAAAGCATGTAATGGAATGTGTTTTCCCACTAATGTGCCTGAAGTTAGCAACTCAAGTCATTTCAGTTCTTAGCTGCATTTCGGTTCTTTAGTGCTTAGTTCTACCAAAAAAAGTGAGTCATAGCTTTCCAGTGGCTGAAAGCAAGAGGTGGAGATTGCTCTTCAACTGATAACTTCTGACACCGTTTTCTCTTGTCTCCAGAATTCCTATGTTTCTGTCACTTCTTGATGATGCTGGCTTAGTGAGCATACTTAGATTCTCTGTGTCATGACACAACTCCCACAACATATTTGAGAAGGTGCTCTTGGTATTGTTCTGTGTGAGCATGGCTTGGAACATGTTTGTCCTGCAGAAGGAAAAAAAGTATTTTCCCTTGAGTTTTTGTGGTGGTGGAAATATCTATTAACAGTCATAAATGACTGTGTGTTCTCCTTTGCATGACAAGATTTGGCAGCTGGGCAGTAATAGTGCACTGAACAAGAATATTTTAAACTGTACCCTTAATTCTTGTTAGTCTTTTTTTTTCCTTTATCAAAGTGTAGCATAAATTGCATCTTGGCAGTAGGATTGTGTTTGAAATGACAGGACAGGAATCAGACTTCAGCAGCAGATAAGGGTGAATCTTGATTAAACTTAAATCTTAAACTTTCCTACTCCTCATAGCAGATAAACATTCTATAAGCTTGGGAGTTAATATAAAAATATAAAATTGCATCTTGCTATAACAGGGTACAGGATTAACTTGCACTGGATACTTAAACTGTATTTATTAAAATTTAATTGCCAGTTGAATTTTGAGCTATGGATTTATTTTTTTTTAAGTGGGAAAGGAAATGACTTCTCCGCAGTCACTAAAAAATCTGCATAAGCATTTACTTCAGTCTCTGCATAAAAAGCCCTTGTGACCAAAAGTGAAGATTGCCATTATTATTCTAACAGGAAGCTGATATCACAATAGTAGTAGGGTGTAACTGTTCCTTTGGCATTTTTATGTTGTTCTCAGCTTAAAAATCTGCTGTTCTTTCAGCTTGTATCTGAGAGGAACCAATGTGATTTTATATTTTGTGCTGAGACTGAAAAATAGCATCTCTGCATTGGGAGGGGAATGTGGGGTGGGTTTTGCCTGTCTGTGGGGGTTCTTTTCTTTCTTAAAGAAATTAAATGACACTTTTAAACTTAGAGAGATTTCAGCAGAAGGACTTGATAGTAGATTTTTGCATGGTACGGTCTTTAGGGGTAGTCAAGGTGTGCATTTAGAACTCAATTCAGCTTAGGAATGCTTTTTAGTTGTTACTAAACTAATTAAAAGCTTATGTTAAAGCTGCTAATTGAATATCAATACAATGAAAATAAAAATCCATTGCTACTCATGTGATATGCAGGTATGTGCCATACTTCTATGGGGTGATTTTTTTTAAAATTAATTTTCTTTTTCCTAAAACATGGACAAATATACGTGAAATAACATACAATTACATTCATTTTTCCTCTGTTTTTTCTTGCTGTACGCCCATCTCAAGCAGACTACAGCTTGTTAATGCTCCCATGGGCCCAGCATTCAAATTCTGCTCTGCAGCTGCTAGTGGTGGCAACTCCTACAGAATGTCCTTGTCCCATATGTGTTGTCCATGTGTCCCCCTAATCTTCCATAAATCAGGCTCCAGTTCTTGCACTCTTTGCTCCTTGAGTGCTGCTTGTCTCTGTGACTTGCAAATGCTTGTATGCAGTGCTGTCTGAAGCAGATGAGGAGAGATGTGAAAGGGCCCTTCAAATCTTTTACTTGGTGGCGCCAGCTGCTATTTTTCTCACGTAGTGGATACGTCCATTAATTCCCCACCATTGCCTTGAATCGCTCTTAAGAAACAGCTGGTTAGAGCCAGGTTTTCCTTTCTCTGACCTCAGAAAGAATTCTGAGTGGATTACAAGCTGCCTATGGCTAGAGCTACTCTGGAGTAGATGTTCCACAATCAAGTACTGCTGGAACAAATGCAATTTGCACTAGTAAAATCAAGCAGGGACACACATAGGATCATTGTTTGCTTAAAGCCACAAATGTTTGTGTTAACTTGGGCTTTAAACCTCTGTAGGTTATGTGTATAGCATGTGAAATACATCTAACTTCTCTCACTCCTGCTTATGTTCATAACCTAATTGTGAGTGTAGATTAGATCTGACATTACATTGCTTGGAGCTGAGGCTTAGAGTGGGAAATGCTGGATCTTATTTCTAAGTTTTTATTATTCCCTAGCTTTTTGGAAAAAAATAAAATTAAATTTAACAATGCTTCTAATTACCAAATTAGAGGCTGAAGTTGCTGTGGCATTGTGGTCTGTGGTCTTATCCTAGCAGTAGCAGTCTCATATTGTCCAGGCTTGAGAGGGATCCCAATTTCCCGTTTCCAGAAATGATGAAAGTCAGCTAGTCAAACTCTTGCTGTCTGCCTGCTCTACACATCTGCTGCACATCACCCAAAGTACTGTTGCTGATAGAAATATTTTTGCCTTTATGCTACTGGGCAGCTTCTGTTGAGGTGGTTCTGCGAGCTCTGATCTTGGTGGGGTCTCCCAGCTATGGCTGCAGCAGAGCAAGGCTGGTTTCTTCCTAATGGTCTTGTCTTGCCATCTGGGCAGTCACTGGCAGTGCACAAGGAACTTCTGGGTTACAAATGGACATGTAGAAATTTGGTTTCATGCAAGCAATGCATGTGTGCCTATATAGTTCAGGATGACCGCAGTGTCTGTATGGTACCAGCTGTTTGTGAAAAGCTTAATCCACAGGATTTGGTACTGCATTGAAGATTTCTTTTTCAGTCTAAGGAAAAAATATTCTAATGTTTGAGGCTATGTTCTGTTTCCCTGCAGTGGAAGAGATGTATTTTTCTTTATGAGAAACTTGTGCTCTTCATTTTGAGTGAATCCAAGTAATTAAAGCTATTTCCCTAGGGAGGCGAAGGATGACAAGAGCAAGAGAAGATATGAAAATACTTTAAAAAAATTATTTCTAGGTCAGTTAATTTTCAGAAGGCTGAAGTCAAAGAACGCTGTGTACCCATAACTTTGTGAATCAGGTAATGGCCGTGGCAAGGACAGCCTGTGAAAATAACTCTGTCCTGTGCTGCTGCTTTGTCTTTAGTTGTTATCAGTGTATGTGTGCATGTGTGAAACTTACTGTGACACACACAGTCACTTATGCACTTAGAGAAATACAAACACAGTGGGAATTGGGAAAGTGGTGAGATTTAAATGTATACTGCTTGAATGACCGAGCATTTGGCAACTGTTTTCAATACCCTTCATTATCCTCCTTTTCTATATCCTTCATTACTCTAACCAAGATTTGTAACTTACTCACTTAATCCAAAGCATGCACAGATGCAGGATCTTGCACCTCACGTGCATAAAATGCTAGAAAGAAGACTGCTGCTACTGGGTGATAATATGGTTAAGTTTCTGCCCTTTAAAGAGATTGACTTTAGAAGGAGATCTAGCAGTGTAAAATTACTCCTGTAAAAGTCTTTATATGGCTAAGTTTGGATTTTATCCACTATTTGAATCTGTTGGATGGGAGTTATTTCAAAACAAAAGAAAATGTCAGCACAGACTCAGAGATCACTGTTGCTGATATGCAGCTTCATTCCCTCCCTGTTTGTTTTGTTTTGTTCTTGCACTGTATCTCTTCCAGGCTATTCAAGCATCCACCTTTGTTTCTTTACCTGTTGTTCTATTGCATTGCTTTTTCTGCTCCATTGCTTTGAGTGACTAATATTCAACACCTCCTACAGGCCTTTCCCTGTGTGCCTCTGAATACCCTAAATGAGTTGATGTTTTTTCATACTTGCAAACTACTAAGGAATAACTCCTTTGTAGACTTCAGCCTTTCATATAAAAATTTTGATGTGACATGTTAAAGAATTATAGATGCACCTGTAATGTGACTTTGCCAGCACACCCTGCATGTTTTCATTTCTCATATTTTCCTCCATTCATTGTCAGGGCTTCATAGGCTGTGCTTAAACCAGCATCTGTCCCATTCATGCTTTTCTTCCAGCTTTGCCACAGTTGCTGTATTCATTCCACCATTCTGCCAGACATCAGCCTGATAAAGATGCATAAAATCCAATTCAATCAATGTGATTGGAACCTTTGAAATACTGATTTGTGTGAGGTATCCTTGTTTACAAAAATAATTCTGGCTGTACCAATTAAAAACACAAAAAGTTGTGGTCAAAAGACAGAGACCTTTGAATTAAGATAAATTCACTCCATATTGGGCTGTTTTTGTCCTGGCTCCAAACGAGTTCTCCAAATAATATGCATTACACCTTGGTGGAGCCTGTTTTTTTCTGGTTATCCAGCACAGTTTGATTCTATTTCAGATGATCCCTGTATTTTCAGTGATCCTGTGATTGCCCATGTGATCTGTGCTGCCCAGACATGGTAGCAGCCTGCTGGCTGTGTGCTGGAGCAGGGTGGAATATTTCTTTTTCTTCCAGGTGCTTCAGCAGTTGCTATGGTGGAAGCTCACTCCCATCTCCTTCCCGTGATCATTTCTTGCACATTGGCCATCCCTGCTGTTTAGAAAATACTTTTATTATGTTCTTTAATGCAAGCACTGTGTCCATTGAGTGCATTCTGGAAGGTGTTTTGTGACGAACCTGGGAAACGTGTGCTGGTGCGCTCATGCACACAGTGGAGAGAAGCTAGTGGTGCAGTGATCAGCAGTGCAAATTGAAGACCTAGAGCCTAGGAATCTACAAGTGGGCAAAAGTCGTCAGTGTCAGGCAGGACACGTGGTGAGCCAGCTCTCTACAAGAGGACCTCGCTGGGAAGTGCCAGCAAATTCAAAAGCAAACCACAAGAATTTTCATTTGCTTTGGTGTGCCTCCCCCCAGCCCTCATCTCTCTGTTTGCTGAGAAGTGAACCTTCAGGGCTCTTAGCCACATGAAAGTAACTAGAAAAAGTACTTTTTCAGTATTACTTTGGTGCTGAAAAATTATTTGCAAGAGATTTTTCCAGGAACTTCTCTGTGATTTTTAAGCATTAGAATCTGGTGGAGGTTGAGAACTTGCTGTTGCAGGTCCTCCTCCTCACTCAGGCTGAAATAGGTGCTCATATTTGCTGCCAGGGAGAATCTGTTGCCCCCTGAGCCTGGAGCACCACTGCTCAGGAGGGAGAGTCTGGGACACAGCTCTGCTTTGGAGGCAGATCTGTCTTCTGCCAGATTCCTGGGAGGGTCAGAGTGTCCTGCTATATGTTCAGCACCTCCAGGAGCACTATTTTAGGCAAATAGCAGTGCTACATGCTTAGCAGGATTTCTTGGGTTTTTTTTTGCAAAGAACCATTTCTTGCTTTGAGCAGGAGGATTTGTGCACCCAAGTTCATTGCTGTGTAGTGAAATATGAACTCAGTCTTCACCCTGCCCTACACAGGCCAAAGAGCAACAGCATCAGCACAGCATCTACATCCAGCTGGGGCAGGGCAGTTATCTTCATTTCTGCCATGCATATAACTTCCTTCTCTTCCTCTCTCCCATTAACTTAGGGAAGCAGGACCATTGTCTAGCGTTAGGCAAAGCCCTGAGTCAAACTAGTGGAGCCCTCCTTGCACATAAACTATTGAGCCCATGAATTTGGGGAAACTCCTGACACTAAACAGAGAGCTAGTTTGTTTTGCCACATTCACATAGTAGTTTTGTGGTTTCCCACTCTGAGAAGAGGCTATTTTTTTTTTTAATTTTTTTTTTTTCATTTTGACTTGCAGATCATGGCAGCTAATGGGTAGAGGAAGTATTGCTGTTGAGGTTTAAATTCTTGACAGGAGAGTGGTATCTGACAGTGACGATGGCCAATGGGAAGCGTAATAAGAATGAAGCTCCCACTCCAGCAGGAACTGGGTGTGTGAGCAGAGAGGATCATAATTGGCATTTACCCGTGAGAAAGGGCAGTTGGGTCTCAAAGATGGTAGTGCTGAGCTCAACCATTAATAGCAAACTGGTTGTTTTAACTGGAGTATCTGGCTTGAAGAGGTCAGATCATGCTCAGGGTGTTAGGAAAGCCTTTCTCTTCCTCTCTGCAGGGTGGAAGAGGCAGCAGCCTGAGCCTGAGCTGCTCCCTGCACACCTGGCAGAGCAGTGTGGGGCTCCCACCAGAGTTCCCCAAGTGTGTGCCTGCTGCTGGCTCTGCTGGAGTCACTGTGGAGGTGCTTTCCCCACCTTCTCAGCTTACTCAATTTAAGATCTCCGAGTTACCGTGCATTCCTCCTTCCCACCCAGTTTTTTTGCTTCAATTTTTTGTTTGCTTGCTGTCTAAAGTCATGCTTAACCCCTCATTCTGCCCACATGCTCCGTTCACAAAGCTTAATTGCTTTTTGTACTTTCAGGTAACACCCTCCTCTATTTGAAACGCCTGGCCTCTGTGCTTGTTTCAATGGTCGTTCTTGTTTTTGAAAAAATAAAAGATTTGCTTTTCATGTAAAAATAGCTTTATTATTTCCATATGCAAGGAGAAATTGGGGCAGGCATGTTTCCAGGTCAGCCTGGTGATGGGGTTGGATAGTGAAACCCGCTGTTCCAAAAATGGGCTGGAGCCGGCAACAGTTCTTGATCTGCTGAGCAAAGCTAACTGGCTTGGCGCCTTTTTTGGGTGCACATGCATCGTGCTGGTATTCTTCTGCTATGGAGAGGAGTCAAGCATTGCCATAATGAGCATTTTACTCTGTTAAGTGCTTATGTTTGTTTTACAGTTTTCTCATCATCAGATTCTTTTGGTAATTGTAGGCATGAGTTTTGCATAAAAGATTACAAAGGAAAGTTTCTTAGGGCAGAGTTCTGAACTGCAGTAGTATCTGAGTAAAGGACGTTTGCAGGAGCAGTCTTATATTTCTCCAAGATTCTGCTCAGTTTGCAACTGTACTTTGGATTGTGTTGTCTGTGGTATTCTTTTTGAGAATCTTATTGCCATGTATTTCTAGATTTATGTGAATGTGATGTGGATCTTTTTCATCTTTGTGTTTTTCTAGGTCATATTTTTTACTTCCTTCAAGCATGTTTTAGAGGTCTCTTTAAGGCTTTTAAAATTAGTCAGCTTGAATTTTTCCTTTAGCTTTACAAAAGTCACTACAGAAGTAAAAAAAAGCACAGAAGGGGAATTACAGGCAGCATTAAAAATGTTCCTTCAGAACAGAAAAGCAGATTTAACATGAATTAAAAACTCAGCTCTGTTTCAGAGTTGCAAAAGCTCTTTTATTCACCAGAGAACTGTTAAAGCTAGTAATTTTTGGCATAGTGTCGGTCAGGGAAGCGTGACAAAGTGCAGTGGAATGCACTGAGCTGTGATCCAGCTTGTAGTGTTATATGACTTTTAGTGTATGGAGCATTGCAGGAAGTGCTGCAGGGGGATGGGAAGGTCTTTTAATTTCTTCAGCTACTGAGTAACAATGTCATCCTTCTTCAGACCCCACCTGCAGCAACAGGGAGTCCACCTTGGTTGCCTGGGTCAGAAGACAAAAAGTGAACTTTTTGCCCGCACAATCTGTGCAGACCCCATCTGTTGTCTGAGCACCACTGTGCAGAATGCAATAAGACGAGAAAGTGGTGTGAAAGAAGAGCAGTGTGTTTGGGATTTCAAATTGATTATGCACATAGGCTGGGATGGTATCCCCAGCCCCCACCATACTAGAATATGAAGATTCTTGAGCTGAATTTCTGCCCTCACTGGAATCAGCTGTAAAATTCCTAGTGATTTCATCGGACCAGAGTTTTGCTGCCTATTTTGAGCAATAAAAGAGCCCTCCTGTTTCACCAGTACACACACATGCTAAGTCCATTTGCTTAGATTTAGGGTTTGGCAAAGATTTTGGCCTTAAATGGAAGTATGGTCAGATCTCTTTAATATGGGTAGCTTGGATTTCAGATTACATGGACGGCTGAATAATTGGTTATAATAACCAGCCAAGATATTCCTGTAACTTGTAGCATACCTGGTATTTTCCCTCTTTCTTCTCTAAATTATGATGTCAGTGTTCACAGATTTTCCAAGCATTTGGTAATGACTTTTTAAAATGAAAATGATCCTACCTTTCCTAGCAGAACAAGATCTTTAGTTTATGACCTGCATGTTGGAAACTGGTAAAACCTCAGTGTGATATAGATGGTATTACCAGTGTAAATGGCTAACAAGGGTTTTACTATTCACTTTAGATTTCACATTTGCATTGCAGTGATAATCAAATAGAAAGCCACCATTTCACCCTGATATTGGAGTGAAGCTGTTTGGTGCAACATTGTTGTAAAAAAATGAGGTCTCTGCCCAGAAGACATTACAAGCTGGAATTATTTTTCTCAGGTAGAGATGTAAGAAGGCTGCAATGCAGAAAAGATGAAAGGATAATGACGTTTGGTAGTTTTATTGTTTGCATAGAGATCTCTGTCGTTCCTGCTGTCTGCTTATTTAATGTTGTACAGGAGGAGACCTTGAGGTTGTACTGAAAAAATGGCTACATGTTCAGGGCAGGAGTAAAGGAGTAGTCAGCTGGTGGGGTGTCCCAGTCATACACTTCATTTTGGAAAGAATGCAAGGGCACTTGGAGGAGAGATTGCTTAGGTGGGAACCTTGTAATAGTCATTGAAAGCTCATTTGGCTTTTAGCACATAGATCCTATTTAAAATTTAGGCTGTCAGATTGTTATAGTTTAGGGTACTTCTGCTCTGGTTTCCTGGCTCTAAACTTTTGCAGAGAAAAGCTGCAAGTTGAAAACTGACTATTAAAATTGGTATACAAGAATCATTATAGTCACTCGAGTAATGGGCTACATATGGAACTACTATGGCTGTATTGCTGTTTTCTTTTGCAAGGCAGTACTTTGGATAGTTCCAACAATCTCAGCTATTGAATGTTCTGAAACATAAATCCTACACATTTCAGTTGTGGAAAAACATGCCTAAATTCAGGTTTTCACACACAGTTTTGTATGTATGTATATACATGTATGCACATACTTCTAAGCCTGCCTGTCATTGTCCTCTGCGTCTGGTCTCCAAAGGTGGTGGCAGACACTGGAGAGCTTGATTAAAAGTAATTAACCATAATGTCAACAATTTTAAATGCTGATGGATGCCTTGGAGAAGAGGAATAGACGGTTACAATGCCTGTTACAGGAAGCAGATGTTGGCCTTGGAAACACTGCTTGAACACTGCTGTTCAGGAGTCATTGCATCTGTGATTCTGCATCTCACAGCACTGTCCAAGGCAGTGTGCACACAGCTGGAAGCCCAAGGAAGTGGAAGTGAGGAAAGGCCATTTCTCTGGAGCTGTAGAAACTACTCCAATATGACTTCTCAGTGTAGAGTGGACCTGATCATCAAAATACGGGGGACTGTCTCCATGTATCGTTGCCATGGAGGCTTAGCTTTGTTTTATGCTACACGGATCTTCCAGAGAAGCTGCAGAGCAGTATGATGCAGGCACATATTTAACGGTACTTGGCAACATGCTCACAGGTGAGCAATCAGTAGGAGGACTGTCTCCACCCTGTTCTCGTAGGGCAAGTTTAGGAAGTTGAAACTTGGTTGCCTAACCAGGCATATGTCCTTACCTTTGGCAGCTTTGTCAAACAGGTGCGGAGAAACTGAGTTCTTTTTACTTCATGCAGAAAGCAAGACATTCACCTGTGCACTACTGCACGTTGTTTAGTCTTAGTTTCTGGAACTCTGTCTTATGAACCCTCCCTCCCGTGCCATGTAGTGTTGTGCTTGTTACTGCTAGTGTTACCTCATTAAAGCGTGGGCCACTTTTCATTCTGCTTCTGAAATACTCAGGAAGAATAATGCTCAGTGTGGTTTTGCTGTAGACCTCAATTTTAAAAATATATTTCCTTAAGGAAGAAAAGTAATCACTTTTCTCTTTTTGTTTCTTAATATTTTTCACCCTTAAGGATCTTAGAAGAAACACTGCTGTCTTTAAATTGTATTTGTGCAACTGAGCATGGGCTGTAATAATAATAATAATGTTGATGATAAGAAGTACAGAACCACAGAATGGGTTGGGTGGGACTACATCTGGTTCAATCTCCCTGCTCAAGTAGGGCCATCCTAGAGCATATGGCACAGGATTGTGTCCAGACTGTTCTTGAATATCTCCAGTGAGGGAGGCTCCACAACTTCTCTGGGCAGTCTGTACCAGTGCTTGGTGACCTGCACAATAAAGTCATTCCTCCTTATGTTCAGCTGGAACTTCTGTGCATCAGTATCTGCCTGTTGTCCTGTTGCTTGGCACCACTGAGAAGAGCCTGGATCCATCCTCTCCACACCCTCCCTTTATACATTTGTATACATGGTTGAGGTCCCCTCTGTTTTCTCAAGGCTGAGTAGCCCAGCTGCCTCAGTCTCTTCTCAGGAGAGATGCTTCAGTGCCTTAATCATCCTCATAACCCTCTGCTGGATGTCCTCCAGAGCTCTGTGTCTTTGTCTGTGCAGAACTGGACACAGCACTCCAGATGTGCCTCACCAGGGCAGAGTAGAGGAGCAGGATCTCCTCCCTCAACCTGCTGGCTCTGCTCTTCCTAATGCCCCCCAGGATCCCTCTGGCCTTCTCGGCCACGAGGCCACTGCTGGCTCAGGGACAGCTTGTTGTCCCCCGGGACCCTCAGGTCCTTCTCTGCTTTCCAGCAGGTCACCCCAGCCTGTGCTGCTGCCTGGGGTTATTCCTCCCCAGGTGCAGGGCCCTGCATTTGCCTTTGTTGAATTCCAGGCAGTTCCTCTCTGCCCATCTCTCCAACCCTTCGAGGTCCTTCTGAAGGACTGCACAGACCTTAGGGGTATCAGCCACTCGTCCCAGCTTTGTGTCATCAGTGAACATTTACCAAAGTGATACTGGGCCATGTATTGAACTTAATTGTAATAATGAAGTGTGAAAAACAATTGGCAGTTCTCCTGTCAAATTATATCGGTTGGAACCATTGGAAAATAAAATCTCCTAGAAGTTTGAGTAAAGGCTTGAAGGAGAGAGGTGAGGAATCCTGATCCCCTGCCAGCATTACTGGGAACTGCTAAGCAAATGTGTCAATACTAAGCAAATGTGTCAACACTGACTTATTCAAGTATCTGTTTGAACCTTCTCAAACTCCCTCCTCAGACTTCAGTTGTGAAGGAAGGATGAGTAGAATCATGTCCTCTGCTCTGTTTTTCTCCCTCTCCCTTGTTTCAGTTTAATCAGGTTCAGACTTCTCTAGAGTTCAAAATACTGTATTTTCATGAGAAATATAGTTGTTGTGGAATAGGTCCAATATATTCTAGAGTGTTAGAGGGTTTTTATTGGCTTGATACAGTGAGATTTTTTTTTTCTTCTCCTGTGGTTTAAAATTACTCGTCTAACATGTTGATTTATAGCCTGTCATGTAAGACTGTTTCCCCTTGGCTATATCTTTTTAAATGATCAAATGTATTTCTGAAAAATGTCCTGGTTTTGCCTTGAAATATTAGGTGATAACTGCACAAGTAAGGGAGGGATTAGCTTGTTAAACTTAGTATGATACCAACATACAAAATACAGCAATTAAAGTATTTCTTAAGGCAGCACAGAGGCCAAAAATTAAAAAAAAAGAAAAAAGAAAAACTTTATGGTCTGAGATAGAACGTATTCCCTTCACCTGGGAAGTTTGTAGGCTGGTGTGAAGGAAGTAGAGGAGACTCCTGGACTGGAGCTCCAGGAGCACAGCTTTTGTTGCTGCTGCCAGAGCCGCCCGTCTTCCCTGTTGTTGCTCCCCAGTTCATTCTTGCAAGCTGTGCCAGCAGAGTGTTTGTGGAGCTGAGCAGTGACTGATCAGAGAAGCGATCCAGGTTAAAATTAACTTTTTGGGGATGATGGGAGCGACATGAGCACAGTTGAGGGGTACGACAGGGGGAAGGCACAGAAAGCAGCAGAGAAGTTGAGAGTGGTGGCAGCTGCCTTGGCTGTCAACCGCCATCAGAGGAAATGCCAGGAGAAGGCTCAGCCTTGCACTCACATGCTCTCCTCCTTCCAGCTGTGCTCCAGAGAGGGCCATCTGCTCACTGCTGTGTTATCTTACTCCTCCTCTTGCCGAGGTCTTACTGCTCCAGCTGAGCTGCTGCTGGAGTTAACCCTGGCTGGCTTGGGGCAAAATGCTTCGACAGCTGAGTCACAGGTCTGTGCTAGCCCAGCTGGCTCTGGTGGCAAGTGTGGTCAGGCAAGAGGGAAGCAGGCAATACCCCCTGCACAGGAGTAGTGACAGGCAGCCAGGGACAAGATAGAAATAATTTTCTGCCAACACACTTGCAGCTGGAACAGATATGTGAATAGTAAGTTATGAATGCTAGAAGTAGTGATGTGGTCGTTTTCTCCATTGCTGTGCTGATTTCTTTGATGGCTTGTGTCAGGCTTGTGAGATGATACTAATATTAAAGGGATGACATTGAGGAGAATCTTCCCAGAGGATTTATTTTCTTACAGCAACCTAAAGTGCATCTCACAGCTTTTGCATGTAAATGGAGCAGAGAGAGAAAGATGCTTCTTCAGCGCTGTGTGTCTTGACTGTTAAAGTGTGCCACTTGGCCGGTAGCCATCAGGAGTAACACTGAGGTGAACTGAGTAAAGATACTGTTAAGGAAAAGAAAACTATTTAAAAAAGGACGATTTCAGAGATAATGTGAAAACCTGTTTCTAGAAAGACGTGTTTTTATGCTTTCATGTGTACTTTTGAAAATAACTGCACAATAAAAGCAAAGCTGGATGACTTAGTTGTTTCATTTCTTTTCAGTTCTGTTCAACACTATCTAATATTTATCCCCTACTCTTCTGTGTAGAACTGGACTTGGATTCCTGCTTACAGTGTTCCTCTAGGACACTAATTAAAGTGTGTTACTAACTGGCTTCAATTTATTTTTCATTTATTTATTTATTTGTTTACTTATTTCTACACTTCTCTGTTCTCATGGAGCACAGTAAAAGAGCAGTGGAGTGAAGCAGTATCACGGAGCAGAAGTAGTCTTTTCTTCATGCTTTTCATCAGTTTTGGGGACCTCAGTGGGCATTTTTCCCACCCCCCAGTGGCTCCCAATCTGAAGAAGATGCAGCTGCTCTCTTGAGGGAATTGTTTACCTCTCTGTGGAATCTTGTCCTGGTCAGCTATGTGCTAAGAATGTGAATCATTTTGCTGCGGCTGCTTTACATGTAAAAAGCTGGACCTTAAGATATTTTCTCCAGCTGAGGGTTTTTTTCTTTCTCTTTTTCTCTTTTTGCCTCTAGCACTGGTAGATTTGAGTGTTTTATCTTGCAACTGCAGAAAGCTGTGGTAACTTTGATTCGTATAAAGCATTTAGTACAAAGAGATATTTTTGTAGCCTTGAAAATCGTTAAATGTCAGTCATCGCTGTTTAGCAGTTCTTACTTTTGGAGCTGTAGTCATGTATGTGTATTTGATAGAGTTAATGCAAGTAAGTCAAGAGCTGCATGGAGACTTCTGGAAAATGTCTAATGAGATCCCTAGTGCTGCAGTGTATATTGCATTACAAGATCGACCATATTGATTTTTAAATGTTAAAAGCTGAACGAATGCCTTTTTATATTTTTGAATGAGAATTTGGGGGAGGGGATGCGAAAGACAGATAGCATTGCAATTAACATCAAATTCAAAGTACCAAAAAATTTTTTAAAATAGCATTTTATGTTAAAGTTTTGCCTCTTCCTACTCTGAACAATAAATACAGCAAGTTGCCTTGCACAGCACTTGCATTCTGTATGTAAGTGTCTCTACAGAAAAATATAAGGAATCTTATCTCAAGATAAAACCCAGATGTTTCTTCAGTCATGTGAGGCGTGCTGTGTTGCACTGGGAGCCTGAGAGAGAAAGGAACCTTCATTTGTCTCACAGTAGAGCTGTATTTCTCAGATATATTCTTTCTTTTAGACTCTGCATTACTGCTTGATGTCAGTGGGGATCCCATTGTGGTACAAATCCTCAAAGGAGAGAACAGTTCACTGGTAATGCATTCCAACCAGATATCCTGGAGGTTTTATAAGTTCTTTTAAAGTACTCCCCAAAGAAAAATTAGGGGAGCCAAACTCTCGTAAACTTCTAAAGGCCCTATTAGGAATACACTGGAACCCTGCTTGAAAAATTGTTAGTACTTGACCTTGAATATGAATGGGCAGCTTAATTTTGCTGTCTTCACTTGAATTTTCCTTGCCTTGGAGGTTTTAAAACAATGCTTCAAAGTTCTAATGGTTTAAAACTGAACAAACCACCATATAATGTTACAAGAAAAAGCAGGTAGAGGAATGTCACTCTTTAAATGTTAAAATCTTATGTAGTAAAAGAGAACTTGTAATGCCTTAAGTAGGTAGCACTCAGTTAAAATGACTGAGGCACTTTTAAAAGGAATAGGTGCAAAATTCAGTTTGTAGACTTGAATATGGAGAAATGCAATAAACGCTACTAATGCATTGTGAATTTGCAGCACCATGTAACTTCATGGGTAGCAGCTGTCTCTGGCAGCACAAAAAAACTCTTCCAGTCTTTGACACAATTCTTTTCTATGCTTTGGGGCTTTATTCCTGGACAGCAAACTTCATTATTCATCTTGCTGAGTCTAAATACCCAGTTTACGAGCTCCCTGTGTCCAATTTGTCTAAGAAATAATTTGTAAAGTCTGCAAATATCTGTGAAAATCCTGTTTATTACATAACTCAATATATATGTATCTTTTCAGTAGAAGGAAGAGCAATGGGAAGCCCTCATCTTGGTGTCTGTGGCTACTGAAAAAAATAGCTTTGATACACGAATAGCATTATTGTAAATGTAATGCCAGCCAAATGCATTTTTTGCTTATGCATGAGCAATAAAATTAGCAAACACATCACTTGCTGCTAATGAAGAGGAGTAAGCTTATCATGAAATCATCATTGAACTGCTATTCTATCCAGCTTGATTTACTTGCCTTGATAAAGTAAGAAACTGCTGTCTCCAAGAGAAGAAATACGTGTGCTGGCAGGAAGGGGTCATGCTGTCATTCTCACAGCTCAGGATGTGAAAAGATCTAGAGGAGGGCATGGATGTCCTCGTGATCTTGGAGCAAATATGCTCTGGTTGCTAATAAGTGTAAATAGTAATGCCACAAAATATCCCATCTGAGAGAAAGAACATGAGAGACCCAATTCCAAAAGTAGACTTAAATGACAGCTGGCCTTTGCACAGGCAGGCGCTGCTTTCGCAGGAATTTGCCACCTTAATGTGTTTAGTGATTTAAGATGCATTGTATCAGGAATAGGTAGGGTTTTGGTTTTTGACTTTTAAGATTGCACACCTTGAGTGTATGGACCCTCACCTGGACTCCCAGAGTGCAGAGTAGGAGGTCCATTTCTTATTCATGGCCAGATTTCATATATGGGGATCCTGGCACACAGCGGGCAGTGAAGGTGCCCTGGAGCACCTTTCTGGAAACAACAATCAACAAACAGTGTTGTTCTGCTGTGTGCTGCACCTTTCCCTCGAGGCTGGGCTCCGTTCTACCTCAGGTCTGAAGATGCCTTCCTAGCAAGGTTCTTTGCTGTGTATTGAGAGTTTGTGAGATTTCAGTGGAATCAGTACACTCCTGAAGGCAGCTTGCTATGATTTTTTTTTCCTCAGGAACTTGTATAGGTTCTTTGCTGTGTGCTGTAGAGTTACTAATATCCTCAAATTAATATTTACATTGGTATTAATATCAGCACTGTTGGCTGAATTTGTGTGTTTCATTAGGCTGAGTCAGACAAGGCAGAAGTGCAGGAATTAGTCTGGCTGATGTCTACCCATTCTCTTGGGTGGGAAAACTTTCTGATTGCATTGGTGACATGCACAGCACCTTTCCTGCTCTGCTAATTACTTCAATGTGTTTTATGAAGAAGTGATAATAAAACACTTCCTGTGTGTGTTACTGTTCTTGTCTTTTCAAGCTGAATTCTGTCTTCAAATTGAGTTTCTGGATTCATTGTTGCTCTCTGGATGTAAGTCATTCCAATCCAGAGGAAAGTTTCCAACCAAATGGCGACTGGGTTTTTGAACCAAGAATTTGAAGATTCTTGCCCCTTGCATACCTACCTCCTAGTTATAAAGGCTGTAACACCTGATGTTGTCTGCTCTTAGCTTTTGGCAAACTGCTGCTCAGTGCTGCTGCTGAAAGAGGTGTTTGCTTCTCTTTACATCAACTCAGCTGCTTTACTGTTAGAATAAAGAAAGTAGAAAACAGGGAGATGGGAGGTGTGGCATTCAACACTTTAGTAACTCACATTAAAATCCGGAGGCTTGGTAAAATACTCTCCACTGGCTTGGACTTCTGTGCCATGTAGAAAGGATTTGCTTTGGAGTACCAGATAGCTGATGACTCTTGTTCTTTGAGTTACAGATGTAAGCTTCAGAGTTTGCCCGGTGTTGGGCTTGGTATGAAAAGGGGTTGATGAGTGCGATCACACCCCTAGATATTAACAAACATGAACAGGAACCTGGAAGGGAGTTTCGGTGAACGTTAGGGAGATTATAGTGGTGCTTGGTTTGAGACAACTCATGAGCTTATACTTGAATATGTTTGCTAATTGCCCTCTGTTTCATTTTGCTCAGGGTTCAAAAGCTGCTGTAGGGATGTTACCATACCTTTGCAATGCTAAAGGTGTGGATGAATGGTACTGTGCCCTGCCTTGTGGGATCAGGAGAAGCTCTTAAGCCAGACTGGTTAATGCAAGGCATGTGGCTGAAGCACTGTGTGACAGAATACAGGTCACTGCAGTGGCTGCCAGACAGAAGTCAACTGGAGCCCAGTCTGAAACTGCTACAGACTGTGTCCAGAGGCTGGGAAGATCCCTGTTTCTGTTACCAAAGTGAGAGGATTTCAGGGAAGTAAAATAGGATCTTTGCAAAGGGGTTATGTACACAGTTGCACATGTGTGCATGTGCATTCACTCACGCATGAAGCAAGCAAAGCTCTTCCATGCTGCTGTGTAATGTAAACCTGCCAGGGCAGTAATTTGTAAATGCTGCTTATAACGTGATTTGTCTCACTATAAGGTTTCTGAATTAGTGCATGATGGTGCTCCTGCTCCAGTGCTAAGGAAGGATTAGGAGAGATTTGTCCAACTTTCTGTCTGTTGATGGACCCGACATGGGTCATTTGGTTAGACTTGAACTCTAAATAGTTTAAATAGCTCTCCAATGAGCATTCCTAAGGAGTAATAAGGAACAGTTATGCCTGTATATACAATTGTTTGCTCTGTTTTAAATTAGGAATCCTTTTCAAAAATAGGATTCTTCTCTTGTGTCTGTGTAAGGCTCAGCACAGTGCAGAAGGCTTTGGGGTACCATCACAGTAGAAAAGATTTTGTGCAGTTAGGAGATAATTCAAGCACTACAGCTGTACAAATACACTCTCCCCCCCCACCCCCCCCTTTATTCTATCATTAATGTAAACCTGACCCCTGTGAATTTTGGAATATAGATGGTCCTCAAGTACTACATGCATTCAAAGTGGGATGCTGTGTGCTTGCTCCTTAAAACTCTCTGCTGATGGGGGATCTGAAACAGTGTGTTTCCAGAAGGGGAATTTTCTTTACTTGAGGAAATACTGCTATTGCCCATTGCTGTGGCCACGTATGATTGTTAAACCAGGAGTGTGTGTTCTTTGAAAAGCTGGGGGAGCAAGCAGGTGCCTTCAGGAAGGAGCATTAGAACCTTTGAGGTAGGCAGCAAATCACCACGGATCTTGAATGTATCACTCCCTTCACCAAACATCTGGGGAAACAAGGCTTGTGCCATCAGCTTTTCAGACACAGATGAGCTCTCTCCAGGGCTGGTGTGGACAGGAGGAGCAGGTTATTTGTCACTGTTCCTCAGGTCTATCTGTTAAGTTGCCTCCATGATAAAGCTCTCTGTACCCTGCTCCCCATCTTCTCATGCCTGTGTCCTGGCTGGAAGAGAGCAGCTCAGATCTCTTTTTCCTTCCTAGACTACTTAAAAGAAAGGAAAAAAAGAAAAGTGGCTCTTAGTTATTTTCACTCACTTTATTATTGTTCTTAATGTTGTGGTCTATCTTTCCTTGCCTGTTTGTTCGTTCATGGCACTTGAGCTTTGTGCAGAGTGCAGCTTTGTTGCCTGGAGCAGGACCTCTTCCAGCTTCCTTCAGCCTTCCCCTTTCCAAAAGCCCCCCCTGTGGCCTCTCCATTTCCAAATATTTTCCAGAGTGCCGGATGTGTTTCCAGAAACGGTACAGTAAATGTGTATGTAAATATAATTAAATTACTAGTTTTATCTGACTGGTGACACAAGAGTCTTCTTATTTTTTGCATATTGCTTTTAGGGGACTCACTTGAAATTAGATTAATTTAAAGGAAGTTACACAGATGTGCACACATTATGCAATACCTGTTTGTATGTCAGTACATGCACACACACACTGGGACATCAACAGGAGTTCTCTGATGAAATTTTCTGATTGGATTTGAAAATGGACATTGCAGTGCACATGTATTTTCTTTAAACAGATTGCATCTCTTGAATAGTTCATCAGAACTTATTGAAGTGTTTACATATGCACTCTTTGTCTGGAAATGCCTTGTTATAAATACTTCTTTCATTTTACAGGCATTTGTTTGGAAATATGTTGAGCAGCCGTGCTTGGTTTATTTCCAAATGTCTTAACTTTGGGACCGTGGATTGGCTTATAGCCTGAAGTTCATATCTCTCCTTTTCAGGGGAAGAGCCATATTTGAACAACTCGTGGAACACGAGGGCTGTAGTGTAAAATGGGAGGCATCCCCCATGGAGCACCCACGCAAACACAGCGTGTCTTGCAATGAGCTGTGGTGTGGGAATGGAATACACAGGCTTAGTTAAAAGAACAAACAAATACCAGGAAAGAAAGATAAAGGAAGTTCTATGCTGCTAGGTAGTATAAGTTGCATAGTGTTAAAAAGTATTTTGATGTAACTGGTACCTTTTGAGGCTTCTGACGAGAAATTATGTAATATTTCCAGTTGCTGTTCTCAACTCTGTTTTTTTCTCTCTTATCCTTTATAAGTCGGTGAAGGTGTTACGGTAGCTGTTCTTTCTAAGTATCCTGCTGTTAAATCTATATAGCACTTTTTTCTTGTCTTGGAAGAAGACAAACCCTAAATAGCTTTGATTGGTCATCAATTTGAGGAGAAGCAGCTGGGGAAAAAAACAGTAGAAAAGTCTTTTCTGTGATCCTTGTGAAAGAACTTTTTCACTCTAGAGCTAATAAAATACAAGAACTAAAGTGATAGGTTTCAAATATTGGTATCCCTTATTTGATTTTTTTAACCATTCAGAGTTATTATAAATCTAAAGGATATTAGAAACACTTTGATCACCAAAAGAAGGGTTCTGTAAGTGAAAAAAAATGTAACCACCAGGTCTAGTTACTTTTGTTTTGTTTTATTTTATGTGATTCTTTCCATAGTGAATACAGCTATGGAAGGAATACAGTTGGACATCAGGAAGAATTTGTTCACAGAAAGGGTGATTAAGCATTGGAGTGGACTGCCCAGGGAGTGGTGGAGTCACCGTGCCTGGGTCTAGTTGACATGGTGATGTTTGATGAAAAGTTGGGCTTGATGATCTTGGAGGTCTTTTGCAACTGTGGTAATTCTGTGATTCTGTGGAATGTGCCATATTCTGTGGCTTTGAGGATTGAGGTAATTTATTTCAGGGTTGGTGGTGGTGATGATACAAGGGTTTCTGCCGGGACCCGGTAGAATTGACACTTCAACCCTCCAACATCGTTTTGTCTAGTACTCCAAGTTGCATATTTTGGCCTGTATTTAATTACCTTACTTTAATAGTAAGTTAAACTGCTGCCATAAACACAACAATAACAGGCCCCCATTGTACTAGCTGCTGTACAAACACAGTAGTAAATATACCAACCTTCTCTAGGTGACTGGCTACATAAAGATAAAAGTGTTGGAAGGCAAACAAAATGAGCAGTGGCATAGCAATGACTGTCACATTAGATTTATTTTTATTTATTTTTCTTCTGATAGGGCATTTACTAGAGCACTGTGTCATTTACAAAATCCTCCCTCTGTCTTTTGCACATCCTCCCTTTGTTAGTTCTGCAAATATCCCTTGAAAATGTATATAAAAACCGTCTGGTTAAAGTTGTTCCTTACCTGCAATTCCCCATTCCTAATTTACAGTCATGTATTTTTTCATATGTTGATGTGATTTAATTTAGTGAGTCTTACATTTTGTCACGTATCTGTATTTTTTTTCTGCCTGCCCGGTTTTATGTACTACAGCATGTCTCCTCTGCATTCTTTAACCCCTGGTGAGCCTGGTATGAGAGAAAAAAAAAAAAAAAGGAAGGAAGCACTCTGACAATGTGAGGTGGGAATGCACAGTATAAGTGCAAAGCAGAGCTGGAACATCCAGCCAAAAGAATGGATGACCTTCAGTCCTGGAGTCTGAGAAGGTCATCATTAAAAATAATTCAGGAGCACAAAAGGTAGAAATCATATAAGCAAGGACTAAAAGCCAGGATTAAAGCCCCAAGTGATTTTACCACAAGGATGACATTTCCACCACTCTTGGCACTCATCAAGAATGGTGTGTGCAGCCCTTATCAAAATCATGTCCCAGTCTGATCTTTCTTGATACAGAGATGGGCTACTACACGAACAAAGGGAGCAAAATTCCTGTTTAACAAAAGAAAACAAGCTGTGAGAATCCCTTAGGATGAAGGGAGCTCCCATGTAGATAACAGGAGAACTGCTGTGAAAAGACAATCAAAACTAAAAAAAGAGACAATAAACTGACCCTACATAATTTAGGCTGAAAGGGAGGTTGATTACTGCCTAAGCAGGATTGTTTTGGAGAAGTTTGTTACAGGAGCAGTGAGGGCAGAAAACCCTTAGCTAATCATGGGGTAGATGTCCATTAGTTTCTGAATGGGTCACATGGTTTCAGAATGGACTAAGTGATGCTGCAGCACTACTGCAGTACGTTTCTGCCTCTGCTAATTTCCTCCTGTGTTTTTGATGCACTAAAACTGAAAAGCACTAATGATACTCAGGATGATATCTTAATTATGTAGCTAGAATATTTTAATCAAGGTTATGGTAAGCATGGGAATTTATGTGCAAAGTTTAGTCCCTGATGTTAGCAATCTGAAAACAGGCAAAACAAAAGTTGAGTTCAAAATTGGATGAAGTGTCCAACTAGAGAATAATTACAGTGAGAGAATATTGCAAAGTAGGTTCCTCTGTTCTGTGGGGCTGCAGCAGTTCTGATAGAGTACATTGTACACATTGTTTCCTGAACTGCTTGGGTTTTGCATGTTTAAAATCATGAATGAAAAATCCTACAATGGGGGGCTATCGCAGAAAGGCTTGTAATCAATGCTGGATCATCTCTTTTGGCGTGACCTTTATTTTTTTTCCCTTCTGTAGGGAACCTGTATCTGTTTCCTGCATCTGTCCCCCATCCTTCTCAGTGAATGGAAAGCAAGTAATTAATTTTCGTTGTTGTTAGCAATTAATTTTTGTTGCCAAATTTTGGAGGACCTATTGTCTCCTTCAGACACAATGTTCTTGGGAAAAAGTCTTACTTATTGTAACCTCTTGTGCAATCTTCACTTGGATGATAAATACATCTTGGCAACGAGGAGCTTTCTGAATGAAAAATGTTGCTGGACAACCCTGTAGTACAGCAAGAACGCAAACCTCTGCCAATGCTGGTGGAGTGCAGCCAGGCAGGAGGGTAAAATGGGGAAAGCCTTTCACACTGCCTGCAGAGCTCGGTGAGGTGAAGTCTTTATATGCACACATCCAAATATCTGTTTACCATCAAACAAGGATTTTTCCTATTGAGAATCTGAGCTCAAAGGTGGCCTTCCTTCTAGCAAAATCTTGAAATCTGTTGGAAAGCTGCCATCTACCAGTGCAAGACTGGGGAAATAAAAGAGGGCATGTGGAACATGCAGCAGTTGGGTTTAGGTAGCCCACTGGAGGAATTAGCTGGGAAACTCCACCCTCTCCATTTTTTAATTTGGGGCCACAAATCTGGGATCCTCCAGTTTCCTCAGCGTGTTTTGTGGTTCATGGCCTGACTTCGGTTTTCCATTAGATCTGTCCAGAACCATAGCTGACCACTGAAACCTCATTTTAACGTTACAGCTGTTACATTAATTACAGTGTTGTTAGAGTTAATTGCACATTTTTCCCCCTGTAGCTCCACAACTTTACTTTTTCTGGTTGATTTTTTCATCAATATTTAGGGATGTCTGGAAGCAAAAAGGTGTATGAAAACCCAGCGCAGAGAGATGTTTGAATCCTCCAAAGGGAATACAGAGAATGAGTTTGGGCTGGGAGCTCTCTGTTCTCTTGTGGTTTCTGTGCACACTGCCGGTGGCTGGCGTTTCTCCGTGGGCCTGGCAGCTGCTGTGGGGCAGCAGAGCACAGCCAGCAGCCAAGTTTCTCAACCCCTGCTGCGGCTGAGAGCGCTTGGCCTCGTGAAAAGGAAACAATCTGAAGCAGAGGGCCCGATGCAGTGTACCTTGCAGTTAATGGAAATCTTTGTTGACCTCAGTGGGAGCTGGATTTGGTCCTGTGCCTGCTTGAGTGTTTTGGTGTTGGCTACAGCTCCAGGTGGCTTTTTTCCCCCCGGTTCATTTCTGGTTCTTTTTTTCCCCTTCTCTTTCTAAAGTGTACTTAGAACTGTGTACCAAAGGGTACTTTTACACCGCCTTTGAGTGGTGTAAAATCAAGACAGCTCCATCCGTGTCACTGTAGCTGGACACTTTTATGCTCGCAGAGTGTCTGTCCTCATTTCCTCAGCCCTTCTACTGTCTATGTACTGATTTGCAAGGTTTTGGCATTGATTTCCTTACCTTTTGAGCCATTCTGCTGCTTCTCACTAACACCCTCCATCTCACTTAAGCCTCTGCTCTCCAGCAAGTGTAATTGTTTAATCCATCTTCTGCCCTTCTCCCTCAACTTCAAAGCAGAACCTATACTGATTTCTGGCAAAGGCAGCCCAGGCCCCAGCCCCAGCGGCCAACAGGGAGCCAACTTCCCCTTCAGCAGGCTCCTGGAGGCCAGCCCTTTGCTGCCTCGTGCCAGCCACGCTCCTTTGCTCGGCAGAGCTCATCCCTGAGTTGCACATAGGAAGGGGAAGGCCACCGTGCCTCAGGAGGCAGCAGCCACCTCAGGCAGAGCCTGCTCTCTGTGATCCTCAGCCACACATCCACATCTCTTCTGTCCCTAAGGAGAAGGTGCTGGAAGTAATGGAGCTCATTTCAGGTGACTGCCAGAGAGAAGAGAGCTGTGGGCATGGGCAGTGGCAATGGGAAAAACGATGCAGAGGAGGACAGAGGCCAGCTGCAGCACTGCTTGAGCTTCTTGTTGCCCTCCACTCTCCTTGAGTACCGCATGTCCCCAGAGGGAGAATCTCCTGGGTGGACAATTGTGACTATGTGATCTGCCTCTGAGGAAACCCTTTTTCCTTTTGTATGTGGATTTTTTGATTTTTTTTTTCTTTTGGTCACTCTCCATTTGCTTAGAGATGATGTGAGGTTTTTGTTCATTAGTATCAGAAACTGGGGATGTTGGTGTCTCATGAGAGTTACAGGGTAAAGGGCCTGAGCTGTGGGATATTGACAGGAGAATCACAGGAGTTCTTTTGAACCACAAAAAACCTTACTTATTTTTTCCAGCAGTTATGTAAATGCTGAGCAAACAGGGTGTGTAATAAAGCAACCCTTTGGAGGGTGGGAGCTGACCTAATGAAAGACAAGAAGTGGGGAGCTGGAGCATGGGGCTGTTGTTGCACTGGGGGTTTGCAAGGGTGAGGCTGCCACTGCCACACCTGCTGGTCCCAAGCTCTTGCTGGCCTCTTAGGTTATCCAGCTGTGCACAGTGGAATGTATTGTGCCTGTTCCCTCACGTTATTCCCACCAAAATTTAGATTTGAGTCCCCTAAACTGTGCTGAAGGTAGAACATGCAGCTTCAGGAAGGCCAGTGTCGTTTTTACTCTGCTTTTCACACACAGGCAATAGCAAAAGAGGAGAAGGTTGCAGTGTGCTTTCAGAGATGGTATCACTATGCTGGTGATAAAAACTTCTCCTATTTTAGCCCCTTTGAATTGTATACAGCCAGCACAGATCAGAGAGGGAGAAATGGACCATGTGGGCTGTTTTATTAATCATTAATACAATTGTTACCCAACATCCAAACTAGCCCAAATGTGCTTTTAGAAAACATGTAATTTAGGAAAGTAAGACTTGTGACCTAAGGCTAGATCCAGCTGCTGTAAATGGGACAGAGTATGTTAGCAGCTGAGTGGAACAGGGCTGTAAAGCCCAGAGTCCCTGGATGATGAGAATGGTGAGCACTAGGATTTGCTAATACTTTAGAAATGTATCCACAAGAAGGAAAAAAGAAAGAGGAAAAAACATTGTGGGAAATTCTTTCCTTCATACATAATATTTTTCTGTTGATTTAAAATTGCCCTTAGTAATATGTTGATGCCAGTGAAGTATTTCAGCTATAGGAAATGTGAAACCAACTACTGCCTTTCTATGAATTATGAGTCATAAATTGTATGAAAAATATTCAGCTTGCTATAGCTATTCCACAGGCAGAACCTCTGACTAATGAAGAAACTGCTGCCATTTTGGGGGGAGTAGGAGGGGTCTGAGTTAAGCAAAACAAGAGCCAAGTGCCAGCATGTGGCTCTGTGCTAAGTGTGAATTGGTGTCATCCGAGCTGGGCCTCCTTTGCTAAGTAAACACTTAGCGGGTATTTGACGTGTACTTGCTGTTCAGCGCAGCAAAGCTGCCCTTTGCTCCAGCTGGAGTCCCCGACTGCCAGCCAGGGCCCAGAACTGACCCCTGGGAGAGCCATGCACCAGTGCCAGCCCGGCTGCCACATCTGCAGCCAGGCATCCAGGCCAGGGAGGCACAACCTCCATCTGATTCACTGCTCGGTGGGCAGGTTGTGATGACAGAATTCCCCTAAGAATGGCAGTAAAGTAGCAAGAGAATAGGATCCTGACATTTGCAGGCAAATCCTTGGTGGTGGCATTCATTTCATTCAGCTTCAGCTATCTAGGAGGTGGAAGTTCAGTTCAAGTTAGTTCTCTAATCAACTATCACTCAGGTTTACCTCCTCATATCTATTTTATGAATCACCTTTTGGAGGTGATTATAGAAAGGTCTTCAGCAACTACTTTCGAGTAGGCATCCAACTTTTTGATGGGTGAAGTTTTGTGAGTTAAATTCAACATTAGAGCTCTGGATCTCAGTTTCTCCATCATTTCAGAAAAGACCATGTGGCCTCATGAGGATTTGTGAATTTTGCTTTGCAACCATGTGATGCTAGAGTCACTGAAAGGTGTTTAATATACCTGAGCTATAAGTAAAAGTCTAAACAAACTGCAAGGAGATGTGGAGCAGGGGTTGCTAACCAGGCTGGTTGTGTTTGAAGTTTAGCTGGAGCATTCATATTTGCCCCAGTTTTAGTTTTCAGGCTGTGGGTCTGGCACCCATATTATAAATTCTCAGTGACGGACACATGCCTAATAAAATACAGCTAAAAAGACTGACAGTGTAGCTTTCAGTTTGGGATGCCCAGTCATCTTCCAAACAAATAGTGTATGGTGTTCCAGTTGTACTGAAAACAGCAGTTTTTCTTCCCTATTGACTCTAGTGAGCAGAAATCAACCCCTGTCTAATTATCTGCTTTGTGGTATTTGCAAAAGGATAAAGTTTTTACTGTGTTCAGGTGTGACTAAGAGACATGCTCTCAAATACTAACAGCTAAATTTTCATTTCATTTCATCCAGTGTGAAACTATGCTGCCTTTTCCATACCTGATTCAAAGACTGTTTTAAGGGCTCTCAAAGTACACATTTTGAGGCTTCTTTAATTGCCAGAATCTGGGTAGGTTGTGTGTTTTGTTATTTCCTTCTTATAATTTCTGAGTTGTGTAAGGTATGCAAATGCTTTCAAAATGAGTCCATTTGACTCAGCTGTGATCTGGTGTTTAAAATGTTGCTAATTAATGTAAGGACACTTACTGCTTTCCAGCTGGCAGTCCAGTGCTGGGTTTTGTCATGAGGTGATTCAATTCTTGTTTGCTTTGTACAGGAGATGGCTGTCCGAGCACTGAAGCAGACAGGGAGCAGAAGTATTGAGGCAGCCCTGGAGTACATCAGTAAGATGAGCTACTTGGATCCTAGAAATGAACAGATAGTACGTGTAATTAAGCAAACCTCACCAGGTGAGCATGATTTGTTTTTTTTAATTGTGTTCTTCTTTCTTGCAATGAGTTAGTTTTTAAAGCAGGGTCGTGGCTGGGGAGAAGTGTTGGACAGCAGTGTTCCATAACAGTCTTGTAGGAGACAGTGAAGTGAACCTGGTCTTGTGTGATAATAACACAAGGCCAGCTGGGCTGGAGTCTGCGTACACATTCATAGGCCACCTTCTTAAACAGAAATCTGTTGTTCAAATCCAAATNGTTGTCTGCGTACACATTCATAGGCCACCTTCTTAAACAGAAATCTGTTGTTCAAATCCAAATATTCCCTCATTGGACCAGACTTACTGGTATACAAATCTAGGAGTGGACACATCTCTCTTGACATTAAAATTATTTGCACAGCTGAATATGTGTCCCAAAGAAGGACAGCTATTGCTGCTACTTTGTTTTGTGGCCTCTGATAAAGGAAGGCAAAGTCAGCTTGCCCTCAAGGCTCAACATGAAATGTGCTGACAGAGATGACAAATGGGTCTTTTATGGCTGGCTCCCACTTCCAGGCTAGAGTAGCCACTTCTTATTATGTTTAGATTGCCACAGCCTCATCAGTTCATCTCCCTGTGTGCCAGCTGTCAGGGCTGTTGTAAGAACAGCCTCGGTAATGCTGGCCTTGTGTTATCACAGGAGAAGGAGCTGCCAATTACAGATTTCACTTTAAAGATCTCTGATTATTTGTCCAATCTGATTCCATTTCAAACACTGCATTCTTTATGAAGGTGTAATTTAGTGTGGTGCACACCCTCAGTGTGCAGAGAGTGTGCATAAACCTGTCTTAATGCTGTGCATGTCCCTGTGTGTCCATAGGCAGCAGGGCTTGTGTGTCCAGGTGAGGAGTCAACAGCTGTGCTCAGGTGTGCTGCATCTGGCCAAGCTGGGGTGTGCTGTACTGCAAAAAGCTTGTAATCCACTGTTCTAGCCTGTTAGTTCGGTGTGACTGTTCTTACAGGCTTTGTGAAGTCAGGCTTTTAAAAGGAAATGGTTCAGGCATAAATGGGCCAAATCCTGTGATTTGTGAGAGCTAAGGAACCGGATGGGGAACAAGAACATAACAACAGCACAGAGTCTCCCCTTGTCTTGTTAGCACAGCCAGTGCTTTATACACCTGCAGTTTGTCCTCAGATCAAAGAACTGATGAAAAGTGCTGTTAACACTTCCACTGTAGGAATGCTGCTATCTTGTCTCTGCACATTCTTCAAGTTAAGATTTATATGTTGACACCCTGAAAGATTTTCCTTCCCAACAGATGGAAGATGAGTAATAGGAGGGGGTACTCTGTGTCCAACACATTGGAAGGAATACAGGACAAACTGTATGATGCCTTTGTTTAAATGAAGGAGAAGGAAAAGGGGATTTTTGAGAATAATAGAAGAGAGAGATGTAAACAGAAAACCAGTGTGAGCAGGTGGCTCACTGTGCAGAGGATGGACTATGCGATGGCCTAGTGGTTTATAGCAATGTTGACTTGAAGTTGTATAAAAAGTCCTTCCAGGAGCCTTTTTCCTCCCACCGTTGTACTTCACACTCTGCTCTGTTGCCTCCGCCTATCTGAGAGCAATGACTGCTAATACTGGTCCAGCTTTAAGATACAGGCTGTAGAGCAGTCTGATGAGTTCATAGTTAGGGAATTTGTGCTTCTATTTTCATGATTTGATAGGACTCCCTGATGATTCCTGGCATGAGCATTATTGTGAGCCAGTAGCTCGTTATCAGTAGGAATACTTGGCACCTATAACTTTAAATGTTCAGAGTGCCCAGTTCAGATTTTGAAAGGTGTTTTTATAACACATGTTCCCTGAGCAGTGTGCATGTGTGTGTATGTATGTAGGTATAGATGCACGAGTAATACAAAGTGATTGGTTCACCTGAATTGTTTCCTAACATTCTTCTGTGTTCTTTTTATAAAGGAAAGGGTATTGTGCCAAATAATGTCACCCGCAGGCCAAGCTTTGAAGGATCAAGTGAATCTTTTCCGTCCTACCATCAGATCAGTAATGCAGCCTATGAAGGGACAGGCTTTGGAGCTGAAGGTGCAAATATGCTTCCTGAGGTTCCAAGGCCATACATGGACTATTTAATCTCTACTTCTCAGTCTTCAGCTATGACTGCTCCTGTACAGCGACCCTCTGGAGTGGGCGCTCACAGCACACCGACGAGCCATCAGCAGAAAGCATATCCTGCAAATATGGAGTCTGCTGTGATTAATTATCCAGTGGCTAATCACAGCAGTCAGGCCTTGCAGCTGCAGGCATCCCATGGCTCCAACAGCCAACATTACAGCAGGCAGCACATGATGGTGCAGGGGGAACCTATGGGATATGGTGTTCAGCGGAGTCCATCCTTCCAAAACAAGATGCAGCAGGAGGGGGGCTATGCCAATCTTCCAAATAAAGGGACAGTTGTTCAGAACAATACTGGTCATGCATTTCAGCAGACACCAGCAAGCCTGTATATCTCGCATTCTCATCACAAACAGACAAGTCCTTCTTCTCATCAAATGCACGTGATATCCAGAGGTCCAGCCTTTGCTAATGATTTTTCAGACAATCCGCCACAAAATCTATTAACTCCGTCTAGAAATAGCCTAAACATGGACCTCTATGACATGAATAATCCTCAAGTTCAGCAGTGGCAGGCAGCAACACCATCACGCAGAGATTCTGTACAAAACCCAGGAATAGAAACATCTCCAAGGCAACACGTATCCTTCAGAGCCGATGCCGCTGTGCCGAGCAGAACAAACTCCTTCAACAACCACCAGCAGCAGCCGCCGGTGACGGTGTCCATGAGACAGGTTCCTGCAGGAAAACCCGATCCTTCCATTGCGTCTCCGAACACAATCACGGCGGTCACGTCCGCTCACATCCTCCAGCCGGTGAAGAGCATGCGAGTGATGAGACCAGAGCCTCAGACTGCCGTGGGACCTTCCCATCCTGGCTGGTTGCCTGCACAGGCACCGGCCGTGGATGGCTTGGAGCTCATGGAGCAGCACGTGCCGCCGGCTGGAGCGGCTAATGCCTATCAGCTGGACGTGGATTATGGCGGCCAGGAGCTGCGGTGTCCGCCCCCACCCTACCCCAAGCATTTGTTACTCCCGGGCACCTCTGAGCAGTTCGACATCAACTGCTTGTGCATGGGCGTGGAGCAGACGCTGCGTGTGGTCCCCAGCTCGGCAAGCAACAAGGCTGAAGAGAGCAATGAGCGAAATGATAAAAGCAGCAAGAATACTAAGGCTGAAAAACCAAGCAAAGATAAAAAGCAGATTCAGACGTCGCCGGTGCCTGTGCGAAAAAATGGCAAAGATGAGGAAAAGAGAGAATCCCGAATAAAGAGCTACTCGCCTTTTGCCTTTAAGTTCTACA
This sequence comes from Bombycilla garrulus, assembly GCA_013400315.1. Taxonomy (NCBI): domain Eukaryota; kingdom Metazoa; phylum Chordata; class Aves; order Passeriformes; family Bombycillidae; genus Bombycilla; species Bombycilla garrulus. The sequence goes on along the minus strand of VXBU01013109.1, from coordinate 190,649 downwards.
TGGAGCAACATGTAGAGAACGTCATAAAGACCTACCAGCAGAAAATTAACAGAAGGTTACAACTGGAGCAAGAAATGGCAAAAGTAATTCTTGTTTTGTTATAATAAAATCTAATAGGGTACAATTGCTTATTGCTATTTTTGATTTGTAAAAAAAGTTGTGAAGGCAGAATCCACTGAAATAGTAGGTTTCAGACACCTCTCTGTACCAGACTGTATCCACTTAGAAGTGTGGATGCGGGTCTGGGAGGCTGTTTGAAAAACCTGAGATGTGAAATGATATTTCTTCATACCAGAAAAGTAAAATGAAGCAAACCCCCCCCATATTATAGGGAAGAACTTAGAAGGAAGGCTTGAGGCCGAGATAATTCTGGTAATACTTTGGCAGCTCTTGCAAAACTCTTTGCTCTAGTTCTTCCTCACTGTTCCATGATTGCTGCTCATTCACCAAAGCCATGGTTCAGCTTGGCAATCGCTGTGCCGTGTTTTCAGATGAGCGTGTAATACTTAACTGAAAGTTGTCTCTTGAACACATGTAAATAAGGATGTTGTGCAAGTAAGCATATTGGACCAGCTTGAATTGATTTTGGGACTGTTGCCACAGCTTGTTCTGGAGGCAGGTCTCAGGGAGATGCATTTTGGGTGATAGGATTTCTTTCATGCCTAACTGTAGCTCACAAATCTAAGCTGACTGTCTGATAGTGCTGCTTAAAACAAAGCTGCTAAGCTCTGATGGTTTGTTTGGCATTTGTGTTTTTAATTTCTATTTGAGGAAGAGCAAGAGGGGTTTTTTTCTTCCCAGGCATGACTGGAATATGACTAGTCTACTTTTGCATTAAAGGATAAGCTCTAAGGAAAGCTGTTATTAACACATAATGGGTAATAATTAACTACTCAATCTTCCCTAGCACAATCAGTTTCCAGAGTGAATTGATTCAATGCTCACATTGCACCAGAAAACTCAGGACTTTGTTGAGGTTAGAATTAAAAGAATATTCTTGGAAAATCTCTTGAAATGTTGGCATTTTACTGACAGTAAATAGTTTGTCCTCACTGCAAGTACAGGTTGTATGCTGTTGCTTGAGTTTAGTGAATATTTTCCTGGAAACAGAGATAGGGAATGATCTCTAGAGAGGTGTAACAGCATCTAATTGTGCTAGTTCTTCTCTTCTGACTCTTCAGCTTTCCCTCATTCAGAGGTAATTCAGGTATAAACAAAAACAACTCCTTCCTCTGGAAATCTTATCACTGAATGAAAATATGCATGCAGGAGATTTTGGCTATCTTAATATTGCGTTATTCTAGAATTAGCAAGAACAGAGCACACTCATTATTTTACCCTAAAAAAGAATTATTTCCTTCATTATGGATTGATGTAGTTATCATTCATTTCAAAACCGGTATTCCTTGTTTTGATTTGGCTGTTTCCTTCAGTCTGAAACTTCATCCTACCTGTTCTGTAAATTTCTGTAGACTTCCCCCATCCTTTATTCATACAAATTTAATTTTTGAACCGTGGGGATCTCATTGCATAGTCTGGCTGCCCACATTAATCTTTAGCTACCTAGACTACAGATGTGAAATTAAATCAGCCTAAGCAGCAGTCCTGTGGGTGTATGCTTGGGTTTCTAGGCTGCTAATCAGTCAGCTTCAGCCCCCTCCACCCTCCCAATGGCTCCTTCCCCCCGGGCATTGATCTTTCTCTCAAAAGTAGTTCAGTTGATGCCAATTAATTCAGGATTTTGGAACTGGGGTGTGCAGAAAGAAAAGAGCATGCTACAGGAGGTGAGTTGTCAGAGGAGCCTGGGGATCAGCCTGGGGGTTTCTGCTGGTGGAGGCCACCAGTGGCTCTCAGCAGAGGGCCAGACACCAAAGCTGGCAGAGGTGGCACTCTGCAAGCTCTGTCTTGAAAGTTGGGGAAAACCTGGTTGGATCCTGCTGCTTCTCTCTTTTCTGGGAGGTTTCTCCCCACGGCCCTGTGAAATGTTAGTCGCAGTTACTGGGCGACTCTTTGGAGACAGGAGGTTGATAAGCCAGCAGTTCTACATCTTGGGTGCAAAGGGAAAATAATATATTTAGGGGGGAAATTGCACCAGGGTCTGGGCTGCAGTGTCTGAGGAGAGACCAGACCTGAGGATATTTTGTACATATTTTGAGGGGGGGCAAAAAGAGAAGTTTCTAGAACAGAGGCTCAGGAGATCTAAAAACCCTGAGAATTGAGGCTGTATATGGCAGAGGAAGAAACAAAATGTCTAAAGAAGGTTCCAAGGCACTTGGGAATGTGTAGGTCAAAACCAGCTTTTTAATTACAACACAAAAACAAACAAACAGCACCCAAGGTAGGAACTGTTAATATGAGTTGCCCTGGGGAACCATTCATGAACAAAATGAACCGCTGCACGTAGGTTTAAGTTTCAGTTTAAATTAAGCTGGCCTTAAGTGCACATACACTTAGTGGAGTGCAGTGGCAAAGTGCACATCTGAAAGTCCCATGGTCAGGTTTGTTATGTTGTATTCCCCTCTCTGACCGTATTGCCCTGTGCCTTCTTGTTCAGCCAAAGAGACAGACATACCAATCTCAGATACTGCAAATTCAGGCAATGAGTTTGGGCACAGTGAGTTTTCCCTTTTTTCAGAAATACCTCAACAGACAGACAAGAGAGTATATCCCTCATGAATACATATTTTCTGGTTCTTGGTTAATTTTTCTGAGAAATGTGTTTTGGGAATGCTCATTTATTTTTCTCTTGCTATGAATATAACAGTACTAGCTCTTGTGGTTTGCTTTCCTTTGTAAAGGCAGGCCTCTGTGAAGCAGAACAGGAACAAATGAGGAAAATTCTCTACCAGAAGGAGTCTAACTACAACAGACTTAAAAGGGCCAAAATGGACAAATCTATGTTTGTGAAAATCAAGACTCTGGGTATTGGTGCATTTGGAGAAGTATGCCTGGCCTGCAAAGTGGACACCCATGCCCTGTATGCCATGAAGACTCTGCGAAAGAAAGACGTGCTGAACCGGAATCAGGTGGCTCATGTCAAAGCAGAGAGGGACATACTTGCAGAGGCAGACAATGAGTGGGTGGTTAAACTCTATTATTCCTTCCAAGATAAAGACAATTTGTACTTTGTGATGGACTACATCCCTGGTGGGGACATGATGAGCCTGCTGATTCGGATGGAGGTCTTCCCAGAGCGTCTGGCTAGATTTTATATTGCAGAGCTCACTTTGGCCATAGAGAGCGTGCACAAAATGGGATTTATTCATCGAGACATCAAGCCTGACAACATTCTGATAGACCTCGATGGGCATATCAAACTGACTGACTTTGGACTGTGTACTGGATTCAGGTGGACTCACAATTCAAAATACTATCAGAAAGGTAATATTTTTACCCTTTTTCTAGGATGGTATCTTGTTATTTGTTCTGAAACAAGCACCTACTTCTTGGCAGAAACACCAGATCAGGAAACTGGACAAACAGTCAATGGCAATATAATGCATCTGTCTCTTTCTGACTCACTCAATTAGCTTGTTTCCAGTCCTTTAGTTTCCAATACTCTTTAAAGCTCTGTCAGTAATGTGGATGTGCAGTGCAGCAGCACTAATTTTTCAGTTTATACTTGTTTGGAGGGTCTCTTTTTTTTTTTTTAGGTGGCGAAATCATTTAGTCACAGATTTGGAGTAGTCCATATGTCTCCTGCATGTGCTGTTGAGTACTGGTGTCTGTTGGCAAAAAGGTCATAAAGAATTGCTGTAGCTAACTTAAGTATACTCCATAGTTCTGTGTACCCCCATAGGGAACTGTACTTCCTTGTGCTGAGACAGAGACATTTTGTTGGACAGTTTGTATGCAAGACCAATTGTGAATGGGAGGGCATAAAAAAATACCTTGGGTTTAAAGTTTAAACACTGTTCTTCACTGAGAGTAGGAGATGGCTCTGGATCTGGGTGAATACTTCTCTCTTTGTGTGCTGAGTTTTATGACCATGAAATTTTTCCCATTTGAAAGGGAGCCATATCAGACAAGACAGCATGGAGCCCAGTGATCTTTGGGATGATGTGTCCAACTGTCGATGTGGGGATCGGCTGAAGACATTGGAACAAAGAGCTAAGAAGCAGCACCAGAGATGTCTGGCTCACTCATTAGTTGGAACCCCTAATTACATTGCTCCTGAAGTCCTGCTTCGTAAAGGTAGGTAAACCTGTATTTTTTTCCTGTTTCACTATTTATTTTTTCCTTGAATAAGCTTGCTGCTTTGGAACATTGTCATTCTGAAGGCCACAAGCACTTGGCTCAGATTAAGGAGAACTCCTTATGCTCCAGTGTTTAGCATCACTTCACTGACACTGGGGGTGGCCATACTTTGTGTGTGTGATGTCCACACTCTGAGGCCTTTGAATGAGGCTGCTAATAAATGTGTTGGGTTATTTTAGCAGTGACATTTTTCAAGTATAAAGCAGATTATCTGTGCTCATAAGAGTACAACTCTGACCCCTATAAAGTTTACACAGACCAATGAGTAGTCAGCTGATAGTTCTGGATCACACTGGTTCAGATGGATGATGACGTAAACTTATGGAAATACGTCTTCCACATTCCCAGCCAGAACCTGTAGAACCCAGCAGAAAGTTTTCCACAGTTTACTTTGGACACCCTGAATTCAAAAGCTTAGCTTGAGGAATTTGGACAGTACTTGGTGACTATCCTTGCAGAGCTGATGTGGTCACTGTAGTAAGGAAATTAGGTGTTCAGAGTTGTCTGCAAGCTAGGTCCTAAGCCTAATCTTCTCTGAGATTTCACATTGTGTCATCTGATGACATTAAAGTTGTTCCTTTGCTTGAAATTTGCTCAAAAAGTCGTCCATGGCTTTCTTCTGTCTGTAGAGCCAGGCTGTGTCTTTCAGCAGCTTTTCAAAGTTGTGGAGTCACCTCCACCAGTGGACATAGTTGCTAAACATTTTTATTATTCTTTGAGGTCCAGTTTGTGCTGCGTAGCTGTAGGACTGGGCACAAAAAAAACCCTTCCTTCATTCTTTCTAATTATAGTTTCATGACTCACTTTTGTTGAGAATTTATTCAGAAGGGTTCAAGGACAATAGGATTAGATCTTTACTAACAGCAGTGGAATTTAGGTCGGCAAGCAAAAGTCAGAAACCTTTTGTCTGAGAAGAGGGAGACGTTTGTGCTGTATGTTTTGATACTTAATTGTATCTCTATACACTTTATCCTTGGCTAGTGGAGGTCAACCTTTTGAGTTGCCTTTCAGGATACACTCAGCTCTGTGACTGGTGGAGTGTTGGTGTGATCCTCTTTGAGATGTTAGTGGGACAGCCTCCTTTCCTGGCTCCTACACCCACAGAAACCCAGCTAAAGGTGAGTTGAAGCGCACTTCCAGTCTGTGGTAGCAAAATTTTAACTCCTCCCTTCCCTTCCCCTCCCCTCCCTACCCTTCCCTTCCATTTCCTGTACAGACCTATTCCCCTTTATTTGCTAGAGGTTAAAAAAGCTTGATTTTAAATAGTTCTGTGCAGGCACAAGTCTTTTGCCATTGAATGATGACACTGACTATCAGACTAGAACTGACTTGTCCAACTGCAGAGACAGATATTAGTTTTATGAGTCTTCTCAGCAGAATTGTGATTTCTCAGGTTCATCCATTTAAATTCCTTAGGGTGCCTATTAGTACCTGATATGCCAGTGACAATTGCAGTTGGCAATATATGTGTTTCAAAGTTGAGCAATGATAGTTCTTTATTAGAAAGGATCTGTCTCATGACTTCTTCTCCTAGTTTACATTTTGGAGACAAAGAGAAGTAATTCCTTGAAATCATTCCACAAAATCATTTATAAACTGTGTATGTTCTCAAATCTGACTATGGGAACATTCAGGAAGGAATTTGCCTTTTTAACAAATGGAATTGTTCCTTTTGACTGCTATCCAACAGTGTTTTTCTGCTTCATTAGAGTAATTACTAACAGGAAATGCAGTTTAGTAATTGAGCTCTTGAAACTGTGAACTATGCAGACTGTGAGATTACTCATTATGTGTGCACTCCTGTACAGTTCATGTTGGCCATTGGAAGAGTTCTGTTTCCAGATCAGAAGTTCCTTAATACCTTTGTTACCTGCAGGTGATAAATTGGGAAAGCACACTGCACATTCCCTCACAGATCAAGCTGAGCCCTGAGGCAACTGATCTGATCACAAAGCTCTGCTGTGCTGCTGAGGACAGGCTTGGAAGAAATGGAGCAGATGATATTAAAGCCCATTCTTTCTTCCACTCTATGGACTTCTCTGCCGATATCCGTAGGCAGCCAGCGCCCTATGTTCCAAAGATCAGCCATCCAATGGACACTTCCAATTTTGATCCAGTTGAAGAAGAAAGTCCTTGGAACGATGCTAGTGGTGACAGCACCAGGACCTGGGATCCACTAGCCTCTTCCAACAGCAAACACACAGAACATGCTTTTTATGAGTTTACTTTCCGAAGATTCTTTGATGACAACGGGTATCCGTTCAGGTATCCCAAACCTTCTGGAATGGAAGTTTGCCAGTCTGAGAAGTCTGATGTAGAAGATAAAGGTGTGGTGGATCAGACTGGAGCTTGTCAGCCTGTATATGTGTAAATTATTGTATAGAGTACTCCAGGTAAGACTAATCTCAAATCCCATAGGGCCTTTAACTGATCCTTTAGGAGCTGATCCTGCAGCACTTGTTCAGGTGTGCCTTCAGCTGAGGCTGGAGACATCCTGGGCAGTAAAAGAAGCTTGCAGAGCCAGGTCCTAAAGATGGCACCCTTGAAAGTTCAGGTCAGTTCTACTGTAAATAACTTTGTTGATAATTACACTTGAAATCCTGGTCTTCACCAAAATCTGCAAGGCCAGCTCTCTGTCATTTCTAGGCCTATTTTTATTTGAGGTCAGCATCCCCCTTACTCAGATTAACACTTACAGACTTCCGTAACTGTCAGCGTTATTTTTTAAATGAATAAAGAGCACTTATATTTTGTTTATAGCAGGGTTTTTTTCCTACTAAATTATAGGGATTAACTTTGACAAATCATGCTGCTGTTCTTCTTTTCTACATTTTTATTTTATCCATAGCACTTACTTCACATTTAGGAAGATGCATAAAGCTGAAGAACATATGATGAAAGGTCTCTGTGCAATAATGTAAGAAAGGAAAAAAAAAAAAAAAAAGAAGAAAAATGAAAAAAGAAAACTGCTCTCTAATTTTCTAAATTTACTGATGCCATTGTATTCACACCGTGAGTTTTGTTTATTATGTGTATTTTCCACATTTCAAAATTGTGACATAACCTTAAAGCTGCTTTATTTCCTTCTGCTTATTGGAGTGTAATAGAAAGCGTGAGCAAGTGGCAACTTGGGTGTGATTTCATTGTCTAGTGTGTGAAGAATGTTGCATGAGCAGTGTTTTTCTATTTGAAATGGCCTTTTCTTGCCATTCACAGGCAGGTCCTGTGGATTCATTTTTCTAAGGGTCTAAAATTAGACCATTTTAAACCGTGTGTTGATAATGTATTGTGTGGATGGTTTCCTCTTATGATTGTATCCAATATTAATTTTGTAAAACAGATTGCAAAGGTTATACCTGAGTAGTGATGTTGTGGTCTGATGTAACAGATGGTTTTAGCAAGCATATGTCACGGGCACACACGTCTCCCCACCGAGGATCAGCAGCCAGAGCATTACAACGGAGCAGATTTGTGGGGAGAGCCTGGATGGGGCTGGCTCAGGCAGGGAGCAGCACAGAGGCCGTGGCTCAGGCAGGGAGCAGCACAGAGGCCGTGGCTCCAGCTGGCAGAGGCAGCACAGCATCCAGCCCGGAGCGTCTCCCAGCGCGGGGCTCCGGGTTGCAGCGAGGCTGAGGCCGGGTGCCTGCAGCTCCATGGATGCCTATGGAACCTGGAGGTACGTGGCTTTCCAGACATCCGACCCCACATGTAACAGGCTGTGTGTCTATTTAGGATCTTAGTGTTTTAGGCACTGACTTTGGAAAATGTTGACATTGTGAGTAGGTCATTCTGTCCCGTTGTCCACAGGTTAAAATGTTGCCATGATGGAGCACAATAGGCCTTCATTTCTGTCAAATTATAGGCGTACTTTGAAGTATCCGTTCTTAACTATGTTAAAATAGGCATTTTTCTTGTATCTATAAGTGAGAATTATTCAAGATGATATCAGAATACTAAAGATAATTAAGCCATACATATTTGCATATATATTATATATAACTAAATAAGTAAACACACACAAAAATCCGTAATTCAGATTAATGTAACAGTCCTATTTAAAGTGATTGACCTAATAACATTTGAGGAAAACACTCCTTTAATGTGTTTTTGCTTTATTTTATTTTTAAATCTGGAGCTTCATTATTTTTTCCATATATTATTCCACTTATTATTCCTTAATGTTTTAGCATATCCTATCCTATCCATTGTTTAGATATCTAAGCAACAACATATGAATTCATCAGCCTAAACTAAACAAAAATGATTGTGTATTTGTTTACATTTGTATGAAAGGAATGTTCTGAGGTATGCAGTGCTTGTGTTGTGACAGTTCATGTAAGATTCAGTATTACTGCTTTTTTATATAGTAATGCCATTTTTTTTGTTATTTACATCTATCTGACATTCTTTCATGTGGTAGGTTCTTTCTCAGGAACTGAATTTAACTGTTATTTATTGATATATCATTGCCTTTGAAAGCTTCTACTGGCAGAATTTATTAAAAATCTGAATCAAAACCTACTATGTGTTACGTGTTATTCAGTCCTCCTTTGAGGCAGAAGTTTTAGTGGGTTTCTTTTTGTAATGTTGTTGATGGGGTTGAGCTACAAACATAAGAGCCAAATCTCATCTCTCCTGCAGCATTTGATATGGAATCTCCAGGTACCTTCAGACGACTTCTTCTGTCCTCACAGCCCTTAAGAATAAGGAGCAGGATTCTGGGTGTAAAACTTGGTTTGGAGTGACCAGGTCAGTGGATGGAGTAGATATGGAATGGAGTAGATAAAACTGAACACAGTCACTTTCTGAGCCGTGGTGGTGCTACCAGGGCAGCCAAAACCCTGGCTTGGCCCCTCTGGCTGTTGCCTCTGATTCATCTCTAAAATGTAAATAATTCACCTGCATGTAGAGAATCTCTGCAGCTAAGCAAAACAAGAGAAACCAGCCCAGAAGGAAACAGGTACTTCCACCATTGCTGATTTACAATCTGTGCTGCAGGGAGCAGAGGCCAACTCCCCTTTCACCTAAAGAAGAACTGATTTCAAAAAACAATCTTTCAAGTTTATCAGGCACTGTCTGTAGAAGCCTCTCATCCTTTGCAGATGTAAACAGAAACTTGGGAGTAAATTTTATGAAATTTGGACAGGTAAACTTTGTGCCACATCCTGAGGTTGGCTCTGATTCTTGTTTCTGCTGAACTTCCTGCAAAATCAAGTATCTTCTTTTCGGAGGTTATAAAAACGCTTCGTTGATATTAAAATACCTCTTCCTCAAAAACAAACAAAGCAAACAAAAAAAAAACCCAGATAACTTGATAAAAAAACAGAAAACTTTATGTAGCAGGGCTGCCAGGAACAGAAAGGAGCCTGTGCAAACCTTTCATACCTGTACTCTTCAGTGGGGCTGGATTTGCTAAGCAGCAGCAACAATTCTTGAGAAGCAAATTATTCCTAGTTGGATGCAAAAGAACTGGCAGTGGGAGTTACAGCCAGGTGCCTAGCTTGAGCGACATGAAAGCTAAATGAGGGAGAGAAGCATTTGACTTTTAAATGGAAATGGAAGAATGAGGCTATGCAGGAAGCAGGCGATAGCCTGGAACTGGATGGAAAATTGGTCTCACGAGCACAAGAAAATTCTTTTCCCTGTAATTTTTGAGGTATGAAATAACTGCCTTAAAAGCTTTCCTAGAGAAAATGCAACGAGAAGAGGAATTTAGAACATATAATTTGGTACTACCCCAAAATGAAAAAATGAAACTTTGGCAGAAAATGGCAACTGTTACTAAATTTATTACTGGAATTAAAAATGATAAATCTTTCCCACAGGAAATAATCTTAGGAATAGATAATGTAGAAATAGTAACCATTAAAACAGACACACACACATACTCCCAAAAAAGTGTAAAAATGTTTTTCCTGGCAGAGAAATCTGCTGTAGCAAAGAACATGGAAAGTGTGCCTACTTCGTGTTTCTGTTCTGAGCAGTGAATGAACAGTGGGCAGCTTTTTGTAAAAACAGAGTCCCGGGTTCCATCTTACCAAAACAAACTGAGGATCTGATCCATAAAGCTGGGGTCACCTTCTGCAAATAAGGAGCTCACCGTGTGCCACAAAGTGAAGCCACAGTTGGAAAGCTTTTCCCCTAAACTCCTGGCAGTTCCTATGAAGGCCACATAACTGTCCCAGAAATATGCTTGTCCTAAGTTATAGTGCTTTTTTACCTTTGGCTTTTATGTTATTGGGCAGCTATGGGTGAGGTTTTTCCTTTCTTTTTTCAGGGCAACAGCTGGCTGCACAATTCTGCTCCTTTCCAAAGGGAGCTCTGATAGCTTTCTGTGGCCAGAGGGGAAACTGAACTAGAAAGGAGAAGGATCTGCAGATCACTCAGTAACATGGCAAAGTCAATCCACTAAAGTGGGTTATCTTTAGTAATGTAAAGTCTGAAAATGAAATCACTGCTCCTGAGGGCAGCCTCTCCCCAGCCTCTCGTGGTGGCCTCATGCTCTGATGAGTTACTATGTCTTCTTGACAGCTGCTTTCCATAGCGTTGGTCATTCTTGGCCTCAATAGCAGCAGTAAGCTCAGCTCAGCAACTGCCTGTGGCTTTTACTGGTCTGATGCCAATTTCAAAGCGGTTAATTTCACTAAAATGAGACCTGATCGTGCTCAACAGTACAGCCAGCAAAAAGGAAAGGAGGAAACACACATTTACCTTTTATGTGTCTAACTTTGCTACTGGGATCTTGGCACATTGACAAAAGTGTGCATTGGCACATTCTTATGAAAGGTTCAGTTGTCCAATACTTCACAGGTATGCTCTCCAGCTATTTATATGTTCGGGTTTGCCTCAACATTGAAGGATGGGTAAGAGGTTTTTTGGTTTGGTTTTCTAGGCATGAAATCTAACAGGTAAGAAAGGTCAAAATTCAGCTTCAAAAGCACCTGTGTAGAGTGTGGTTTACCCTGATGTTATGACAGAACTCCAACAAAAGGAAGGGATTTTTTTTATAGGAGGAATTCACTTGTGTGGAAATCAGGAAGACTGCAGATACCCAAGTAAGCCAGGGACTGGCAGGAAGAGCAGTGAGTATCAAGGCTGGCTTTCCAGCGGGATCTGCTTTGGCTGGGGTCAGGGATGAGCACGCAATAGAAGCACAGAAATGCCACAGTTGGCAGAGACTTCTGGAGATCTGCGATCTGACCTCCAGCTCACCGTGGGCTGCAGCCACACTGGGACTGGCCAGCCAGACTTGTCCAGGAAAAGCCTCCAGAGATGACACATCCTCCCCCAGCACCAGGGCCTGAGGCTGAGTGGAACAGAAGATGGCCGTCACCAACCACATCTGCTGGTCTCCAAGCCCTTGGGAGCCTCACTGTGGGAGTTCTGTGGTTGTTCTTCTTGGCGTTGTGGCGCGGTGCAGAAGCCTCATATCACCACTAATGTTGTACCGTAGCTGCAGGAATGCGTGGTCAGAGAGTGCCCAGCCAAAAGATCCTGAAAGAAGGTACAGCTAAAGGGCTGCATGAAGGATTCTGAGGCTGTCGAGGTGTGGTACAGACCACCCTGGCTGTGCCCCAGCCTTTGCCCACCACTGAGTGGAGCTGTGCCCAGCCAGAACTCAGCTCTCACCTAAAAGGAGCCCGTTTCAGAAAATCTGCACCCACACGGCCATGTGAATGAGGTGAGTGCCACAGCTCAGGCACCTTTTCACAGGCAGAGGTGCCAGATAAATGGCAGAGCACTGATAGGAATGATGATGATCTGCTGCAAATATGGTGGGACACCCACTGCATGTCGCCAAGGGGAGTAATAATGCCTTTTCTATATCCATCTTCTCAATGTATGCCTTGTCCCTGCTCTGCAGAGACAGTAACACTGACACATGTCAGTGCTCTGCCCCCAAATGCTTAATTCTGGAAGGATTATCTAAATAAAAGTATCTCCCAGAAGAAAGTTGTCTTTCCATTCCCAGGGATTGGCTGGGGACAGGCTGTTTCCCTCAGGGAACTCTATTTGTGCTTCTGAAGACCAAATCCCTGGGCAGAAGGCGGTGAATTCAAATCCATAGTGGGTTTTCTTCCCCCAAAGAAAATATTTCACATAGGAAAATACTGGTTTGACAAAATGGAAATATTTTGGGAGAACTTACCAGTGCATTTACAATCATATATCTAAAACATGGTAAAAATATTTTGTTTCCAAAGAAATGACACAAAAAAAATGCAATAAAAAGGCAAAGGGCTTATATTTTATATTTAACACACTATATTCGGAATTGCAAACATTAAAATGAACTGCTGTGACTATGTCATTTTGAAGTTTCCAGAACAGATTTTGGAAATACAATTTCTTGGAAATTTCCAACTGTGCATTCCAATTTAGGCCTGAAGGATTGTTTTAACATTCAATTTCCCACATAGCAGGACCTGCCAACTTAAACTAGCTCTGAAAATAACAAAAGAGGTCAAACAAATCCAACTAATATCTGAAATTAAAATGAACTTAATTGACAGCCTCATCCTGCATGTAGCTCTGATGTCATCACTCTTCTTGCCCTCTTCTGAAGTTTAATCCATATTCCAGCCAGGGCTAGGAATGGGAATCACAGCCTGAGGGGTTCTGAGGATGTGATGGTCGAGCCAGTGCCTGGAGTGCCATCAGTGAGGGTGTCACACGCAGGGGACAGAGCAGGAGCACCCAGAGCAGCAGCCTCAGCCCGAGTGGGGGCTGGCCAGGCTGCTGGGCTGCTCCCCACAGCCCATTCCCAAGGCCGAGCCGATCGCTGAGAAACATCGCTTTGGGAAGTGCCAGAGCAGGACAAACAAAGGTTATTTACCCCGGCTTGTAGCTGAGGCTCACATGCTGCTGTGCACACAGTTTGTTGAAGTGCTGTGGTTTGCTGATTTGGAAGTACTCTTTTCTACTATGGTTAAGTCAGGGGAGCAGTGGTGGCAGGAATTGGTGTCCCAAGTGGCTGCATGTTTGCAGCAATGCAGGAATGTCTCGTTATTGCTGTTTTCAAAATGAACTGTAGCCCAGATGTGCTTGGTAGCTTTCCCAGTGGGAGCTAAAGAAGAGCAGTGTAGATGACGAAGTGCAGGGATGTGAAAGCATTTCAGGGCTGGCAGGTTTAAGGCCTTTAAGCCAAGGCCCTGAGCAGACCAGCAGGAGCAGGAGTGGTGCAAGGGCAGGAATTCTTACACCTGCTGTGGCAGAAATGGAGCACTGAGCAGTCACCACCCCTAAAGCCAAGTGGTGCCCAACCATTTGTGCCCATCCCAGTGGCACTAGTGGACTAATGTCCCATCCCCTAGGGATGTTTTCCTGTCTCCGCTAGCTGGGACAGCCTGACACAGGGCCAGCGAGTAGCTAAGCAGTGTAGATTGTAGTGGCCCAGGAGATTTGTCATCTTGCTGCTACAGAAGGACATATCTGGGGGACATGGACTCACCCAGGGTGATAGATAGCCAAGCCTATGTCGCCACTGTCACAGCTAAGCATGGCACATCAGGTGCCTCACAGGTACCAGGCTGAGAGTGGCACGTGATGCCCACAGTAGAAAATATTCTGGGGTGCCTCCATATTTCATGTCCCCATAAACTGGTGCTGTTTGATGGAGGGGCCTCCTGGTGTTCTTTGACTGAACTCAAATTCCACATAGCATTCAAGACCAACCCCTGCCTTAGGTAGCTCCCTAGCCAAAGCCAATTCCATATTCCTAGCAGCCTTGCACTTGGCCTTGGTAGTTAATCCAGTCACGACCTTGAAGCCTGTAACTCAAAGTCACAGCAAAGTGCAGAACCTCAAGCAGGTTGGAGACGACTGGAGGCAGCCTGCTGAGCAACCGTGACGGCAGCACCTCTCCCTGCAGTGCTTTACTCTTGTGTTTGGTTTCTATTAAATTCAGCTCTCTGCAAGATCTCCTTCAAGAGAAACCTGGTGGCAAGCTGCAAAAATTCTAATTGCTCGGTGTGGCGATAGCTTGGAGGGTTTTGTAACAGCTGGCTCAAGAATCAGCTGATTTAATATGTGGTTTTGCCAAAGCAGAGTAAATTGCTTCCAGCACGTTCCTGCTTTGGTAAGACACCTTGAGACCGCCTTATGCTGCCTGCTCTGAGTCCAGTGCAGGAGGTTGGACCTGCAGGACCCCTTCCAGCCTCGGGACTCTCGGGTTCTGGGCCAAGGATGGTAAGGAGCTACTGGAGCTCCCCTGACCAGAAGGTGGAAGCCTCAGCACCAGAAAAAAAAGAACCAATAAATAAGATGGAAAGCAGTTTATCTGGAAGAAAAACTTTTCTAGCAGTTGAGTAGCAATAAGGGAAATCTTGAACCATGAAGCATTGCTGTAAGTAGTAAGAAGAAGAAAGCAGAGCTGATCGGTGGGCTTAGGAGTCACTTTGTGGTAAGGACAAGTTGTGGTGTGGCACAGACAGCAGCTGGACAACCCCAGCGACAGCAGCTGGAGCTCAGGGGGCAGAGAGGAAACTTTCTGAAACAGATTGCAGATCTCTGGCTCTGTCTGCTCTTTTCTGATACATTGAAATTCGCTTCTCAGCTCAATGACTGACTTAAATTAAATGATTAACATCCTCACTCTTACAGAAAGCTTCCTCATCCCTTTATTATGAATTTAAATGTTACTTTGCATTTTCTAAGTGTCAATATGCATAATCAGGCTTGACTTCCTTTTGAGAAATATCAATAAAATAACAGCTTCTACTGTCAGGCTCTGGCACAATTCCCAGTCATTGAGCTACTTGAAACAACATTTGTCATTGCTAAAAACCATTTCTGAAAAGAACACGAACTCTGCCGTAGAAGTTTAACTGCTGCCCTCTTTTGGGTAGGATAATTACTGCTCATCTCTGTCGGGATGCTCTAGACAGACACGGAATTAACCCTGCGTCAGGAGCACAACGGTGGAATGGTTCTGTACACAGCATAATATCCTTAAATAGCCCAAATTCCACGTGCTGTTTGTGCTTTACAACCAACAGTGGCTTGCCTATGAAGGATTTATGCCATCAGTGGTGGTTTCTTTGTCCCTCTATTCTTCTTCTCCCGTTCCTGTGGGCATTGAACAACTCTGTGCTGCAGGACACTGTGGATCTCAAACTCAGATGGCAGGCTGACTTTTATATGAGTTTTAATTGCTTGCAGAATACCAGGGAGAATAGTGTAGATTTACCCAGTCTCCATAGCCTGATTGTCAGATGGTTTTCTCTTGTGCTGGGAAGCCCAGAGTTAATATGTACTTAGAGTAACATGAACATATTGTGCTTCTATTGAGATTCTTTCCCCTAGAGTCTGTATTTATTTTTAAAGTGAGTAACAGCAGTAAAGTGGTCACAAGGGGGATAACCACAATCAGGCAGAGAAGATACTGGTAAATGTCCCAAGACAAATGCAGTAGAAATGTAGAGGCAGGAAAGGATGTTTGAAACTCAGGGAAAAAACATTAAAGAACACCTGTGCCTTTGGAAATCAGCTTCTAGTTTATTTTTAAATCCTGGGATATGAGTCAAAGGTGAAACATTTCCCTTTAAGTCCCTGCACAGGCAGCCACAGCTGATCAGTGAGAAGAAGCAAGAGGTGACCACTATGGGATCAGTGGAGATTCTGGGGGAAAAATGCCTGTGCCTGGGTGGCACACTTTCCTTCCTCTGCCAGTCTTCCTTTCAGTGGACCAAAAGTGAAACAAGGGAGATGCAGGTTCAGAAAACATTTGTTGTTCTGTGATCCCTCTGGTGTGCCCTGGCCTTTGGCTTCACTTGTAGCTCTGGGGCTAAACAGAGGGGATGCAAAGGCTTGTCACTGGGATTATCTTCCCTCTCCCTAACTGACGCTTCAGCAGTGGCATGAAAGATGAATGTATCGCATGTCAAATCTATGGAAGAAGCTGAACCACAATTCCTAAAAGCTCTTTATAAGCATTTGACTTCTTAGTTGCCTCTCCTTCATTTAGGCAGCTCTGACAACTCTGGTTGCTGCACAGCTATCATGAACTGTCTCCCCCATCCCAAGTCTAAATCCCATGGAGTCTCTGAGTTCATGGTGCAAAGACACTCGAACACCAAACCTTGTTCCACTCCTTACAGGTTGCTGAGGATCCTTCTTCAAGCTGTGGCCGGGTTGACACAAAAGATTCTCCCTGTAGACAAGGGAGTGCTCACCTAACCAGGACGGACTATTTTGTTAAACGTGTTCTAGTATCTCTGAGGAAAAGGGCGGCTAATTGGGTCTCACTGGGGTACTGGAGTGGGTGTAGGGCGAAGTTCCTTCTTCAGTTTTTCAGTTTCTTTATCCCATATCTGAAGGTAGATGCTACTGTATAACTTGTATAATTTTATGTGAGTTTTCTTCAAGAGATTTTTTTTTTGTAAGTTCATATATTCATCTTCTAAGGGAGTGCCTTGTTAACTGGAGATACTTGGTCTCTCTCTAGCTTGATATTACTATTTATACAAAAGAACACATCCTTAACGTGTGAAATCACGAGAGCTTTCACTGTATGAGAACCAGTGCTCTGATCAAATGGACTGTGACGAGAGGGGTAAAAGAAACTTTCAGCTCCAGGAGATCTGAAGTCCAAGACCCTGAGCCCCTCTCCTACCTCCAGCCATGAGGCCACTGACTGTGCTCAGGTGAAAGCAGCCTCCTGTTTGTTCACAAGTGAGAGAGCTGGCATTTGGTGTCTTTTCCCCACAAACAAATGCAGAGCTCTGGTCAGAGGTGCCAAATAGGTGATATAGGTGTTGGGTTTTCCTCTAGACCAAAATTGGTTGTGTCCTGTGGTTCTTTCAGCAAAGGGTTGCATTTATTATAAGCTTCTAATAAGATATCCAGCTCACCCTAAGAATTATTTATGGGATCTGGCTGTGTACTTTGAGGTGACACCACAAGTTCAGGCAATGATGTCCCTTTTGTTGATCTACTCTTGGTGATTTTTAAGGCTGAGGTCTGGATGTCCTCAGCATCTGCTGATGCTAATGAGAGCTGAGAACACCCCATGAACTCACTAGATTAAGTGCTAACCTTAATAACTGCTGATCTAAATGTTCCCACTCCAGCAGCCAAGGACAGGAAAAATGTTCTGGAAATTTAATTTAATCTCTCAGCATGAGTGTCCTGCGTGGGCTCATCCCTGCTGCTGAACTGTCTTCTCACAGAATGCCTCAGTCACCACCTTGGAGGGACCTGCTGATTCCGTACTGGAATCTCATTCCAAATGAGGTCTCTTTAGGTGTTGTCTGGCTTTCATATAACTGCAAGTTAACTGTGCAAAATTTATGTTCATGGTGTCTACGCCCTCATGGACTGGGCAGAGAGGAGGACTCATTGTTTAGGAACTGTGGAGCCCAAGGGTAATCACATCCCACAGGCTTGCTACATTGGAAAACCATTTTGTGGAGTAAAATGCAGTGATGATAATAATCCCCAGACGCTGTAGGAGATGGAAGCCAAAGCTGTGGTTGGTAAAGGCCATTTGTGGTAAGGCACTTGTGTTGTCATTTTAAAACGGTCCATCAGGAGATGCCCTTAGGTTAAAAGAAATAACTGGAGCCACCCCCAACCTTTCTGCAGTAATGATGGTATTTTAGGGACCCAAAAGTGAAGATGACATTTTCCAGTAGGCAAATGCTGGGCAAGGGCTTGGCAACAGGGACGAGCAACAGTCTGGCCCCAGTCACAGGGTGAGCTGGGCTGCAAAGAAAAATGGATTTTTTCTTTTTGAGGTAGATTTTAGAATCTTCTCCCATTTTAAATTTAATTGCCTGGCAGTTTTAAACATGTGGTCCAAGAGTGCTTTTTAAAATAAATACTACAGTTATGACAACTCCACAGATATGCTAAAACAAGACTAACAGATCTGCAAACACAGGCTGCCACAGTCAAGTCATCATCTTCACGCCAGAGCAGAGCACAGCAGGCTGCTGTGCAAGTCAAGGAAGTGAACAGAGTGCTGCCAGACCTCAGTAACTTTGGAAAATGTAATGGAGATGCACCATTGCTGCATATTTTGGCCGAAGTGGAGACACATGCACACATTCAGTGTTCTTTGAAGCAAAGCCAAGATAGCTGTCACCTCACAAGAAGCTTACAAAAAAGTTACACCAGCCAGCTACAAACTGATGGTCTTCTGAAAATTTCCAAATATGAAGCCCAATAAGAGGAGTTCTTATTTCACTTTAATATCTTGCTTTATACTAACGAAGCCTTGAATTTGAACTACAATATGTATTGTACTTGTATATTGTTCTCACCGAGGGCTTAATTGATATCAATGTCTAACAAGGGGCACTTACTTATCTGAGTTTTAATACTCGATTTTCAAAAAAGTATCTGTTCATAGAGTTAGCTATAAGGTCAACTCTGCTGCAAATAACAAGTGACAGCAAAATATTTAAAGAGTAGTTCCAGTATTAAAAAAAAAAAAAAAAGCACACAGAAAGGTCATCTCTTCATGCCAAAGAAACTGGATGAATCACTATGTTACTCTAGGGACTACTACTGCTTGATGGGTCAGACCCACCCTGCTCTTTCCCAGTCTGGATCTCAGTTTAGGGGTCATTGTCTCCATCCAAAAACCTTCCCACCTGTGGTTATGAAAAAGAACAGATTGATGATGGGGAGAACCTCAACTGCATCAGATGAGGAGGAGCGTGCAGAGAACCACTGCTCAAGTGGGACAGAGGAGAACATTTTTCTTTTGCCTTTAGTTGTGCTAGAGCAGCTGGTCTGCAAATATACAGCACCCCTGGAATAAGTGCAACAATGTCTTACTTGGAAAGAAGAAAAGAGGAGAGAAAGGATGGGATCCAAGCACAGGTGTTCTCTTAGGCAGCCTCAGGTAGCCCATGCTGTGGTTTCCAGAAGAGATTGCTCCAGATGAGAATGATGTTGATCAGCTGGGGAGCTGCATGGCTGCACCCAGCGCAGAAAGGAGCATTTTGCCAAAACTGCTTCATGAAGTAAAGAAAAGGTGGATGCCTCTGGGACCCCACTTCCCTCCAAACAGTGTCTTAAGAAGCTGCCTCCAGCACTCACAGCTGTTGAAGGGGTCTCTCAGGTGTTCCTCATGCCTCTCCTGCTTGCTCTTGCCATTTCATATCAAGACACAGTGCAGCTGCCATCTCCCCAAACACCCTCTGTGACAAGGGTGGCCAGTCCTGTTTTGGGAGCACCATCTTCACCAAAATATTTGCAACAGAGAAAGCAGGTTCACCCCTTCTAAATAAAAGTGGATGCAGTTGCAAGAGTGGCTGGAAAGAAATAAAATTGCTTGTTCCCAGACAAAAGTTAATGCAGATGCCGTGACTACTCCATGATTTCAACAATACTGAGAAAATATGACTGATACATACAGCTGTGTTGGAGTGGGTACATCACTCCAGTGCATTTCCTGACAATTTAGTAATGACCATTTCCTGCCTAATAAACACAGTCCCTTAGTTTATTTGCCTTAATCACCTTGGCCTTCCGCTTCAGAGTTCATCCAGTCCAAAACAATGCTCTTGCTTGTCTTGTTTTCTTTCTTTGTTTTATTTTTTAGACACATCCTGATGTCATAACTACAGCTAGCAAAGGAACAGGACAGGGGACATTACATGGTTTGAACTGTTATGATGTCTTTTTGTTGGTTCTCACAGACCTGCTATTGCCTGTTGTGTTGTGTTTCTTCCCATTTTCCAACATCTGAGCACTAATGCATATTTTACTCAGATTATTCTGGAAAGGTTATTTCTAAATGCAGTTGCTGACAGTAGGTTATACCAATGGTAGGAAATAAAACAAGTTCTGTACTAATGGCTTTGAAGAATGGAGAGATTCAAAAGAGCAGCCATAGAAAGAGTAAACACAGTTCTAACCTGACTCCTGTCATTCTTACTGTCCCATTATCCCAACAGAAACTTCCTTCAGCATTTTGTTCAGTGTACAAGTCTTTTCAATGCCCAACATAAATGGACCAAATCTGACTCAGCATGAAACCTTCTCATTACACATGTGGCATTTTCCCCTCCGTTATCTGTACCAAAAGTTCGTTTGGATGACACCATTTTCCCTAAGACAAAGTAAAGGGCAATTTTTAGTCAGTATTTCTGCACACAAAATGTCACTTCCAAGCCTTAAAATGTTCTTGTTCCACTGCATTTTATTGTGACACCCTGAAAACTCGACCCCTCTTGGAGTCTGAGGAAAACAATCCTCTGAGTAAATCATCAATACTACTCTCCTTGGGGCCAACAGAACTGTTTATCTCAGTTGCTCTAGTCATTTAGCCAAGACTGTTTACTCTGATGCTCACTTTCAATTGACACATTATGTAAAATTACTGAAAAATGTGCTGGCAGACACTCCAGCTAAGAATAATGTGAAGCAGGTGATTTGCACGGGGAGAACTTCTGCTTAGGAAGATGAGTAATGCAACAAATGGTCTTGTCTTCTTCTGTTAAACTCCTAATTGGGAATATTTTTCTTATGGCAAATTATCAATACCCTATAAATTTGCTTTTGAAATTTTAAGTTTTAAGGTAAATTTTCACAGCGTGTAAAAATCATGTGTAGGTACTGATTATAAATTAGGATTTCTACCTTCCATTCACCAAAGCAGGACCCTTACCTACTGTTTTTGATTGGAGGGCAATTACTCCCAATATGTAGATTTGACACTGGTTGTTCATTCACTAAGTTTTGTTGGTTTGTTTTTTTTTAGTTTAAGCTGGCCTTGAACTTGAATTTTTTTATGCAGTAAATTCCTAATGAAGTGTGCTACCAATATGTCTTAAATCCCCAAACCAAACCCAATTCAACCCTGAGGAGTAAGAGTGATTCTGTTAGACCCATGGTACTTAGGAAGCCAATTTTTAAAATATGTAAGATACAAAATGTATCTCTGTTGTAAGGTTATTATTGTTCTTTCCTCAAGGATTATTGTTTTGAGGGGCAGACTAGGCTACTAATAAGACTGCTGGGCTCCCAAAGCTGTGATATGACGTTCAGGAACTGCACTATCTGAATAAATACTCGCTCTTTCCATTGACTTTTCAGCCCCATGTCATTCTCTTCCTGGGACAGGGGTTTTGTGACCATGAGACCTCCCAGATTAGGGAATTAATCTTGCTGAAAAATAAACCTGGAGGGATGACTTTGGTTTGTTTTTTGGTTTTTGATTTTGGTTTGTTGGTTTGTTTTAGTTTGTTTGTTTGTGGCTTTTTTAGTAAAGCTGCCCAGCAAGGGTCAGTGTGCCGCCTCACAACTGCTTGTGCCAGAGCTGTAGGCAATGGAGATGCAGCAGTGGCAGGACCCAAATGTTTCCTGTTGGATTTGCTGCTGCCCACTGCCCCTGCCACGTCCCTTTGGTTGTGCTGGCATAACTGAGCCACTGGTCAGTACAACTGAGAGCAGAGGGCTTAGGCCAAAAAACAACCCAGTGAAGCACTGGCTGCTAATTTTAGCTGGATTGATTTTCTGAACCACTTCAGCATATGGTGACACGGACAGTCATGCCAGCACAGCGGAGGAGCACAAGGAAGTGCAGGAACTGGAATGACAGTGGCAGGGTGGGCGGGGTGGTGACTGCCAGAAGTGCTACTCTTGCTGAAAAATGTCAGTGTAATCCTATTGAAAGTAGCTCAGTCACTGCAGGAAAGTCCATTAATACAGTCTGACCTGTCACGAGTCATCAGTCTCCACATTACTGTTTTTCTTTTGGAACAGATCACACATTGATTTCAGGGCATCAGCTTTCACCTCTAATCCTGCCCTGCACACAGGCTTCCATGAGAATTACGCTTGGAATAGGTCTCAAGCTTTTGTACCTGTGAGGCCAGGAACTCATGAAGAAAAGAAGATTATTTCATCAATTCAATAGTATGTTTTCCTTTATTCACAAAAATATTTGCAAGCAACAGCAATTTTAATAGACCTGATTTGGGAAGCCATGGAAATTTCATCTGTTTACTACAAATATGCCTTTGACAAGTCAAGGCTGTTTATCTATGAGATATAATACTTTATATCATAATGTAATACTTCAATTTCTTATGGCTAACCAGATTATTATGTATTTGCTTTTCCGGTCGATGCAAATGTAATTACAAAATAAAACTGTTGTGTGGTTAAATAAATCAAAACCTTTATCTGAAGAAACAAATGCAACTTCACCTGGATTTATATGCATAATCATGTGAACGTAACTTCACTGACAACATTACACATGGACAACTGATAATGAAATCATTGCTGAAATCCATTTTACTATGCATTCCTGTAATACTCTGCTAACTGGGAAAGAAGACATGGAAGGGAAGTCGTGACATGAGAAAGCTGTGATGGCTTCAAAGAGATGAAGCACATTCTGACAGTGCATTGGTTCATAAAATCTTCATATCCATACTGCTCAAAAGTACTCATCTTCAACCCCAGCCATTATGTGAATCCATCTCCTAAATCAGCTGCAGCATTAAAGGGTCAAGGGGCTGGCCATGATTGTTCTTACTCTATAAAATAACTCTATGCTAAAATGCATAGGTCACTAAACCTCATGTATATCTGACAAATTTGTTTAATTGATACTTAAAGAGAGGACACAAAAATGCACAATAGAAAATTGTGCAATGCTATGGTAATGTTTAATTAATATGCTTTCTGTACAAGACAAGATAGTCATTATATAAAGTCTGTATAAAGTCTGATTCAGAATGGGAAAGCCTACACAGCTCTTCATTTGTTTTACAGAAACAAGAAACTACAGAGTCAAACCATTATTTTATTCCAGATTAAATTTTCTGGAGTTCAAAAGCAGTTGCTCCATTGAAGCACAGAAATTATTAGTTAAACCAAAGATGCTTAAGTTCATTAGAATAGAAATAATCAAAAAGAAAACTAGAATGGATTAAATTGGAAGGAAAATGGGATGAGAGGATTGTCTAGAGGAGTGTCTAGAGCCATGAAGATCAATCCATTGACAACTTTCCTCACAAGTTCCTGTCAGTGGCAGTTCAGAGCTGCCATGCAGCAGATCCAGTGTCTCACAGTGCAGTCAGGGAACCCCAGCTGGACAGATCCAAACTGGGTGCACAGCACATAATTGGCAAGCAAGCAGCAGCAGTCACCTGGGCTTTGCTGGCCACTTCCAGGCAAAAACTCTTAACTAAGGTGAGATATCTATGGGACCATGCTGACCACTTTCTTCAGCTATGGTTACAGGGTTGCCCATCAAGGTACCCCTTTGCTACCATGTCAAACCTCAGAACAGAGAAGACAAAGCAGGGTCAGGGATCTCAGCTGCTGAAAGAGGGACTGGCTGAGAAGTCTCTCATCTCTAGAAGTCCTGTAAGGAAGGGGTGGCAAAATAAGTAGGAGGTGGGCACATACATGGCATGAGGGTATAATCTAAAATTTGTGTACAGCTGCCTGAGACCTCCAGGTCCACCTGCAAGATGGAGAATTCCTGTTCCTTATTTATAATAAGGATTAGGAGTTTCTTTAGAGTTGTTTAAATTAATTGCCCTATGCAGAGTTGATTCTAGTTCTAAGAAAATCCACGGTGAAGTCCTTGAGGGGCTGCTGCTGAAGAACAGAGATGGTATTTCTGCCATATAGACTGCATTGCAAAGGGACATGTTGAGGGCAGGAGAGCCTATAAATAGATCCAATTTTAAAAATTTTATAAATGGCTTGAGAACGAAAAGTAGAGCACACTAATGAAATCTGCAAATAGTATTCAGGCACATTCAGTAAAAGATTATTAACAGCACTGTAAAATGGAAAACTAAATGGTGATACATGGAATAATAAAAATGCCATGGAGATTTTTACTGTATGACTTCTGGGATTAGTCCTCTAAAATTCCTGCCATATGTGTAGTCCTATGTGTGTATGTGTATCAGCTGACTGGGGGATGCCTAAGCCACTAAAATGATACAAATGTGAAAAGAGTGGAGACAATTTTACCACCTTGGTCTATGCATTTCCAATAGCTACAGGAAAAGCAACGCCCTTGTAAAAATGTCACCTGGAATATCACCATTCTGGTGGTCATTTTTTGAGAAAGATCAATACTTGTCAGAATAGAAGAAGCATTATTTATGGAAAGGAACTTATTTATGGGAAAAATCTCTTCTAGTTCTATATAAACTCACAAAATGAAGAATAAGGACAACATAATATTCGGCTCCTGGAGAATCTGTTGGCAGGTATTTCTACTACTTGCCTCTTCTGTATGGGACCAAAATAAAGAGAAACTAAATGAGTCCTGTTGCATATTGCTGCTGCAAGTTCAGAAGTTAGCCACCTTCAGATAGCCTATGTGCAGCTAACTACTGGACCTTGCTTTTTCTATTGCAAGATAAATTGATTGATTAATTGATTTCTCTATTGCAAGATAGATTGATTGATTAATTAATTTCATTACAGGGCACACACTTATGGTGACTGTACAAAGGATTGGTCAGCTGAGCAGTTAGCTTTCCATGGGCTGCCTTCAAAATAGGAAGTGGCTAGATGATGAACCAGCTTGCAAGTACTTTATGGTATTTCTGCATCCAGAAGGAAAATTTTTGAGCAAAGGTTTGTGTCAGACCTCCTTAAGGAAAACATCCAAATGGCAACATAAGTAAAACAAGCCAAGCACGTGTGTGTGTGTTTGTGTTAAGCTATAAAGGCTTCATTGGCACCTTCTGTGAGCTACCACAGATATTTCACCTGTCAGCTTCTCCAGAGCCCACTCTTTTGTACCTATACAACACACAGGGAGAGCCACACATCCAAATTAGGCCCATGAATCCCCTAATATTAAGGTGGCAAGTCTTACCTAAGGGTCTTGCTGAGGATTTCCACTCAGGTCCTTGCTTTTTTTGCAGGATCAGTGACAGTTTGGCTGTGACTTGTAAGTTACTGAAAGGAAGGAAAAGTCACCTCCCGAGCAGATGACCTTTAGAACAAACTAATAGGAGTAGGAAGCTCTTTGCAGGCATCTTTAGAGCAGGGTCAAAAGAGAACAATTTCAGATGCGAGACTAAAGCGTCAGCACTCTAGCCTATGCTAATCAAAAATGACTCAATCTGAAGTGAATGACACTTACATGAAACAAGTGTCTAGAGACAGTAGCCTAAAATACACTGGTGCTGCATTGATCCCTTTTGGGTTGGTAAGTTTGCCTTGACAACAGCCTTGAGATCAAAGAGGCAGTAAGCTGGCAGTCTGAGCTGGCATTTGTGTCCTTCAACATAGATACCTGCTGCATGAAGATTTTTAAGTGTTTATTACAGACCAGTTGAAACAGGCTAGCTTAAGCTATCATCCTACCATCTAGTATACTAGAAAAGTTTTCCCAAATACTTGGGAAAAATACTTGCCATGGCAGAGGCAGCACAGAGGCTGTGTGGAGGAAAGCATACATATTTTCCAAATACATAGTGTAAGCTATCACTGATAAATTTCCAAGTGTGAATCATAAGCAATATATTCTGATCAACCAGTCATAAATCCTAAAGAGAACTCTGAAGGTTAAAATAGCTAAACTTAGTGACTGTTGTGTTGAGCTCCCCCCCTTCTCAGCACACTGCAGTGCTAACCCCGGTGGTTGCCAGAGAAATGGAGTCAGGAAGAGACAGAACGTAAGCAGATACAAACCCAAATACAGCAGGTTTCCTGTAAAACAATTAATGCACTCACTTAAAGCTTTAAACAATGCTTAAGCTCTTACTGTTACAGTTTCCAATACAGGAATGAGTGTCACAAGATGCCAAAAGTCTACATCTAGTAGAACTACCCACGCAGACTACATTTTCTAACTCTACTGACATTTTGCCATGCAGTGTCAATCTATTTCAACGCAAGGTCTTGCTTGTGAAAAGCTGGTTTAAGTGCGAGGTGTGTGCCTCAGTTCTTGGGCAGAGTATTAATTTAACAAATATTGAGTGTTACTCAGTCGTTTGTGTGTCTGACATTCTCCTGAATTCCCCATCTGCAGCTGCTGCTGTGGCAGCTCGACTGATGCTGGCTGTGTGCTGTGGCTGCTCCTGGCCACTGTGACTGTTCACTGCTCTGACCATGTCACAAGTCCTGCACGCACACAGCTACACTACACACCAATTCTCTCTAACCTCATTCTTAGCCCCTGTATCTTTGTGTAATACAGTTAATCATTGGTTTGAATCTTGCTTTCAGTAAGACCCAGTCTTGCAATGTGGAGGTTGCTTACATAAATACCTAAATATTTTGCCTCTTCCCAGTTGAACTCATCTATGACACATTGCATTCCTTGTCCAACTCAATTCTTAACAAAACTGAGAACTTGAAATTAATTATTGGAATGACTAATTCAGCCTTGCAGCACTGCTTACTGTTGTTTTGCAAAAAATAAACTGAGAGCGAGTGACCAACAGCACTGTGTAGTGCTGTCAAACTTGCTTACAGTAATTTCGGCAGAAGCTTTTCCTCTAGAGGGGAATAGTGACTTACTGTGCCCAGGTAACTTGACTGAAGCCATTTGTATGGAAGTCTATCCAGGTTGTCTGAAGGACTTAATCTGAATTGTTTTGAAGAGTCTGGTTGGAGACCTTTTGTGTCACTGGAAATGAGCATCACAGACTGCCACAAATGGAATAGCAAGTACTAGAACCAGCACTCTGAACAGACTTCTGCTGAGCACTTACGAAAAGACAGCAATAAATCAGAAAGTATTGCAGGAATTTGTTGCAGAAATTATTTGCAATTTATTTACAGAATTTATTGCAGAAATTGTTGCAGAAATCCATTCAGTCAAGGTAGATGTTAGGAAAAAGGAGCCTGGGAAAGGGAGCAAACTGGATGTTCTGCCCAGATAAATGAGGTCTACTGAGAAAAAAAGTGCAGGCTATGTAGGAAGAGATCTCTTGAACACTCTTGAAAATCAACCTTAGGAACATAGGAAATTAAGCACAGAAAATAAATCAAGATGTATGTCCTAATAGGAGAGATGATTTCTAAAGCTTCTACGTAACCAGTGATGAAAGAATAATTCCTCACCAAGCTTGACACTTGCATGCTTGCAATTGTCATTGTGCTTTTGTACACATTGGGCTCATCCACTTCCCTACTGACTGTGATTTCCTTAGCTCACCTAACTCACTGCTCAGTCACTTCTATTTCCTTGCACTAGACTTTGTCAGATGTTCCTGACTATAGCAGACCTTTGCTAGTTTTATTGTATGTGTGCATAGGACTGATTAATACATTCAAAACAAACCCGAATTCATGAGTGGTTTGAAAAACCAGCTGTTGTTTTATTTTTCCTAAGGTTTTAATCTTTAGCCCAAATTGGCAGTAGCTGGCTGGTTTCAGCTGTGTGAGAAAACAAAGTAGAGAAGGACTGCTAGAGCAGGAAGCCCAGGCTCCATTACCAACAACACTCTTTCTGGCAACGAGTCCAAAACTTTGAACTATTTTAAGAAGATTAGCACCACAAAAGAGGAAAGCGTGAAGGAACAATGTGATGCATCTTTTTTAGCCAACAGCAGAAATAGCTGCAGCATTCACTCTGACAAGATAAATGAACAATCAGCTTTTCTAAGACTAGCCAAGAGAACATTAAGATTGTAATATAGCTGAGAGAAAATATGACTACTTGAACATATTTTTACTGAAGATTACTCCACTCAGTCCTCCCACTCAAAATGAGGACAAGATATACCTGATGGTGATACGGTAAAATGCATGTTTTTGTCTGCACAAATCATACTACTTGTGAAAGAGGAGTGAGTTTGAAGAACATGCTAAAACTGTGCCCAAATAGACAACTTCAGGGCACAAGGAACAGGTACAGATTGATCAAAACACTGTGCCTAGGGAACTGGCAGATGGATCCTGCCAGGTGGTGTCATACCTTACCTAAAATGGAATAACCAGCACAGCAGTATAGACTGAAGTCTGACCGAAGTAGGAATCTGGAGGTCCTGGGGGACTGTGGCAAGCACAGCATGAGCAGAGCCACTCCATGAGAGTGAATAAGCTGACTACAGGGCAGGCAGAGCAGTGCTCTTTCCAATCAGGGTGCAGTTCCATAGGATTTGGGTAGGGCTGCAGCGGTGACAGGTCTTCTTGAGAGTCCAAGGCAAGGCAAAATAATGAGTCATGACCAGAGTCCAGACAGTCCTGACAGAAAGCGAAGCCAGAAACAGTAGAAATAGAGTCAGAGTAAAGATCCATGCAGGAGAAAGGGTTGGAGACAAGGCTATATATTACACAGGACCCCTGAGGAAGGACAACTGCTGAACCACGATGAGAGGAGCCTGGGCTTGGCACAGGCAAACCTATAGCACTGCCCATGCTAAAGTCCCAGGTGAGGGTGTCAGGGCAGGTAAGGCCCAGCCACGCACTTTACTTGGCCTGACAGAAACCAAGCTAAACATAAGCAAGCAGAACACGACAGCAGTGAGCAAGGCTACCTTTGTAGAGACATATTAGGTTGTTTTTACAGGCATGCAGCCAATAGATGAAAAGAAGTACTAGTCCTCTTTACTCAGCACTTGTTACATCACGTCTGGAAAACCACACTGCACTCTGGGGCCCGCACTGTGAGAAAGAAGTTGACGAATTGCAGTGAGTACAGCTGAGGGCGGTCAAGTTGGCCTGGTGGGGGGAGCACATGCCCTGTGAGGAAAGGCTGAGGGAACTGCATTCAGTCAGAAGGCTTGGAAGGGAACACAAGAGTTTTCTTCCAGTACCTGAGATCATCAAGAAAATGAAGCAACACTCTCTACTGAGGTGCACAGCAGCAGGATGAGAAGTAACAGACGCATTAAGTCATTCTGATTTAAGGGGAAAAAGAGGTCACTGTGACACCAATAAAGCATTGATACGGTTGCCCAGATTGTGAACTTCCATTCTTGCAGGTTTTCAAGACTTTGCTGAACAAAGCCTAAGCAACTTGATCAGAAGACTGAAGAAACAGAAAGTGTGTGTAGAGACCTCTTAAGTCCTCCCAACCTGAAAAATACTATTCTACTTCTATTGCTTTGATGGCTGTTCAAGTGTCTGGTAAACACACAAGACCATAGGAGAATGAAGAACCTTTGAGCACACTGAAAAAGTTGTCAAAGAATCTCATTTTGAATACAAGTTACAAGGTACAGAAACACTCAACTGAACTAGTCCTTTACTGAATGCACCCTATTTAAAGAATTCTTTAAAATAGGGTTTTTTTCATACCTTTCAAGGATTTTTTGGACATTTTACATCTTTGTACACAAACTTCTAAGTCTATAGCTATGTTCTTTAGAGTGAGACTCTTTGTACATTGCACTGTTTGCCCAATAAACACACCCCAAGACTTAAGGGTGTTGTCACACTCTCACTGCCTTCGAGCTGCTCCATCTCTGACTGTTGTTCATTTTTCTGAATATTGATCCCTTCTTTCATTGCAGCTCTGCTGATCTCCCCACATCCTTCAACTTTGAAGCTGAACGTTACCCTGAAATGCATGTTCTGGTTCTACCTCCTAGGTAAACCCCAAAATCAATAATTTGCATGATTTTATTGCTGCTTTTAAACTTGTCTAGCAATAAGCACTGTCATTCCCTCTTCAGCATTGAAAGCTGTAATTTCTTGGGAGAAAAATACTTGCATTTTTCTTTGGAATAGGAAAGATGGATTTCTTGCTGTCATTCGTTCCTCGATTCCTTCTTCCACCTTTGGCTATTACATTGTATCATTTGCCTAGAAACATTGTCCTTTGACGTTCAGATTATGCGAACATTCCACAAGCATTCAACGCTGCTGGCTCAGTTAGCTGATAAATTCCAAACCTTGCAGAAATTCAGCACTCGAAGTCAGCTAATGCCTCCCCAAGGCTGAGAGGACTATGGCTGGAAACACCTGACTGTGTTAAGAGCAGAGTGGTCCAGTGGGTTCAGGGAAACGCAACAGCTGATGGTGCTCAGTGCTCTGCACGGAGGGATCTGCTCTGCAGGAGACCTGGCCTGGACCTACGCCCTGAACGCTCCTTGGCAATTGCAGATCTTCCATTTTGGCTTCATGTGAAAGCATCAAAGCTCCAAGTTTGCTCCAGTGTGCAAACTGAAGTGGAAACCAGCAGATTTGTTTAAAAGGCCAACACTTAAACCAAAATGAAATGCCAGTCAAGGCATAATCTGAGAGTCCTTTTGCTCCTATGGTTGCATGCTTTGCTCTCTTTAGCATGTCCTCAGCATGTCCTCAGAGTTGACACCATCTTGTGACTTACAACCAAAAACATGAAAGGAGCTCCAAGTGAATTTATGTGGGGAAAAGTGCATTTTTAGAACAGTTCTAAACATTGTTGGGGTTTTGGTTTTTTTTGGTTTTTTTTTTTTTTTTTTTTTTTTTTTTTTTTTTTTTTTTTTTTTTTTTTTTTTTTTTTTTTTTTTTTTTTTTGGTTTTGTTTTTGTGTTTGGTTTTGTATGTTTTTTTGTCTGCTGTAAACCAGTTCATTTGTAAAGACGCTGACCATCCTCTCCCCTTCCCACCACTTTCTAAGCTAGATTTTATAAAACTGGCTTCTCCTCCCACCACAGATCTGCAAGAACTGCGATGAACAAGGCACTGCCAGCTACGAGTGCTTGTGGCCGCGCTGGCACCTGAGCTCCTCGGGAAGCACAAGGAAGGGCATGCAGCTCTCCAGGGAGGGTGCAAGAGGACGGTGCCAGGCTCTTTTCAGTGGTGCCCAGCGAGGCACGGACGAAGAGCAATG
>VXBU01013109.1:143029-158861 GCA_013400315.1 Bombycilla garrulus | reverse complement strand
GAGGAACGGCGGGAGGTCGCGCCCGTCCCCAGCCCATCGGGGGCACCGAGGCACCCTGGGCAGCGTGGAAGCGGCCTCGGGAGTGGTGCGATCCGGTTCCGGAGTTTTCCTTTAAGCGGACGAGCATCGAGGAGCCAGAGGCTCACGGTGCTGCCGCCTTGAAGTAAAGCCATTAGCGGTGCACTTGATTTGTTTCATTATCAATTAACTGCCCCTCGTGACTTTGTGTTATCTTGTTTTCATAATTGCGTGGGAAAGGAAACCCATATGGCAAAGATCAGAAATGCTATGGAGCTGGATACCGGTAGTGACCGTTAGTGTTAAAACATCCTAGGTTTGCATCCTTGTAAAAAACTTGTTTGAATGAAAAGCTCTGTGTTGGCTAGTATAGTTTACAGCTCTTTATTATGGCTCTTCTGTACATGTCTAGCTGAAAGCCTTCCCCACAGAATTTATCTTGCCAAAAAGTGATTCTGACAGAAGTAAAGTTTGTAAGGTGTTCCTATTAATGGGGTTTCAAAAGAACCAAAGAAATAGTAGCAAAGTTTTTCTGGTATCCGTAGTTAATCAATGGCCAGGGACTGAAAGATTATGTTTTAATGTTTCACTGAAGTGGCATGACTGTAAAGTGAGAAATGATCAGCTTTACTCGTGGGTGTCCCATGAAAATATGTGTGTTACTCCTTGTCGAATCAAAGCTGAAAAACACTGAGTGTGTTTCCAAGCAGGACAGTAGAGGTAAATAGTTTGGCAGTAAGCACTAGTCCTTTTAGAAAAATACTTCACAGAGTATTCCACCGGTGATGGGTTTCAAGCTTTGAGCTGCTTTTGATTTGTGCATGTTTCGCAAAACATGTCTGTGTAGGTTGTTAGATGTTCTGGTAAGGTCTGTGTATGTCTGCTTTAAAAATAACACAAGTGCAGTAGTTACTTGGAGGGTTTGACTGCATAAGGAAGATCAGTAGTAGGTATTACTGTGTAACAGAACACCACGTGTGTGGAATGAAGCTGGTGGTTAAGGAGTTTTCAGTATCAAACCAATAGCATGTGCAGTGGCATCTCCAAAGTCTTGCATCTGTGCTTGAAGACTAAATGTAACTTGTGTGGGCATTGTTTCCCTAGCATAGCCCTGCTAGCGCAGAGGGGGAAAAACAACTTACTGTGCAGTTGAATGAAATGAAAACCTTAATGCAGTGAAAAGGCGCAGGCCTCTTATGGTAATGTTTGTGCTTCTGCTGAAGAATAGTTGCTGAACTTGCTGGTGAAAATACGTCTTGGGTCTGCAAGCACGTGGATGTTAGGATCCTTCTTGAATTTCTACCTTCCTCCCTCTGACAGTATGAAACCTGACTTGTTGTGGTATTTAGCTTTTTCTTCTGTTATTTCTGTTCCATAGCTGATCTTGGAAGTTTCATAGACAACACTAAACTGAGAAGAACTAATTAGATGGCACTTAGCGAGGAAGCTGCATAAAAACAGATATTCACTAAAGCTCTCCATGAGGGTGAGGACCCAGAATCAGGCTTTAAGCAGGGTTGGCTGTGGAAGAGCTGTGAGAACTGTTTAGGGTTATTGCCCTGTGTTTCCTCTCAGAAATCATTGAGTCTTTGGAGGGATGCAGGAGAGGAATGCAGCTCAGCAGGGGCTTCACAAAGGTGGATATGAGACCCCAGAGACTGAAAGAATTATGAGTTCTGCTCCCATTCTCTCTCGCTAGCAACTGTGTGAAAAGAGAAGCTTTTCATGACTGTACCTGGACAGTGATGCTATGAATTTAATTTAGCCAGAGGACTGCACTGATTGGTTAAAGGTCCGTTTGGGGATGAGGGCAGGAAGTTATCTCTGTGTGTCAGATAGAAGGAGTGAACTGATCAAGCAAACTGCTGGGATCACTTGGAAAGGTATTTATGTAAAAATCTGAGGGCTTATGGGGTGAAGGGTGACGAACATGCTAGTCATGAGGTCATGAGTCAAGGTCGGCGCCTTGCAGTGGAGCCATACTGAAGCAGTGGGAAAGGCAGAGCTGTGAATGGTCTGACAGGAGATGGCAGAAGGTTTTAACTGGGCTGGGAGCTGTGGAGGGATTCGGCAAGGCTTTCTTGTGACGGTCTGTTGCAGCTGAGACAGTGGCAATCCTTGCAAAATACAGATGGCTAGGGATGCATCAAAGGTGTTTCAGCATCTCAAAACACAGAGCAGGGAGAGGTGGTGGTTTACTTGATACTTGTCTTGATTTCAAATTGAAATACTGAGCCTTGAGGAGAAAAATGATGTGCTAATAAAAAGACCTAAATGTGTTTAATTAACTTTCCTTGAGGATAAGCATGGATTTCTATGAGCTCTCTAAATATTTGAAAAGTATTTTCATAGATTTTTTTTATTGCTCTGGGTTAGTTGAGTTTTCCTTTGAAAAATTACTTTTCAGATATCAGATAAAGTATGCCCAAGTCCTGATCTCCTAAATTGCTGATCTTTATGGACTTTACAGACTGTGGCGTGCCATGTTTGAAAACTGGAAATGTTCAGTCTTTTCTCTCACCAAGCTCTCCTACAGCTGCGTGGAAATGATTTTCCTTTGTTACCAGTAATGCCTTTCAACAGGTTCTAGGTAGCTCACATTCAAAACTCTTAATTTGAGAAAGGGTTGGAATTTGGTGCAAGTTGACGAATTGTTATAAAAGATGAAACCTATGTTGTCATTAGCTGCCAAATATGACTTTGAAGGCTGGTGCTGTGACAATTTTCTTTAATGTGCGTAAAAGCATTTGCAGTATAAAAATTGTGTACATAATTCCTTTCTAGTAAAGCCATATGGTGTTTACCCGAGGTAAGATCCCCATTAGTGCTTTGCTGTGAAGTTTCTCAGTGCCACAAGCTGGTATCAACCTTTGGCCTGTGTGACTTTTGGCTCGGTAAAGACTATACACCAATATCTGTATGAACTGAATTCATTTACTTCTCCTCCATTTCCTACTGGCATGGTGTCCCCTGACCATGTATCTCCTATCTATTATGTTCTGTTTAGGTCAGATGGTAATTAATGTCAAATATAATTAGTACTAGTTAAGCACTATTTTAATAGCTGTCTTCATGGATTAGAGAAGACACTGATGGTGTTATTAAGGAAAAAAATGTAAATTTCATCCCAGAAGTGAGGGGAGGAGGTAGGAAACATGCCTAACAGTGTCTAGTTATTGCTGAGAGTTTATTCAAGCAGGTCAAAATTTTCTAGCACATGATATTCTCTGCCACCTAGGTGTAAATTCACAGGTTATTGCTTGTTCACCCACCTCCCTCCAAAAAGAGGTGCTCTGTTCTTACCTGCAAGTCTGCTTTCTCCCTTGTGACCCTGTGCAGAAGATATTAATATTGCTGAGATGACATTGGAATTAAACAAGGGAATGGATTTCTGTCAGGTTAGCAAGATGTATTGGCTATCTGTGCAGCCATTTAGGTTGCAGAGGTAGCGCAGGGGCACTGAAATTAGATTGTTGGACATGTACAGAGCTGGTCTGCCCCTGCTAGCAGTGAGCTGTCAGGTTGGCTCAAGTGTATAATATACCTTCACTGTACAATTTACTTGCTAACTCAGACTCTCCTGATATTAGAAACGCCAGACTTCACTTAGAGCTGTGCACTGAAAAGAGAAGAGGTTACAAGTTTCAGAAGGAAACATTCCAGATGGAGAGAAGAAAAAAAAACCAAATCTCAGTAAGTGTGATTGGTGAAGGCAGTGGAGCACACTGTGTAGGGAGACTATGGGATCTCACATCTTTGGAGATATTTAATATTTGACTGAACCAGTCCCTGAACAACCTGATCTAACTTTGAAATGAGTTCTTTTTTGTGCAGGGGATTGAGCAAAGTGGGTCCAGAGGTCCATGTTAGGCTATTCTATGTGGTGTGGCTCTTGGAACATTCAAAGAACATTTGAGTAATGGCTTTTGCAGAAGTATTCCATTCTTTAAAAGTTTGTAAATGTTCTGTTGTGAGTGGTCTGTTTCAAAGGGTGGGTGTTGTGTGTGTGTGGGGGGTGACCTCAGGATACCACTTAGTTTGTGATTTATCCTGCTATTCTGAGGGAGATTTCGTGCTGAAATTGGGTAGTCTGACAGTAGTCCTACAAACTTCACTTTCAGATGTTCAAATAAGCTCACAGAATAAGAGCATAAGGGAGCACATTAGTAAGACCACATTGTTTTTACCATCAGCATGACACTTTGTATGGTTGGTTCTTTTTGACCTACCTTTCTTGGAGATCAGGCCTTTTGTGGTAAGTGTATGAAATTGTCAGAAATAACCCTCTTGCCTTCTAGCTAGTCCGCAGAGATCAGAGGGGCTGGCTGCAGATAGGTTTAATTTCTCATTTATAACCAGGTAGGCACTAAAGTCCAGTCATGTTGAATAAGAACTTCCAAAGTTGTGGAGTCATGTACAGTCTGTTTTATTGAAGCAGCGGATTATAGGTTCTTGTTAGATTGCTGATAACTGTGTTAGACACACAAAATTATAAGTGCTTAGCTCTGTGTACAAATGTTCCCATGTAAGCTCCAACTCGGTCAGATTTGGGGAGAGGCGGGAAGAGGAGCAAGCCCATTGACTTGTCTGCAGAGTGGGGCTATAGTCTTGTCCTTCCATAGGGGAGGATTGCAAATATCAATTTTATACTTCTTGGACAAATGGATGAACGACTGCAATTAAAAATTATTGGATGCCTGTTGCTGCCATAGTAGATGTGGGGTGGAGGGATATCTGTTTTCTTATTTTCATATTGGTGGGTGTGATTTTTAATATATAAACAAAGGGTTAATGAGGGACTTTGCCCTCATCAAACTGAGCTACCTATCTTATGGCTGCAGCAAAGGCAGCACAGACCTGTGGTACTTCAGTGTGCTCCTCACATGGCTGAGGCAGCGGTGGCGGCCGTCTGACCTTTGCCAGCTCTTTACTCCCATCATTGTCTCCTCGGAAGAGCAGATCCAAACCAAGGTTTGCTGTGCACAGTGCAGGGGCAGTGAGGCTGACGGCTGGCACAGAGATTTGGGTGCTTTTCTGCACATCACTGACACGGCACTGGGCTGTGGGGCCTCTGCTTCAGGCACCGTTCAGTGCTAAGCCCTGCTCAAGCCAGGTGCAAGATGAGCAAGTGGCCTCGCTTGTGGTTTTGCTGAATCAGCCTCATCAATTCTCCACTATCTGTCTCACATCTTGACATAACCAGCTAGTCCATTCTCCACAAAGGCCATGGCAATCCTTATTCCACAAGGAAGATCAGTTTCTTGTTGCAATATATCTTCATTGTGAGGCAATTTTTCAGACTGTGGAAGATGGCTTATAGTGAGGGTGAAAGGGAGAGATGGACTAGCTCTGCTTTTGTTATGGCAGGTTGCCTGTTGGAAGAAACCAGACAAATGAATCATTCCAATGCTGAGAAGATTTGTGAAAGTTGTCCAAGTTGTCACCCATAAAACTAGCAGGATGTGTGCTATATTATGGCTAAAATAGACAAAGCTTCTGCTCAGATGGGGTTTTTTTCGGTGGTGGCCTCTAGCTGCTGATTTAGAGAGGTCTGAAAAGTAAGGATGATCCTTTCAGTAGTGGACACTGTTATTTGAATTAGCAGTTTCAAAAGCTTGAGGTGTTATCCCTCTTTTTCTCCCACAAATGTGTCCAGTTGTTTTTGGAATGCCTTTTTTTCTTTTAGTTTTTATGGTTTTTATTTAGTCTTTACATATATATTATACACTTGTCTGAGTGTAATGGGGTTTACAAGTGTTGTTGTAAAAAAATATAGTTCTTTGAGTGAAGCCTGCTGTTTGATAATTTAATTCATTCTTAAATTACGAGAAATAACTTTAAAGTGTTCTGATTTTTCTTACATAGTATCCTTTTGTGATCTTTATAATTCTCTATCATATTGCATCCTCTAGTCATCTCTTAGCTAAACTGAAGGGTCTTGTCATTTTTTCATGTGAGACGTTACCACATACATCAGATAATACCTCTGTAAATTTTTAGATTTATGATCCTGTTTTTGAATGAACTGACCAGAATTCTGTGATGAAGGTACTTGAGGATTTTAGATGGTTGTAAATTTTTTATATTCTTCTGTATTCCTTTCCTAAGAGTTCTTAACACTGAGTTTTTCTTTATTGCTTCAGAGCAGCAAGGTGATGTTTTCAGAGAACCATACCTGAGCTATCTGGATTGTTTTTTGGAGTGGTACTGAGTAACATAAGAGTCCATTGTACATATGTATAGATTTTCTTCTTTTGCTTAAGAGCTGGTATGATTGATGCATTTTACAGGCACACACTTCAGATTACAGCCTGGGAGATAAGTACTTGCAGTGTGCACCGTGCTAGTGAAACTCTTACCTGGGAGCCGAGAACAAATATACGTGGAGTTTATCTGTACTAAAGTGAAGAGTTGAGATTAGAGAAGTGAGAACTGATAGAGATTCTGATATCTTGGACAAGTAAACATCGCGTTTGATGAAATTAAAATCTAGTTAAATGGGATTGTTATGCATGTTTGGGGTTTGTTTTCTCTGGCTGTTTCACAGAGGGAGTATTTCTCTTTTTGAATCAATATGTTTCACACCCATTTGACATGTCACCGTTGCACTGGCATATTTCTATATTTTGTTCTGAGTAATCGATATAAATACTGTGTGCTTGCTTCTACATTCATCTGCTGGGGAGCTTCATTAGTCCATAACTCCATCTGGATTATTCTTCTTCAGGCACTACCTACTGCTGTTTTCCCTTTAACCTGCTTCCTAAGAGTCTTATCGTTGTTATGCTAATCTGTGTTCATTAGTTAATTAACAGCTTTCCCTATGGAGAGGTGGAAGAAATCCTCTTGATTGTTAAGTTGAGCCGATCCTGTCACAAGCAGATAAGTAAAATATTCCTTTTCATCAGTTTCTGACAGTGTTTTGATTCTAAAAAGTCTGTCTGAATCAGGTGTATATAAGATCTCTGCAACTTTGATGCGAGGTGGGGTGTTTGAGTGGCATAAAGCCACGTATATGCTGGGAGATGTGGTGTACAAGGGAAGGTGCCAGATCTGAGCTGTAGGAGATGTTGGTCCTTTGGACTTCAAAGTCCAAAACATCTGGTTGAACAGGGAGTAGTTGTTAAGATAGGGATTTTAGGGAATGAAGAAAAGCTGACAGGAGGATATACTTTATAGTCCCTCTTTTTTCCTTGTTCCTGTCTCCCAAAAAGGAGAACCCCAAACTTTCCTACTTCACAGGCGTAACAGTGGGTGGCTGCTGTACAGTACTGTCTTTGGCTCTACCAAAACATAGGATGATAGTACACCCACCTGAGTGCTGCAAAGTGAACTACATTGGGTAGTGAATTCAGGGAGAGAAGAGTATTTTAATTAAAGCAATTTTCACTATGTTGTGTTAGAGACAATTCTACTACCTTGACTGAGAGAGCTTGCCTATGCTCCTGGAAGAAATTTGGTCAAATTATGTTTTTAAACTACCTAGGAAGTAACATATACATTTCTTTTCAAATCAAGACTGATTTTTTTTTTTACTAGAAAATACACTGAAAGTTATTTAAGTTAATGTAGTGAATAATGTAAGTGAATAGTGGTTTTTGCTTTTGTTACTTTGTAAGTCAGATAACTTGGTTTAGTGGTGCCTGCTGTAATGTACATAATGTACAGAACTACAAAAGTGAATATGAAGAAAGGCTAAAGGTATATCATGATTTGTGCTGAAATTATGAATTTACTCTTTGTTGTCATTCAGGCCAGCTGTTATGTGCAGCTGTGCAAAATGCTAGAGGCACAGCTGTGGTAGTGTTGAAAATATGCCTTATGCCAGGGTCTTTGAAGGCTTTGTATAATTAATCTGTGGCTGTGAAATCAATGAAGTGCAGAAAGGTGTTTTGCCATGGAATCTTACAGTTGATGATGGTCCCTGGCATTTCAAAAGCCTTGGCTAAGCTGAAGAACATCTGCGGTCTCAAGCTTGTAAGTGTGACATGGGCTATATTTTCACAGGAGCCTAAACCAGCCTAAGTTGAGTGGCAGAGAAAAAAACATTACTTGTCTTTTTGCTGTACTGATTATCTGCTAGGTTAGTGAGCTGGATTGGCTGTCAGAAGGACTTGCCAGTTGCCAAAGCTAGCACAGGATAATAATGTATGTCTAGGAGCAGAGAGGAATTAACCTGGCTGGAAGGAATGGAAGATTTCCAAGTACCACAGCCTTGGAGTTCTGGAGAGGCAGCCCCTCTTCATTGCTGTCAACTTAGACTAGGATCCTGTTGTTGTAATGATGGAAAATAATACCAGCATCCCTCACAAACGTGTTTGGAAATCCGTTCATTTGAAGAGCTGCAGAAAAGTTACGTGATATTGCATTGAAGTGAGTGGTACGTTCCTCAGCTTTGTATTTGAATTCTTTTGGAAATGGGTAATTTGGTAGTTTTTAAGACACAAGGAAATGATCAAACCGTGTTCTGTCACTTCTTTGGGCTCCTTTGGAGGGACCTTGAATTTGACTATTTCACATCACAAGTAAATATCCTGGCTGCATAGGTTTTTGCTCAAACAGTGTGTGAAGGAGGGCAGGGGCAGTTTGCAGAATTCAAAAACTGTGTTGCAGCATCATTAGCACAGAGTGTGAAAATCCAGTAGCTGCATGTACTCCAGAGGATGGTGCAGTGACCTGTGCCACAGAGCATCTGTGGCTCTGGGACTTTAGCACTGGTTTGTACAAAGATTGGTGGCACAATGGGATGACATCCAGCACTTTGTTATATCTTCCTTTATTATTGTGAAACAATGTTCCAGCTGTCTTTAATTATGGCATTAGTGATGGTGTGCGAGCAGTATCAGAGCTAATAAGCAGCAGAAACAATTGTACAAGCACAAACCACGGTGGCTCATTGATGAGTTACAGCAGAACTGCCACCTGTGTCTTGTGGCAGCACTAGAGAAGTCATATCTCTGTGCACTGCCTGTCTGGGGACAGGTGGAAGGTGATGTGGGGTTAAGTGTCATCCTCTCTGGCCCAGCATCTGCATGTGTCACTTCTCTGCCTTGGGCAAGCAGCAAAAGCTCTTCTTTTGATTATTTCATTTGGCTCTGCAAATAGGTGATCTTCAATTCATCTGTTATGAACTTCCCCAAAACTGATCTGCCACAGCTTGGTCTTGTGTTGGTGGTCCTGGCATTCACATGGTCCCTTAAGTCAGCTGCTCACTCGTCTTGCCATGACTTCACACAGTTGCTGTTGGTGCTGGCAGGCCCTGCCTGCCTGCTCTGGGTTTCATCTTGCAGCTCAGCTGGCTTCCTCTTCTGTTACACTCTTCATCTAAAAGCCACATTTTACACATTTGTCACTGGTAGATTTCATGAGGACATCTCCACACCATCTCTGTGTATATGTGTGTACAGGAACTGGAGATCCCCAAGTGGGAGCCTGTATCTCTGGTCCACAGGACTGCAGCCCTGGGGGCTGGAAGGAATGTGTTCCCCCTGTGCAGCTAGCTACAGGTTTGATACTAAGTGCCTTAAAGCTGAATTGTGTTGTTGAAGCTGTGTCTGAAAAGCATTACATTAACCGTCACTGATCTTAAGTGCAAAGAGAGCTTTGTGTTTCTGCTGCATCATCATTTTGTTTTGTTTTTCGTCAGGGTCTTAACTGTTCACATTTAGTTTAGCTTTTTAATCTCTTAGGCTTCTACTGTTTATTTTGCTGAAGATGTTGCTGCTGTTTGACTTCTCTTTCAACCACAGTCTTGGTAGCTTCCCAGATGAGTACATCTTGCATTGTTATTGAGGAAATGTGCAAGTAAGTTTACAAAACTTATTTGCACACTCATCTCTGGTGATGAGAGTATGAATAGTGCTTTCCTCACCTGTCAACAACAGCCACCAAAGCCCAAGCACAAAAACAAATGGGCTTCTTCCTGGGAGAATTAGGGAGGGTAAGTTGCAAACCCTTTATTTTGTGAGGTTGTTTTAAGTGGGATTAGGACCACATGTTGGTTAGCTTCAGAATAATTAATTGTTTAGTGATGAATATATAAATATTAAATTCTAATATAAAGAGAAATGTCGATATTGTTTCTGGAGCTAGTCTCCTGTTCATTTTACAGTAATATTCCCTCTAATAGTGCTGAGAACAAAATATATGATTCTGGCTACATTTCTTCATGACCATTTTTCAGTAGAGCCTAAATATGTGGAGCCCTGTTCATAACTTGAGACTTGGCTAATTTGTGCAGGTTTCTTAGAGTGAACTCAGGCACTCACTTTAAGGGAGTCCTAAAAATTCCATCTTCTAAATGAAATCCCTAAGCATTTCTGTATGGAATTAAAAAAAACCCAACTTTGTCATAGAAAACTCATGTTTAGAAGAGGTTTTCTCAAAGTATGTCATGTATCTGCTCTCCCGTATCTCAGAGGATGAGTACAGACATGTGCAACTTCTTCAGTATCATGGTTCAGGCTGTATTTGCAGGGGTGGAACAGAATGATGAAACAATGT
The DNA here is from genome assembly GCA_013400315.1 of Bombycilla garrulus. Taxonomy (NCBI): domain Eukaryota; kingdom Metazoa; phylum Chordata; class Aves; order Passeriformes; family Bombycillidae; genus Bombycilla; species Bombycilla garrulus. Next base: position 148,340 of record VXBU01013109.1, on the reverse strand, counting down.
AAAAGTAGAAGCATATTACTGTCTCAAGCATGTACAATTCTACATGGATCTTGCTCTTTCCCAGTATGGGCAAACTGGGGAAGGACCTTTTTTGAGGTGTGTTCAGTGAAAGTTCATAATTTTTCCTGGGTTTGAGTAAAAGATGTTATTCTTTTCACAGAATTAATTTTAATTTCACAATTTCTCTTGGCTTTCTTATCTTCCACATAATGCAGGTTATGAACTTCCTCCTCTGGCCTCTATTCTGCTTCTGTTTTTTGCTAAACATTGATTTCTTGTCTGCACCTTGTATCTATCTGTATCTTACCTGTTTTCCTACATGATTCAGATATTGTACTTGATTTGTCTGTAAGTTTTCATTGATACCCTAACAGTTAAAAGCCTTTAATAAAGGTACGTGTTTTAGGCCATGCCATTTCAAACTACAATAAACCAAAGGAGCTTTCCACATCAAATATAGATAAACTTTAAAAACTTCCTTATCTGGCTTTTAATCAACTCTTCTAAGATAACTACGATATGACAAAATGGTTTTGACATTTTAACGAGATTGATGGTGGAGGAAGTGCTAAACTCTGAATTTTGGCAGGGAAACTGGCTGCCCTGTGTGCCCGCCTTTCTTCATTAGCTTGTTGTGAGGAAATGTGTTTTTGATAGGAATCAAAGCCTAAAACCCTCAGAAATCAAAACTGATCACTATCTCAGTTTAAATGTTTCATGTAGTGATGGTTTTTGACTTGTGTTTTGGGCTCTGAGGTGCATGGGGATTACCTACCCCTGTGATGTCTTATTCCACTGCACATGCTTACTGTAGAAAGCTACATGCAAGCAAAAGTCATATATAAAAGTAAAAAATTCTTTCAGCAAGTATTATTTGAAATTGGACAATAGGAAAAAAACAGATAGTGTAAGACACTTCTTCACACACAATATGAAAGTTTCTTTTGCAGAAGGAGAGCAGATGCAGACTGTATTTGATGTATAGCGAGCCTGATAAATGGGTCATATGTCATGTACATCTCCAGTTATGAACTTTGGAAAATGAGTATTGCCACTACCATCATTGTTATGATCTCCTGTGTAGTAGAAGAAGGATCACAGTGGTTCTTTCTTTACTTCAAACTTTGTATTGAAATTCACTGTCACTATTCTGGCACATTTTTAAGGGTGTCTGTGCTGTCTTATAGGCACAGAAATGAGCAATACAGATGAGAGCTGCTTGAATCTTATGATCGGGTTGCAGTCAGGATTTCAGAGGCTGTAGATAGGCTAGGATCCTATCTCTTGCTGGAGAACCAGGACCTGTCAGGGGGATTGTCCACCCTGCAATGAGGTTTGTGTGTGTGTTGATGCTGAGACTCCTTTCCACCCATTCATTACCTGTGTATCTTCCATGCCTCCTTGTGGGGAAAGAGAAAAGCAGCTGGAGTTGGTGGGAGCTCAGGGAGGGGTGTGGTTCATTTCCACCAACTCGTCTCTTTCTTGCTTCAGGATAAGGAGGCCAAGCTCAGCCCAGCTCCAAGAGATGGTCAGAGGATGGTGTTGCCAAATTTGCTATCACTCAGAATCTAAGGCCAGCCACCACTGGGCCTGTGATACCTGAGGAGCAGCTAGAGTGCAGGGGGTGCTAAATCTCCCATCTCTTAGTAGGAAGATTTTTCCTTTACACAGTGAAAGGAAACAGAAGAGCAGGACTTGAGGCTAGCGTGAGTGCAGTTTTTGTAAGGGCACTTTGACTTCTGTGTCCTTTAGTAAGATATTTGTAGGGTTCCTGTGCTACTACAGTAGTGATGTGCTGCTTTTACTGAAGTCAAAGTGGGTTGATTTTATTTAACATTAAATGCTTTGAAAAGGTGTGTAACAGTGAGGTTTTCTGTAATTGTTCTATGTTAGTTACTGTGTTTTTCTTATCTTTGTCCTTCTCTTACTTTGTGAGTCACTTATTTTGTGAGTCACTTTGTCTTGATTGAGCTTTCTCTGGTATGCATGGATTGACTTCTTGTTGCTTTGTTGGATTCTACTAATTTCAAGGGACCATGTGGATACATGGTCCCTTGAAATATTTCCCATCGCCATCAGTCAGTCACATGTTTTAGAAAAGTTATTTTGCAAAACAGAACTAAAGGTCAGATCTCATTTGTGCTTTGAAGTGTTAGAAGAGTGAATGTAGAGATTAGAAAATAAATAGCATTTAATTTAAGAGTCTGAACTGTAACCTCATGTCAGCATTCATCTTCTCACTGTCCACAGCCAGACTACTGGCTACCAGACTACTAGGCTAAATATCCATTATGGGACATTTCTCAGATTTAGCTGTGTTGTACACATAAATGAAGGGTAATTTCAGTGGAGAGTCTGTAGTAGTCTATATTTGTGGATCAAATTGTTAGCAGAGAAGTAAAATCTCAGTAATGCTTGTTGTTTGCCTTGCAGAGAAGTCTTATCTCAGAAAATGTTTTGTTATTGATGGTAATGGTTTACCTTGGCTCTTTAATCATTTAATGTATATATATAGTACCTTATACAAGAACATAAACTGAGAATAGCTCTTATCACAAACCACAATTTGTCTCCTGTTTTACTTGCAAAAACTTAACATATTTCAGCTTCAAAATACAAAGCAAAAGTTGATAAGAAAAAAATAGTCTTTTTTCCCTATTGTTAAGTTTCTGCATGAAAGCTAGACGTGAGTGAGTAGGTGTGTAGGAGGCAATTCCTCCAGCAGTCACACATTTGTTCCAAAAATATGCTGGAAAATATACTGGGCACTCTGGGGTTTAAATAATTCAAGTCATAATTACTTTTGGAGAAGCTTTTCTTTTTTTAGATCAAAGGAAGTTTTTCTTCAGAAAGTCTTAAATCTCCGCCATGTCATCTCTAGTGCAGGTCTGGTTGGAAGTTATTTATTGCATCTTTCTTATCAATCTTCACAAATAATCTTGAGTATCTTAAATTGGAGGATGAGTTACTACTGTGATTTAAATCATTGTTCAAAAAAGTAAGTATTCAAAGGAAGCCATTGAAACGTAGTTGGAGATGTTTTTTGTGCTAGCTAAAGTTTTCTGTAGTAACTATTATTCAAAGCTAGGCAATCATGTCTTGATGGATCTGACTAGGACACCAGAAGCTGATGTTGATGCCAGTTGTCTAAATTCCTTCTGGCCTTGTGCCCAAGGCTGGGAACATCTGATCTACTTGTAAAGCCATTGCAGAGCTGAGCACCTTCGTCTAGTCTGAATTGTTAGCGTGTGGCATCTGCTTCATGGGAGGCCAAGACATCCTTGCATCATTAGGAGTCAGTCTCTGCTGGAGAAGTAGGGTGAATATCTAATGGCAGAAATGTGGCAAATTGTCCAGTTCTCTGTGCCTGACCCCTATATTTAATCTCTTTGATTAGCTACTTTAATAAGACAAGTGATGGTTTTTGAGTGTGCTGTGATACATGGTAGGAAAAAAAGCTTATTTGAAACACTTGAAAAGTGTTACTGCTAAAACTGGAATGGAAACTTGTTATGGCTTGACTCCACAGAAGTCAGGGTAATTCAGTCATGGGGCATTTGGTTGATATGACTTTGGTAGAGTTAAACTTGGAAATCTCCTTATCCTGAGAGTCTGATTCTTTTGTGTAAGTTACTTATACAGCAGAACTGTTTTGGGGAGTAATTCTTTCAAGGTATTTTTGTTACTTAAGATATAGAAATTTGCTTTTAATGGGTTTTGGTCATCCTGGTAGAGGAATGCACTAATTTAAAATTGAATGACTTTTGATTATTTTGTTATGTTGTGGCTGTAACAATTGCTTACATGGGTAGAGTAATATATTTAGCTGTCCTAAATGCAGTATGTGCACTAGTTAAAAGTTATTGCTTGCCCTTGTGTTATTTTCTCCCTATTTTTCTCTTTCTCCTTCTATTTTTGCCATGCTCCTCAGCTATGTTATCACCATCACATGGTGTTCCCCTTCACATGCTTCTCAAGTTCACTCATGATCTTTCTCCTTTGCATATGCCTCACTATTACTTGGCTTCCCTGCCTGCTGGGACATGTTGGCAAGCCATCTGGGTTTCCTTGATTCCCTGCTTCTCTGAGCGTGTCTTGCCTGATGGTGGCTGTCAGCAAAGTCCAGACCCAGCAGTGCCATTGCCATCTGTGGTGGCTTTTGCTTATCCTTGTGCATTGACAGAGATCTGTTTCCTCAGCTCTTCCCTGCTGGGTTTCCAGGCTCTCCGCAGCACGGAGTCTAGACACCATTCTGAAGAACAAGAGTGTCTTGAACTGGGTTTTCATAAGCCAAGAACTGCCCACAGACCAGAGTTTGGGAACAGTTTTATTGTACCTTTTGACTGCAAGGAAGGCATAATTCACCTACATATTTGGGAAGCTCAATTTGGAGAGTTTGGGGTGAATTTTATCAAGTCACACTTCAGTAGAAGTATTGGATTTTTGTTTCTGCCCTTGGCAAGTTTGTAATGTACTTCACTTGCAGACATAAACATTGCCTTTGGCAAGAAGGGCTCCTTGGCTCTAGTACTACCAGGTACAAGCAATTTTATTTTTTTTTAACCAAGAAAATTCTCTTAGTAGGCATGTTTACCTTTCCATAATCCTACTAGTGTTTAGGCTGTGCTGTTCATAGGGGACCTTTTTTTGTAGGTGGGAATACTGTGGGTGTCAGCTTTAAAACACTCCAGTGTACTCTCTGTGTTCTCCCAAGCAGCAAAGTCTGGAGGAGTGTGTGACTGTTCTTTGTGACGTGCTAATTTGCAGATTTCCCCCAGTGTAATTGTAGGAAGATGCTGACTTTGGTTGTATTCAGTGCTGTCTTGCCATAGCAAATGTGAAAAATGAAAATTTGTCTTAGCAAGATTTTTTTTTCCTGCAGGGAATGAACACTGCTCACCTCATCCTTAGTTATGTTTATATTTGATCGTGGCCAGGATTTTTCTTTGCAAAATTAGGATGCAGAAGTACCAATGCAATCTGGTTAAATAAATATTTAAATAAAAAACTACTCTGTTATTGATTTTAATAATAATGTTGTCACTTGAATAGTAGAAGTTGTTACTTTTAAGATACTATCAGTGTCTTAAGTAAGCAATAGGTAATACTCTCTGGAATCCACATTGATATTAGAAGAAACTACTAAAGTCAACTTCAACAAGGTGTTGAACGTATTGAAGAGGTCGAGATTCTTAATCAGAAGCCAATTCAGTCTTTTTTAATTGGCCTTGTAAGAAGATAGAGGTTTTTTTACAGTGAGAATGGTAAGACACTGGCACAAGTAGCCCAGAGAAGTTGTGGATGCCCTATC
>VXBU01013109.1:75725-142938 GCA_013400315.1 Bombycilla garrulus | reverse complement strand
TAATCAGAAGCCAATTCAGTCTTTTTTAATTGGCCTTGTAAGAAGATAGAGTTTTTTTACAGTGAGAATGGTAAGACACTGGCACAAGTAGCCCAGAGAAGTTGTGGATGCCCTATCATTTGCTCAAGGCCAAATTAGATGGGGCTCTGAGTACTCTGGTTGGGTGGAAGGTGAAAGTGTCTCTGCCCATGGTTGGGGTTGGACTAGATGACCTTTAAAGGTCTCTTCCAACTATTATGCGATTCTGCAATTCTATTTTGTGATCTAAACCATTAAGAAAATAATGTAATTCTACTAGTGGATTAAAAAAAGTTGTATCTTGTGTATCTTTGATGATTGACATGAAACTGCCTGAACAGAATCACTTGGGAGCGTGGAATTTGATGCGTTTATTTTTGTAAAGCAAAAGGTGTTTTCAGATAAGAGGAAGGAGCTAAAAAAGCAGACTGCAAGTCTGGGTGTGGTGTTACTTCCTCAGCCAGTTAGTGGCAAATACAGGGTGACTTCAGCTTTAGTCTTGATGAAAATCTTGTATTTGCAACCTATTTGCTTCCTTTGTATCTTTTGTATGTATTCTTTGTATCTATTACTTTAACTTCTTGGCACTTTCCATCCTGTCAAGTAAGTGATAATTACAGTATATTTTTAAAAGGTGTGTTGCTGAGGTAGGAAATGCTTGTATGAAGCAAGTGTTTCTGAATACATATGTGTAGGCTCGGTTCCTCTGTATTCATCTAAGTACTCCTATTGAAAAGAAAAGAAAATCCCAAACCCCTTATTCTTTGTGCATATATGTCAACAGATGTTTCCTCATCATGTGTGTACTTTCCATGACAGCTGGTATCCCATCTTCTGCAGTTACATTCCTTTCTTAGGAGTTGTCCAGGCTTTCAGGTAAGTTTAGTGGTCCTGCAGGTGTTAGTGCTAGTCTGCTACAGTGTTTCTAGTCTTATCTTTTTTCGGTTTCCCTTTCCTTTGAGTGGAGAGCTGTCATTTAAAATAGTAGTCCTGCTGGATCCTATTTGTGGGCATTGCTGCTTCTGGTCCTTTTCTGTGTCCAGAGAGCTTTGGTAGTTGAAAGGTGCTAATTTTATTTATAATACTGTGTCATATAGGAACTCTCTTCTTAGCTTGTTATGCTAAAATCAGAAAGATGATCATTGTCCTGGAGAAGTTTTTACAGGTAACTTGTACTAGTACAGAAAGAAAAGTGATATAGCTGCAAATGGTTTCAGTATGTCAAAAGAACATGTTCATTACCTTATTGTGTTTTAATTCCTTGTAAGTTGGATAGTAGAGAAGAGTTTGAAGGAGACAGAGCACAGTGAATGGTTTGTGTGCTCTAGGGGACCTTCCAAACGTGATGAATGCTTTGGATATGTTTTTAACCCTGTTGTGCTTAGGAGGTGCTGGGCACCAGAGTACAGGGCTCTTGGGCTCACTAAGCCGGTGTTCTCACAATGTGAAATTTGCACAAAATATGTGTATACTGGCCTTCTTTTAAAGCAAAGGTTAGCTGGACTTTGATTGTAGAGATAAATATTGTCTGAATGCAGTGATGGCACCAGACTGTGAGCTTTAAGCTCCCTCTGGTGGCTTTACAGTACAGGTCAAACCTTAACTGTTGCACTTGTCTGCTCTGGACAGTTTTGGGAGTTGAAGTTTGTAATGTATTAGTAAATTATTGCCATTTAGAAATGAATACAGGGATATGATGTGCCATATGCCTTTCCAAGGTGCCAAAGGTCTTCTGCAACTGGACTTCAGAGAAGTAGAAGAGCTAAAATAATATAAAGCAAGGGGTTTACTTTCTAGTTATTATAAACATAATGGAGGTATTTCCCATAAAATTTCTGTGTTTTTTTTTTTTTAGTGGTGCCATGGTTTGCAGCTGATATCCCTGAAAGCGCCCTTAAGTATTACAGAACAGTGAAAATAGATAGGATCTCTGTATGGCAAATTTAAATATAATGTGTAAATGCAAAATTAGTTTTGGATCAGCTAGCCCTGATTTGGTCTTCTTGCTCTAAGGATGTGAATACAAACGACCCTGGGCTTGCAAAAAGTTATGCTTTGTCACACCTAAAGGCTTCATTCTAACATGGCTGTAATTAGAGAGGCTTCATGAGATTGCAGAGCTGTGAGCTGCAAGGTCAGTAGTGTTGAAAGGGAAATGTCACTCCACTCCTTTTCTCCCCATCATTGCACTGGCTCTGGCACTTGTATGGCTTTTTGATGCTTCTTAGGGTAACAAATGTTCATTCCCCTTGTCCCTGGATTTCGCCTCTATCTTCTTTTTTTCTTTTGTGGACTAATTGCTAGAAAGCATCGTGCAAAGAGGTAACAAGACCATGCAGGTGGGACCAAGAAAGGAGGAGGACCTCTCCTTTGGTAGCAGAAAGTTATTAAAATAAGTCACTTGTCTCAAGAAATTTGATTCTTAGTTCTTGTGAAATATCATTGTGCAGAGCTGTGTGTTCCTTGAGATGTAAAACTATTCCCAGGCATTGCACAGCAACAGAAGCTGTAGATTAAAAGCACCTGAAATGATAACTGGTGCTGAAAAAAAGCAGCCTATATATGTCCCATACTGTGCTGGTTTAGGCTTTTGTGTTGGGTTATGGTGAACCAGGCTGGGGAATTGATCCAGATGAAAAAAATCTGGGATGATTTCTGGTAGTCACTTCCCTAGTCTGGTTTTCTGTGCATTTGCACAAATGCTTGCCCATACATTCCTGCATGGAGGGGAAAGTAGGAACTGCCTTTTTTTTCAGTTGGTTTGGTTTATTTGCCAGAGCTTTGACTGAAGTGTTTATCAAGCTGTTGCTGTGTCGGTCATTTCTGCGTCTTTGATAACCTGCTCCAAATATTCTTCTGGCATTCTGTACAGCTGGTTCTATTGCAGTGAATGCAGTGGAGGATGGTCCTTCACACTGCAGAAAACACAAACAGCTGTTCCCATTAGGAACTGCTCCTGCTGCGTGCAGGAGAGTTGGGGCTGCATCGCAGAAATGTCTGTTAAATCAGATTTCTTGTGGTTTATTTACTGGAAAACTATTTCGCTTCCATTAACATAAGTGTTGGTCTTGATGCTTTTGTTCTCAAAGCAGTGGATATACATTGTGACTGAAAGATAGGTGGCACACATTTCTTCTCAAACTGCTAGGGAAGGGTTGCAATGCGGAGTTTGGAAGTTCATCTGAAGTTCAATAACCTACGTTGTTCCTGATCCTGCTCCATGTAATCTTGGATGTAGTGTTACTACACGTGTGCATGGTTCTTTCTCAAAGGTTAGCTCAGTTTTGCTTACCCTGTCTGTGGTATCCATCCCCTGTGAGAGAAACCTCGTGCCGTGTGCGTGTTCAGATAAATCCCAAATAGCAGAAGTCAGAGAATATGAATGGCAGAACTGGAGAGCAGTGTGGTGCTGTGGGCTGCTGACACTTTCTGGTTTTGGCTGTTTTTACCTTGTAGGGCAGTGGGGGGTGTTGGGCTTGCTCAGTGAGGTGAGGCTGCAGTGCAGGCAGCTCCTCTGTGCTCCATAGGCACCTCACAGGGGTCCAGGTTATTGCATGGTTTCATGCTTTACCTCGAGCTGATTTTCAGGTAGAAACCACCTTGGAGCTGGCTTTCAACAGGAGAGCAGCAAGTGTTAGCAGAGCAGCCAAGGTGCCCAGGATGTAACGGGGTGGGGGTAAGCTGAGGAGCCACCATAGCCATTCCCAAATGGGCTGACTTGTCTCTTCAATCACACCCAGGCCTCAGGATGTCAACTTTAATATTAAACACTAGGGGGTAGTATGTTCCTGGTTATACTTTATTTTAGAACATATCTGTAGTAATTTTTAAATCCCCTGAATTTATTATACAACTAAATATTTTAAAATGAATGTAGAACCAAAGAAGAAATAGTGCTTTGCTTCTAGGACTGTGAGCATGCTTAGCAGCATTCGGTGATGTGCAGTGGTCTGAGAATTTAATCTGAACTTCTGACTTGGTTCAGAAACATCATTAGGAAACTATACTTAAATTATTCACTCTGTGCCTGATACCTCAATATTCACACTTATATGCATGCAATATAACTACAGAATGGTATATAAGCAGAGATAATGCCTGAGAGCAAGCAGTTTTGCCAAGAGATACTTGGTTTTGGTGTTTAACAAGGCAAACATTTGTAAGTTCATAACACTGCTCTTAGTATACTTTTATCAGTGCTTGAATAACTATTTTTTTCTTTCAGGCACCACCTTCCATGGTCAACAATGAACAACGCCAACATGCTGAGCACATATTCTTATCATTTAGAAAATCAAAATCACCATTTGCTGTTTGCAAACATATTTTGGGTAAGTTTCAATAAATGAAGTTAGGTGTGTACATTCTTTTATAGCTGGGACTGTGCTGTTCTTTTGCAGCTGGGACTATGAACACCAGTTTTGATTTTAATGAGGGGTACTTTTTGATGGAAGGTGAAGGCTATTACTGTCCTTTATTGTTTTATTTTGGTCAGTTTCAAAGCTGTAAGGTGTAACTTCATGTAGCTAAGCTCCTAAACTGATTTAATAGATATCCTCTGCAGCATGATTATTGTACTACTGTCTAATCTGCACAGCTTGTGCAGCTGCCAGTTGTGATTGCTTGGCTTTGTGCTTGCTTCCTATTAAATCAGCCAACGGTGCAATTTTTTGCACTCCTACCAGATTTTGCATTGGTGCTGAAATGAGAGGTTTTTGTTTTCCAGTTGAACAGCTTAGTTGCTGTTGACAGCCCACCTGGAGGAAAAGAGGAAAAAGCTAGAAAAGTTTCTGTCCACCTGGTAGCAGCAAGACAGTATTGATTTGAAAGTTTATGTGGTTATACCTGTGGAGAAAGGAAAGAGGCAGATACCACCCTTCATCAGAAATTTCTTTGATTTTAATGGAAATGCTCTAAATGTGGTTGTGTAGCAAGTTTTAAAAGAGAAATGTTTTTACAGGTGCTATAGAGACTTAGAGTTTGGCAGCCAAATCTGAAAATTACAGGAGCAGTAAAGATGTAAGATTGCTGCTCAGCTCTGTGGTATTGACCAGATGTGAGTGCTGGGGACAGGTGAGGGGGAATTTCAGTGAAAACTGACTCTGAGACCTGATGGGGGAAACCTCAAAGTTTGTGCAGAAGAACACATGCCAAAACCACAAAAAGCAGCTTTTCTTTTTAAGAATTTGCCAGAATGAACAGAGAAATATTAGAATTGTGTTGAAAATACAATTTTCATACTTAATTCATTCTGCAGTGTTTTTAAAAAGTTATTTCTACATTTACTGGATTAGAGACTTACAATTCATGAATATGATGTTAGTATTGCAGACCTACCCCTACGTTATACTGTGATATTTGGAGCAGGATGTGATTCCTTTCCTATATCCCTCTGCAACAAAAATTTTTCTCCACAAAGGAGTTTCTTCTGGTTTTAGTATATTATAATAGTACTCCATCTGGTTTGTAAGACTGCCATCACACTTTTTGCTTGATGGGTCAGCAACATTGATGCTTCTTGTTTCCACATTGATTTTTAGAGGAAATTAAGTGGCCAAAAACATCCTTAAGTAACTTGTTTGCAGACTATTTGGACCTAAGGATATATTCATCATCAATCAGAAATAAATAATGAAATTTCATGAAATCTTAAATGTGACTGGTTGGATGGAATATGATGCTGATTTTAATACTTTTTGAATGTCTAGAAATATTACATCCTTGAACTTCATATGCTACCACTATTGAAAAGCCAGCATGTTTCCATGTGGGGCAGGTTTCTCGTGGGAATGTAGGCAGTTAGGATGCTGAGACCTGGGACTTGAAGACTTTTTCACAACTTCGTGCTTCCTCAGTAACTATCTGTGCAGTCTGGACAGAAAGAATGGTTAGTTAAGATTTGGGAGTTGAGGAAAAAGAGGTGGGGATTGTGATTCCAGGAACTAGGGAAGGGAAACACGATGAAGAATAAAAGAGTTGAAGTGCTGAAGGGCTGTGTGCAGGAAGGATGGGCTGGAACCAGAGGACCAAGTAGATTACTTCTTAAAGAAACAGGAAAAAAATTGTCAAGATAGGAGCTGGAATGGAGGTAGAGAGAGATAACAAAGATGATGTCATTCATGGAAAAAAGAGTGTCTGAATGGCACAGGGAGAATAATGGAGAAGGTGAGCATATGGAAAAGGGCAACAGCTGCTACTTGCTGTTCTTCAGAAACCTGGGGTTGAAGCCAGGAAGCACAAGGCTCTGCATTCTGCTGTAAGCTTGTAGCTGTTCAGTGCACTGGCAAAACTCGTCCTTCCTTTCTCTAGTGAGTTCCTGTGGTGCTCTGGCTGACTACAGGCTTACACTGGGGGCTGCAGGTCTGCGCTCTCAGCGATCGCAGTTGTGCGGCTGCGGGACTTGGTGCAAAGGGGAAACTCTGTCCTTTATGAACTACATTCTCCTTTTTTTATTTTTTTTGTGTGTTTGAGCTTTGTATGGTTAGAAAAGCTGAAGACCCGAGGTAAAAAGTGCCAGAATGAAAATTCCCACACAAGAATAATTCAGTTTGTTTTTATATGTGTTAGACATAACACACTAATCTTTTACTGAAGTGGTTACTTAAGTATTCCAAATTAAGCTAAGTAGATTTAAATGTGGTTTATTTTTATTTAAGCATATTTACCTCTGTGAGCTTAGATTTGGAGTCTGATTAAATGACTTCAAAATATTTTAGCATATTAGCAATCTTTGATATAGAACTTGAATATAAAGGCAATTTATGTTATAAACTTGTTTGTATGTAATTGGAGGAAGAAAGTTTGTTTTGTAGTAATTTAAAGCCCTTCATGTCACGATTGAGGTTTTTTCAAACAAACACTGTTTTTCTAGTCCTGGCAGGTCAACTACTATAGCTCAAACTCTTCTTGTTTGGGAATTTTGTTTCATCATTTCATATTTTGTGCTTTTGCCACCCTGTGGCTGCATCCTTTCTGAAAGCTCTTTCTGCAGAGCTCAGACTGTTTTGAAACTGGCTTCTGAGATAGTACCTGCGATTTTCAAGTTACAATTTTTAAAAGCAAAGGAACAACTACCAAAATGTCTCTGTGGCTTTCTAGTATCATAGAAATTATATTCATACTCTCTTTAAAATGTATTTTGTAGTCACCCAAACTGTTACCTTTCTCTGTAATATACTTAGCGCATCTGTATACATAATAAGCCCGTATTCAGAAAATAACGGCAAACAATTCCTACACGCTAATCAACTCAAAATAAATCTGGAAACTTGAACATGACGTAGAACACTTTAAATACACTACAGTGTAAAATTATTGCTTGGATAATTAAGCACAAATGTTACCTCTAAGTGTAAGTGGATTTGCTTCTTTTTATTGCCCATGAAATACATATATTTTTGTGCACTATTGGTTTCAAAGGCAAGCACAGAAGTATCCAGCTTTGACATGCCTGTAAGATTAATCACTGCTATTAATTAATGTATTGGAACTAAATCTGTCATCTTCTTTCTTTTACTCCCCTCTTGTGTTAGCATTCTTATTCCTGTTCTTTGAGCCAGCCTCCTAGCACAGACAACTTTTCTCCCAGGTCATTGATTTGAATAATACTGGACAATTTGATAATTCTCCCCCTTTTGAGTTGTAAATTCCTTCTCTGTTTTCATAGCAACAATATTCTATGTAATAATAAATGATGGTAAACTCCATTAATTTTTTTCTTGGAAACACATTCAAGCTGAATACATGTCTTCTAATACTCAAGTTGCCTTTGCTTTTTTCCCACAGAAACTAGTAAAGTGGACTATGTCCTTTTTCAAGCTGCTACAGCGATAATGGAAGCAGTTGTAAGAGAATGGATTCTCTTGGAAAAAGCTAGCATTGAGTCACTGCGAACATTCCTTCTAACCTATGTCTTACAAAGGCCTAAGTAAGTATAGAAAACACACTTCTGAACATGTAGGATTCTGCATAAAGTCTGGGTTGTCATTTTGGTTTCCCTGGGTAGCAGTGCAAGATCATTTTGAGAATAATTTATCTTCTGGTCTTATCAGTTAACTTCTGTCAGCTTTCCCTTATAAGTTCACACAAAATATTTGAAAAAGAAATGTGTTTAAAATTTCATTGAGTATGGAAGTCCAGAATTACCTGCAAATATATTTGTGCAATGTTGTTTACAGCCTTCAAAAGTATGTTCGGGAGCAGATTTTATTAGCGGTAGCGGTGATAGTGAAACGGGGATCATTAGACAAATCAATCGACTGCAAAAGCATTTTTCATGAAGTCAGCCAGCTGATCAGCAGCGGTAACCCCACTGTGGTAAGTACTTAGTTGTTTTTTTTCTTCAGAAGTTAAGCAGTTTGTATCAGCAGCTTATGTACTTAGTGGCTATAAAGTATTTTATACTTTGCTTATCCAATTAGTCATTAAGTTGGTAACTATGCAACCATTTACCCAACTGGAGATTTTTTTAATGTTTTGGGACTAGGGGTAGTATATGTAGTTCTTTGGTATACAAGGAGACCATATTTTTAGGGAATGTTTTTCTGAATAGCAGCTTTGAGTGCTTTAGCTGTGGTTTTGTTTTGGGTTTTTTTTTGTGTTGTTGTTTTGTTTTGGGGTTTTTTGGTGGTTGGTTGGTTTTTTGTTTTTTTCAATTATTGTTATTATTTGTTTGTTTTTCTTTTTTTCTCTGTTTTTCTTTAATTGCCTAAAAAGATCTAAAACCGATTTTCTGTTAGCTGGGAGGTTCTTTGCACATTCTGTTCGCCTTCTGTGTGTGCAGTGCTGCACTCTGCGGCAGCTCAGCTGTCAGAATAGACTGCGAGCAGGAGGCATAGGCCTCTGCTGTTCTTTGGGAGACAAGTAGGTGGAGAGAAAGGAGTGTGAGGAAGTAAAACATGGAATGGAAATACAAAACTTATTCCTGATTTAATGTCATACTACTAGGGGTAAGTGTTACCTTCGATACTGAGCTCAAAGTGGAAACAAGGTGTCCAATATCTATCTGTGCATTTAGTGAGATTCCGTTTGCTATGCCAGGGGATAAGTTTAGAATAGGTCATAATAGCGGCATGTAACTAGAGCTTAAAGAGAGGTGATTTTTTCTCCTACCAAATGAAAATCAAAGAGTGTGTGGATTCCATGTTGAAACTTTAACTGAAGCTTTTTTCAAAAAAAAAATCAAACCCTTGATAGAACTGGCTTATGACACTGCTGAGCGTTTAGAGCAGCAGTTGTACTGGATAGATGGGAGTGGCAAATGTTTAACTGAAAATTCAATCAAACTCCACTAGAAGTAATCCAGCTCATGTCATGGTCCTAAAAATAGCGTGTCACCTCTGAGCAACAATTAATATTGCTCCAGGATATGGGAGTTTCATTGAGTCTTGTAAAACTTAATTTCACAGTTATTTACCTTTAGGAAGCCATTTTAGCCTTTTGATTCTGCGTAATTTGGGTAGAAATGGGTATTTGTTAAGAAGAGTTGAGTTAATGCTTTTTTGCAGGAAAGTCTGGTCATTAAAACGGAGGTACAGCTGAGGTTTTCAAGTTTTGTGCACGACACTGTGTATGCTCATGTAGCTTGTAGGATCTTTGCATAAAGATACAAAAGTGGCATAAGTGGAAATATGGATTTGAACTAAGTAGTGCACGGTCCAGCTTGGGCAGTTGCATTCTGTGCATGCACTGTCCACAGACACACTGCACTGACCACAGCAGCCAGCAAGCTGAGACTGCCCGCTCCAAGCGTATCATCCTGGGCCTGCTGCAGAGCAGAGCTTGTTGCAGAGGAGCTCTGCCTGGGGGAAGGGGTACTCTTCTCCAAGCGCAGCTCACTGCTTAATTGAGCTCAGTTTTTAATTTCCCTTTATTTCATTTTCCCTTTATTTCCCCCTTGTCACAAAGATGATTTTCTCCATAGGTTTGCCAAAATATTTGTGTTCAAGTTTTAAGAATGGTATTGAAAATGTCTAGGATATATAACGATGTTTTCTGTTCTGGTGTGCTAATAAGGCGTACTAGCAAAAAAAAAAGACACATGGTGCTGCTGAAACATCTTTTCTGTATGCCACAGTATATGGCTGTTAGTCTTTGGCAAACTGGTTATAAGCACATGCTCCCATGTATATATGACAGTTTATATTATAAACCAGTTCTCATTCATTAAAATGTTCTTGTAATCTTCTGAGACTACGAGAGAGACTCTGGTACTGTGCCCAGGACTGGCATGTGTAATAATGAGCAGTAATAAAATGGTGTTTCGGCATGGTACCTGCCAAAACTGCTTTCTGAAGGCAGTCAGGGCAAGACTTTTGTACAAATGTGAAACGACTTTGAAATGTTGTATGAAATAATTCATACAATGAATTATTTACATTAGTTATCTTTTCAAATATGGCTGGGTGGTTTTGTTTCTTTATTAGTGTCCGTGTGGCATTCAGCCATGCCTGTGGGGCTGTGTGGGATCCCAGTGGTGCAGTTGCCTTGCTGCTGTGGGGAGTCTCAGCTAAGCGTGCTTCAGGGTATGGTGTGAAGCCCATGTCCTGGAGAGCGTGGTGCCTTCAGGGTCCAAGATGTGTTGTCAGGATAGTGCCATGCACTGTCACAGGTGTTTCTGGAGATTCGTTTATATTAGTTACTTGTAAATACAGGCCTCCATTCAAATCAAGGAAGAGGCTAGGATGTAGGTATTGAAAGAGATCAGCAGATATTTTCCAGTCCTCTGTGCTTCCCTGTGGAAGGAATCATTCCACTTTTTTGACATCTTTACCATGGCGTGATATGCACTCTTGCCTCCTTGTACCCTCAAGGGTACCCTTGTACCCTGCAGAATTCTGTCATAACTTTGTGACTCTTAATTCTTTTTGCAGTCTCTTTGTCCTTTCTGTATCCTTCTCAGCCTTCTGTTCTGACCTTCTGCCCACCCATTTGTGTTGTCCTGCATGAATTTCACTACACATGAAGTCAGCAGCAGGTCGCTTAGTATTTAAAAATGTTTAAAGCTGTCA
The DNA here is from genome assembly GCA_013400315.1 of Bombycilla garrulus. Taxonomy (NCBI): domain Eukaryota; kingdom Metazoa; phylum Chordata; class Aves; order Passeriformes; family Bombycillidae; genus Bombycilla; species Bombycilla garrulus. The sequence continues at coordinate 131,911 of VXBU01013109.1, read as the reverse complement.
AACAAGGGCTATCAGCTGTTCTTAGCTGCTGATAATTAGTTAGAGCATGGTACTAATAGCACCAACATTGTGGGCTGGATCCCCATATGGGCCATTCACTTAAGAGCTGGACTCCATCCTCCTAGATCTCTTCCAGCTCAGAGTACTTTGAGGTAATGGCTTTCTACAGCAGTTTGTAATTGAGAGGAAATAAATGTTAAAAAGGCAAAATGTTCTCTTCTTGCTTACAAGAAGCTATGAAGGTTATTGATCCATCTTTACCTTACAAGAATAACGTAGGTACTTAATCTTTTCCATTCCCTGCAGCCCTCCACCCAGTTTCTGTCAGACGTCTGTACTAACTTTGTGGTCATTAGACAGTCCTGCTCCATGAATTCTTTGAGGCTTTTGAGTAATATCTTGTCAGGATCAAGTCCTGATAGCTCAGATAATAGTGAGGGTAGTGAATATAGATGGTGGTGTCTGTTGTGTTGTGTGATGTGCTTAGTAACTCAACTTCTCGAGTACTAGTTAAAAAGGTCTTCAGAGACAGATTTATTTTGAGACTAGGACTTGAAGTTGTGTAGTGGCAAACTGACATGTGGGCAAGACTGATGGATGAGCTGTTGAGAAAGAAAAAATAAGGAGGAGGTTGGAAGGAAGATAAGGAGAGGAATTGAGATGAGAGTAATAAAATGGCTTTAGTATTGAGTAATCTTTTAACAGTGGAACACAGTATACATTTAAGGAAATAACAGGACACTAAGGAGAGTTAATACTTCAGGGATGGGAAGGATGTATGGTTAGAGCCAGGTTTAGAACTGCAGCATTGGCTTGTGCTGTTGGTTCTCTGCCATTTGGTGCTTTTTGAATCTCACACAAACCTTTGAGAAGGGAAAGCAAATTTTTAGTCTGGCTGCCTATTTATTTATAACTGAGTTTAGGTAGTAATCCTCTAGAAGGACAAAGATTAGCTTCGGAGTTCTTGGGTTTGTTTTTCCTGGCTCCTGCTGTATTATTGATACAAGCCATCCCTCTGTTTGTGAAGGAGAATCTGTAATCTCCTTCTGACAGCAATTTCAGGATCTTTTTTCAAAATCTTCATCTCTCTGGAGGACAGAGCTTCTGGCAGCAGACACAGTATCATGAGCCAGTCTTAAAATTCTAAATACATGTTTTCTATCACCGATTTCAAGATTTTGGAGAATTGCGTGGGCCAAGTTCTTCTCAGCTATAAATGCCTTCAATTTCTTGGCCTTTTCTTCTTGTGCTAAAATATTCTGCTTTTGCATAGCTGAAGGATTTCATTTGTCCTTCATCCCTGCCAGAAGGACAGGAATCCTGGCAGCTAAGTGACTGACTCCCAGGAGGATCTGGTCTGCATGTGAACACAGATTTTGTTTAAAACCAGACCGAGATACAGATCACACCTCAATTCCTTCCAGTGTGTGTGTGGGCAGATGCAGAGGTGTCCAGCTGCTATAGACTTGACATGGGACTGGGAAGCAACAGAAGCTGTGTTTTTTAAGACCTGCAGTCCATACAGTAGAAAGTATTTTAATATAAAGCTCCATGAAAAAGACTTGTCAAGACTCACTGGAAAACCTCTGAAATTCTAACAGTTCCTTCTCTTGCAAAATTTGTAAATCTGGTGTTCTGTTTCCCAATGTTCCTGGTTGGGCTAGAGAGAAGATCCAGCTGCTTCAGATTACCTAAAGCTTCTGAGGGATGTGCTATGAATGGATTTCATGTGAGCAGTGGGAAATATTAATAAGCAAAACTCTAGGCATTCACCCTCATTGAGGTTAATCTATCCATTATAATAGCTGCCTCTATATCTAGTTATATTTATTTAGCATTTACAGTTCTTCTTTCGATTATTTAAAGGAAGTTTTACTTCTGGAAACCTGTCTAGCTGTTACTGTTTCATGCAGTAAGGTAGGAGTTGGAGAGGCTCTCCTGACTTTCACATTTTGACAAAAACATATGTATTATTCACCCCAGGTTGTGTCTTCTGGTCTAATAAAATTAAAATTGTTACCTTGTTCTATGAACGTCATTGCCCTTGAGACATATTGAGTATGTAAAAACAGAGGGTGAACCAGGATGTTTGAGCTGATAAGTTCTCTATAAAGCCCTAAGTTAGTGTGTTAAAGGTTGGTTTGGGAATTTTAGGAATCAAGAAACTACTCCACATGTGAGGTTAAAACTCAGTGATAGAAATATAAGAGAGCTTTAAAACATAAGTGTTTTTTTAGTAGTTGAATTAACCATGGTGCTTTTGCAGTTTTCAGATTTTTCTGTTGAAAGGGAGCTGGCTTTACCAGAGATGCAGTACAGCAAGTCTCCAGCTTAGTTGCTTAGTAACTACTAGAAATTGATAACTTCCCAGTTACATTTACACTGGAGCCACATTTTCAAAGACAGTGCTGGGAAGTGAGGACACGTGTTCCAAGTGGTGAGATGGGCATCCCATTCTATGTATGGCATCCCAAACCGTTTCTTTCCTCAATTTTGCCATCTCCTAAGATTTGCACCTGTGGAGTCCCTCACCTGTGACCTCACAGACTCACTGGAAAAGAGGAAACTATGCCTTTCTGTGTGTTACACTGTGGTTTTTTTATTACAGTGGTGTCACACGAATAAACAGGCTTGAGGGGAAAAGATATTTGTTGACCCCCTTTGCTGCTTGGTGTTGAGTCGTTCTTCCTCTCAAAGGTACTGCCCTTCAGAATAAATGTGTTCAGTAATGTTCTGGATCTTTGTGTTAGTTTGCTTAGAAACAGCCCCTTCTCCCTCACAGCCTCTTCTTTTTTCCCTTTGGGCAGATGTGCTGCGTTACAGCCGTGTAATGCAGCTCATTTGACATAGCTGACAGTATGGCAGGCACAGGCAGGCAAGAAGGCATGAGTACTGGGAAAAGTGGGGGGAGGGAGGACACCTACCCCCCAAAGAGCACTTGTCAGGATGGTGTATATTTAAAGCTGGGTGCTGCTGATGGTGAGCTGCGTGGCTAGTCTAACTATTCATTATTTTAAGTTTAATTGGAAGTCCTGTATTTGTTCATGCAGCTGTGGTAGGAGTGAAGATCCGACTGGTGGCGTTCAGACAAGAGCTTGGAGAAGGATATGTTACCTTTATACCTTCAACTTCTTTTATGAGATTACTTTTCTTTTTCCTCCTCCTGATTTCTGATTCACAACTTTGCCTGTCTCCAGAGAGACAAAGAAAAGCATGTTTTGCACTCTGTGCTCCAGCAGACTCTGCCTGGACCTCTTCCATTATTGGTAGAGGCTGTTAGTTCCCTTCTCTCTTTGTCCAAAGCCTGCATTCTTCACATGCCACAAGATCATCTTCCTCTGGCCCATGGTGATTCACAGGGAAATTGATTTTCTCAGCTCACCCGGGGGTTTCCCTTGGTTTGCTGGTTCCCCCCAAGTAAGGGAAGCGAGGTCTCCCCTATTGTCACTGTAGCTCTGATTATGTTAACCTGGTGCTGCTCATCTGTCTTTGCACAGTGGCAGAGGGGGAATGAGAGGAAAAGAGTGCACTGCCCAGCCAGTCCCTTACTGCTGACAGCACAGAACTGCAGCTGTGGGTCTTATTCCTATCATCCTATCCCTTGCTCTATAGCTTTTTTCCACCAGTTGGCTCATTTGGGAAGGAACAGATAAAAATCAGTGGGTTCTTCCTGGTGCTTGCTTACATTTCTTCAGAATGTGTTCTGATTTTGGTTGGGAACCACTACTTCAGCTCCTGGGTCCCCCACCCGCCTTGCAATACTCCCAAGTTGAAAAGTTGGAGTGGCCCCATTTATTCTGTGTACACAAAGATATTTCTTTTGGCCCTCTGGCCATCCTGTTAACTTTTCAATTTGGTGTTGCAGCTTATGTTCTGGAGATCTAGATACTCTGAAAATGTTAGCAAAAACTGCTGTGCTTTTTCAGTGAAATTAAAGGAGTCTATTGTTGCCTTTGTAAAGAAAGCCTTGCTTTAAACAACATATTTAATAAAATTGCTTTCAATGCATTCTCATTACAGAATTCTATCACCTAGGAGCAGCACAGCAAATTCTGCTTCTGATACATTTACTCTTTGGTTCTTCCTGCTCTTGTGCAAGTTAAATTTAGATCGTTTAGGGATACTATTAAATTTTCACACAGCTTCCCTTTGGTTTCAGTAGCAGAGTTATACATGTGGAGACAAAAAGTCCTCTAAATGCATATTCAGGATGGCAGTGATCTAATGTAACATATGTTACATTATATGTGCATACTGTATATGTTATTTGCTCTATTCAGGCACAACCTTCATTCTTATATGCTTACTGCTTTTTCTGTAGGTATAAATGATACTTGCAGAAGGCACTGCATGGTAGTTTAGGTTTTGTAGTAAAATGAATTCTTTAATCAAACCTCTGACAACTAACTGTATCTCTGCTCTGAATTCAAAGCGAATAAACAGTTTTGGTATTGGAGTTTGTTCTGCTTTGTCTGTTGGCTTTATTGCTGCAGAGCTGGTGTACCACATGTCCATTTTTTCCTAGGCTGTATTTGAACTCTTCTTCCTTTCAGATGCTTTGTAACCTAACTACCCTCAAATGAAGCGCTTCATTTATTCCATGGGCAGCCCAGGCACAAGTGTGAAATCCCTTCAAACATTATGGCTTTAGCTTCTTTTATAGGGAACATTCCATTTGGAGGAATAAGTTGTATTTACCTTTTGCATCTAAGTATTATGAATGATATATAAATGTTATTTTCTGTAAAAATGACACATGGTCCTTCTGTAGTGTCTGTGTTTTATAAAGTCATTTAAAAAGAAACCCTCTAAACCGATGTTACTACTGGGTGTCTGATTGCCAAGTTAATCTCTTATCACAAGTCCCATTGATCTTCTGTTTGAGCAGCTGAGAGTCTATTTTATGTATAGCTATCTTTCATAAAGTTTATTCCTGGTAATAAAGCTAACTGGGGTGAGTGCCAAGCTATTCTCAGAGGCAATCCTCTCTCTCAACAAGAGGAGGATTTTATTTTGTTAGATGGGCTTATTGTTTGGGTATGTACTTGTGGCAGAACTAGTGAAATTGCTAGGGAGTGAGTCAAACTAGGTTCAGAGGTGTACTCTTACTGGTATGAAGATAATGGCATTGCTGCACAATAGACATTCAGATCTGGCTTTTAATATGATGCCCAGAGTCACGTGCATTTTCTAATTATTACAGTGTGGTATTACTAACTTGCATTGTTAATCTCTTTTGTGGTGTGGCAAAAACCTTAAAAAAACCCCGCCTTTAAAGATGAACCAAAAAAATCCCCACTAGAAAAAAAATGAACAAACCAACCAACCAAAACCACATTAAAAAAACCCTCCCAAAAACAAACAACAAAGAAACCCAAAAAACCACCAAACAAACAAAACCCCCCAAAACAAAACACAAAACCCCCAGAACTCTCTACGCTAGAATTTTGCGTTAGGTGCATTCAATTTTCTTATGTAGAAGTGGACAAAATTTTAGTTCACATAGCATGCTGGTGTTGGTTTCTCTGAAATTGTTTGTTTTCAGATTTTTGAAATCTTTCTTCTGATAGTATTTATGTTGAGGTACTTAGTATCTTCACACCAAACGTATCTGTATATTAAAAAATGTGATTCAAAATATTGGTCATTAACCTTCAGTCAAGTTACTTTATGAAAATCAAATTCTATTTTCAGTAAAATTTTCTTGATCTTTATTCCAGAGTTTCTGAAATATTATTGTGTATTCAGGGAAGTTTAATAGATGGCAGTGCAAATATTCTTTTAAGCCTGTAATTTGGTAATACTCATGAAAATGGCAATCTTACTCCTCTGCACAGCAGTCTGATTAAATTCCTATCGCTTTATGGCAGTTCTGGGAAGCAGTGGTGGTTTTGCAAATCTCTGTGCAAGTACTTGGCATTTGAAGGACAGGTTACAGTCTTGATCTGTTCCTCTGTTCTTGTCTGAAAGCTAAACTCATGGAGGTTGGCACTTTCTAGGAAACCGGTCTCAAACTGTAAAATTTAAATTACTGGCCAGTATCTTCTCTTTGGTCTTCCGCCCCGGTGAGCTGGATATATGGAAGTACAGTTCCTTATGGGTGCAAGGGGTAAGTGCAGGTGCAGATGGCAACACAAGTGCGTGGATGTGCAAATATTGCACATGAAGCCGTTGGGATGGTGAAGGAAATGGGGCAGGGTCTGCACACCAGGTATTGAAATATCAAGTTAAGGAAGTTGATGGCATGCTGGGAATTCAGTAGGAGGGAGTAGAGCAGAGGGATGCAGTGTTGTCTGGTATTTGCTGTGAGCTAGACTGCTGGGTGGAATAAGGTGTGTAAATCTAGTAACATCATTTTTCTGCTGTCGTGCTCCAAGCAGGTGCTGATGTTCCAGAACCATCTGAACTAGCTCTCGTTGAAATCAGGGGGATAGATCACTGCTCAAGCTGCTTTATTGGGCTCTTAGCAGGTTCAGTCAGCCTACCCATTGCTCTTTACACTTTCAAAGAAATGTCTATACTAAGTAATCACAGTGGGAACAAACTTTTTTTTCCCTATTGTTCCTGCTCATTTGAACTTGGTGATTGATTTTCCAGTAATTGGCAAACAACTGCAGATGAGAGGTAGTCTGCATCACTTGTCCTGTGATGGTCTGGATGGTGGCTTGGTGTCAAGATCTTAGTAGGCTAAAGCAGAAGCAGTTTAGCTTTAGCCTGGTTGTTGTACTATTGGAGCCACTGGTCCCACTTGGTAATCAGGGTGTGTTACAGAGCATCAAAGTCTACAGATTTGTAATTGCAGCTACTGATGTCCTTACGTCGTGGCTGCTTTGAGATGAAAAATGTGAGTGAGTCAGTAGTTTAAGCATCAAATAAAAACTTGTGTTTTAAACTGTTTAGAGAGTCATGTGAGAACTTGGCATTATTTCTTTAAAATTATGTATTCGGATATGAAGCACTGTTCTAAAGTCAGACTAGAGCGTTTTTTCTTAGTTGTTAGTTGTTTGGGTTTTTTCCCCAGGTTAATTCTTTTCATATGGAACTTATAATGTTGCATTTAGTACTCAACACTAGTCTGTACTGGTTTTGGGTTTTTTAAATATTAAATCAAATCTGTATTTCCTCTAACTAAAAAAAAATAAAAATTGTGTGAATACCTTGCACTTTCCAGAAATTTGGAAATAAAATACTGCAATGTTTTAGCTAGTTAGAAATCCTTCTAGTACAGCAGTGACAAAGTTGAACTTTTACTGGAGTAGTTTAAATTGTGATGCTAGTTTTCACTCACTAATGCTTCTTTAGTCATGTGTGTTTAACAGAGCTGACTGTAAATGAGAAATAGTCCTGGAAATAAATAATTTCTTTAAAGTGGGAAAGCTTTTAAACTTAGGAACTGATCAGCAATATGCTGGTCTGCTGTACTTTTATAGCTTTATTGCATAGTGGAAGAGAAAACCTGTGTATTATCACAGTCCACTATGTTTGCTGTGTCTGGAACTTATTTAGCAAGTAAGAATGTTAATTTAGTGTTTACTAAGATAACTAGTTGTCTGGGGGGGTCAAGGTACTGACTTCAGAGGCATTTCTGAACAAAGATGTTGCAGTTGGTGGGTGGATGGCGCTGGTCTCAGCTGTTGTATGAGCTTGCATAAATAGTATCATCTTCACTTTAATCTTTCGGGTGTTCAGAGGTAGTGTGCATATTTCTGTTTAACCCCTGGACACTTGCTGGCATGCATGACCCTTTAACAATTCCTATCCCTCTGTCCATCCCTGGCACCTTGGCTCCAAACAGTCTGGGAGGATAGCCAGTAATTTTGGAGCTTTTTGTAAAGAACATCTCTTTGACAAAAAGTCTTTTAATTTCAGCAGTATACACTTTCTATTGTGCTTGTTACAGTAGTGTACGGCACAAGTCTGAAGTACTACTTGCATCTCCACTGTGCAATACTTGCTCCCCTTTGTGTGCAAGGATCAGTTAAAAGATATTAAAACTGGTGATGCCTGGACTTTGGCATCAGGAAAAAAAACTGTTTTTTTATGTTTCAAAAAACAGCAACAAAGACTGGAGCCGTGTGTCTCATACAGAAAGTTAACTTTTAAGTAGTGTTTTAGGTAAGCATTTAATTTATCTTACCTTAAATTTTGAGAACAAAAAAGTTACTTAAACCTTTAGTCTTCATGAGTATCTCTCTCTAAAATTAACATGCCCTTTTCTCACCAATTTTTATCTCACTTCAGAGACATAATTTTAACAGACTAGTTTTAAGGGTCATTTTTGAGGCTTGTCGATGTGGTGCTTTGGAGGGAGGTATCCAAGACCTTTCAAGTACTGGAGCTTTTTGTGAATTCCTCTCCTATTCTTTTTTTTAATGGGGAGAGAGAAAAAAGATGTGGTAGTATTATTGCAAGTGTTGTTTTTGACGAATTTGTATCACTTTTGGGCTATAAAGTTAATCATGATCAAATACCAATGTGGTAAGTGTAGCAAATGCAAACAAGGGCCAAAACAAACTTCAGAGTGACCTGAACAATACTCAAATTTTTTTAAGGATGGAGCCCTGATGATTCCAGAAATTGTTCATCCAAGGACCTATTTTCCTGAAAGTTTGACTTTGTTCCAGTTTGTGTTAGAAGGAACTGAAGTAGTAGTTGTATTAAAATGCTAATAAAAAAATGAAGGACACTGTAGGTGCTATTGCATTACTGGACATCTTTTAGTTATATTATTCCCCCTTATTTTTTTTTATAGCAAACTTTGGCCTGTTCCATTCTAACGGCGCTGTTGAGCGAGTTCTCAAGTTCAAGTAAAACCAGCAACATTGGACTAAGCATGGAGTTCCATGGTAACTGTAAACGTATATTTCAGGTAAACTAGTTCTGTATTGATATATGCTACCTCTCTTCCTAAAATTTAAACATTGAGAAGCAAAAGTACTTTGTCGTGCCAGGTGCAGTCAGGTACACTGTGTGCCTAAAAGCATTTAACAGGGCAAATACCGCAAATAATGCAGATTAGTAGACTGGCTACTTCAGGAAAATTGTTAATGTAGTTTTTAAAAACTTGTGTCAAAAAGGTGCAACCCATTTGTGCCCATTTTATGAATAGAGCTACAGATCTTTATGCCATTGGACTCTTTAATTCCTTGGCTACCAATTGCAAACAAAACGAATACTCTGTGGAACAATGATAGTCTTAAATATAGCTTTGGTTTAAAGCCAAGGAGAGCTATGTATGTATTTAAAAATATTATTGCAGATGGTGTAGTCTGGTTGTCTCAGATGTATTGTTTGGCCAGTCAGAAATGTTTATGTGAAGGCATTGCTTTAAACTGACTGTTACAGAACAACTTACCCACTTTTTTTCATGCCAAAGATCAACTCTTTTTCCACCACTTATTAAAAACATATTGGTTTTTAATCTTTTAATGACTTGTATTTATGTGAAGATTTTTTTCATAGTCTTCACAAAGGTAATCAATTAATTTTGACAAAAGAGGGGATTCTCACTAGAAATTTTAGAGTCTTTCCTGTATTTTAATGAAAATAGGTACTGGACTTTTTTTTCCTCTTGGGAATGTATTTCTTGTTGATGTACATTTCATTAATGCCTGAGATACTGAATGTTTTGTGTTCATCCTGACTGTAGGAGGACGATCTGCGGCAGATCTTCATGCTCACAGTAGAGGTACTTCAGGAATTCAGCAGACGTGAAAACCTCAATGCTCAGATGTCTTCAGTGTTTCAGCGTTATCTTGCACTAGCCAATCAGGTCTTAAGCTGGAACTTCCTTCCTCCAAATTATATCCTTTTCATGTCAGGCCCTTTGTTTCCCTTGACTTGGGTCACTTCTTGGGTGAGGAGTAAAGTCTTTGCAAGGAGAGTAAAACATAAAACTTGGAAGCTTAGTGTTTAGTCCTTGATGTACGTTTTCTTCCATTAGTGCTTTTTGTCTCCACCACGCTTGCTAAGAGATGCTTACATACGTTTGCTGTTGTCTTCATTAAAGTTTAAAAATATTTTACATAAAAGAGAAAGCATTCAGAGCCACCCACCTTTTACAGGTTTATGGTCTGTCTGGTTGGTGCAGGGAATAGGAAATGTGCAATATGCTACTTCAGTGTGGGACCATATGGTGAAGAGTCTAAGCCCTGTTCAGTTTTTATGCAGAGATCTGATCTGTCCTGCTTTTCTCCCTCAGAGAGAAGATATGGGCAGGCAAATGCCCTGTCATGCAGGAATATGCATGTTCATGCAGTTGAACCAACTCCCCATATAATAACATGGTATATACTAGAACATGGAATATCTTTAGCCTGAAAGAATGCTGAAATTCTTTTCTCGGCTATTTGGTAGCTGAGAAAAGAAATGTTAACTTCATTTTACACAGGTGCTATTGCTTCCATTTTGATGTTTTCTTGATATCTGCTGATCATTAGTCCAGGGAAAGGTGGAGTTGGAAAGAAGAGGAGGAAATGGGAATCAGAAAGAGAAAAGCTCTTAGTGAAGGAGAGAAGAGAAAAATATATAAAAATGTTCAGTCCAAAAATGGGGTAGACAAATATTGTAGAAATACTCAATCACACTCTGTATTTAATAGAGGTTTTTGACAGCATGTGTAGTAAATCATTATAGTACCTGTTTTAATAGCCAGACTGCCTTTGAGAAGCTCAGCAAACTTTCTGAGAGCCAAATTTTTAAGCTGGTATATAAACTTTTTTCTTAAAACTTCTGAAATTGCTACCAAGGTACACATACTGCAGGAATCTTGATGTTGCTCTCAAATCCACTATGAAGGATTTTATTTGCTTTCCTGGTGTGACAGTCAGAAGGTGATACCTGTGTGGTTTTGTTTTCATTTAGTCTGTTCATTATGCAGCAGGCAGCAAAAGTAAATTTATTGGAAACTAGATATTCCTTGGTTCACATCTGTAAAGCAGAATGCCAGTTATATTGGCTTTAAGCGAGGTCCCTGGGATTAAAAGTAAATACCCCACTTCTATTCATCCCTGAAGTGATTTGGCAGGGGTTCAGAGAGGAATTTAGTGCATGTGCCTATAAAATGGAGACTGTAGTCAAATTACTGCACCTTATAAAAGTCTTTGGAAGTGGATTTGGGATTTCAAATAGAAAGGAAATGCTCCTGGATTATGCAGTGGTGGTTCCCTCTGAATTTTAGTCTGGCTTTGCACAACCGTCCGATGTAGTCCTAAGTACAGAGACATAGAATGTTAAGGGGTTGGAAGAGACCTTAAAGATCATCCATTTCCAACCCCCCCTGCCATGGGTGGGACCCCTTCCCCTGGACCAGGCTGCTCAGAGCCCCATTCAACCTGGCTTTGAACACTTCCAGGGCTGGGGCATCCACAGATTCTCTGGGCAACCTGTTCCAGTGCCTCACCGTCCTCACAGGAAGGAATTTTCTTACTATCTAACCTGAATTTGCTCTCAGTTTGTGCACATGACTTCTTGTCCTGTCACTGCAGTTCCTCACAGAGAATCCCTCTCCAGCTTCCCTGTAGGCCCCTTTCAGACTCTGGAAGGTTGCTACGAGGTCTCCACACAACCTTCTCTTCTGTGGCCTCAACAGCCCCAGCTTTCTCAAGCTGTATTCAGAGGGCAGGTGCTCCAGTGTCCTAGCAGCTACTTAGTCCAACAGTTCCATGTCCTTCTGCTGGGGACACCAGACCTGTAGTCAGTACTCCGCGGGGAGTCTCACAGGGGCAGAATAGAGGGGAGAAATCTCCTTCAACCTTTTGATGCAGCCCAGGATGCAGTTGTCTTTCTGGGCAGTAGGTGCACATTGTTGACTCATGTTGAGTTTTTCATCAACTGTCACCCCTAACTCCTCTGCAGTGCTGCTCTGAATCACTTCTAACCTGTTGGTGTGTCTGGGAGCTTGATATGGTTCAAAAGCGAGGGCTGTTGTTCTTCATGAGCTCCTTATCGTTGACTAAGGTTTGCACTGGTGAGCCAGATAGAGAGATAGACAGATACATGCAACATGTGGAGCCTTGGAATTGCAGCTTTCCTTTATATGTCTATATAATATGAAGTGATTTAGGTGCTGGTAAATAAATGTTACTAGAAATACCAAAGCAAGCCATACTACTGCTTAGGGTTAATCATATTTTCTGCTATTTGGCCTACTTTAGATACTACAGCTGTTAAACAAGTTCTGGCCATTCTGGAGAATGGATGGACCTAATTGCTCTTAACTGATCCATTTCAAATATTTTTGTAATTTCCGATCCACCTGATACCATCTTTTTGGTTTTTTTACCAATGGATGATTCATTTTGCTCAAATAATTACACCACCAGCTTGGGTCTTCTTTATTTATGTATCAACCTGTTCTCAGAAGTTGGAACATCTTCAGTCGTCCTTGAGAAAAGTTGGTCTTAGCTGCCAAAGATTCAGTAACTCTTGGGGTTTACAGTGCCATGTTGATTGTATTGTGGCATAAATATATTTTCCTGTTGATTGTTAGCTCATGGGCAGTGAAACTTGTCTAAATAGATAGCACATTACATAAGAATGTAAGAATTGCTGTGTTGATTGATTGGTTAGAGTCCTTTTGGTGTCCTCTTTCCAAACCTTGACAGTACATATGCTGAAGCAACAGGCATAAATTTAATACTTGAAGCATGGAGTAAAATGATCCATTGTATTCTCAGATACATTTTTTTCCTTTAGTTGGTATTTCCCCTGGCAAGATAGTATTGATTCTCAGTATTCCCTGTAGCATCACAGTAATCTGCAGTATATTTATGTAATATTTAATGAGATTCAAGTAGCATGAATGTGCATTAACTCTATGGTGGCTATTGCAAAGTGGCATGTTTTTCAAATCCCCAGGTTGTTAGAATTGAATCAAAACATACCTCTTCTCAAGAGTTCTGTGCTGTTATAGGACAACTTTATAAGTGTTGCATTGTTAAATGCAGTTTTAGACAGTGTTGCCACAAGTTATAAGAAAAGTTGTAGTAGGTCTACATTGTGTATTACTACCATGAAAGATGCATTCTGGAATACGCACCTCATTGGAGCAACAAAGGAAGAAACTCTGGGACCTACCTCATTTCAAGTTGGAACTCAGTGTTTTTAAATTATCTTGGGACATAGTGCCTGCAGCAGGAAGGACACAGCACAGTGACCTAGGAAGCCTCCCTTCAGTCATGTCCAGTTTCTCCCATTTCATTTTCCAGCTATCATCTATTGTTATTTTTATCTGCCACCTTGAGATATTAGTTTACCCGGTGTTTGTGGAGGCTTCAGAGATAGTATCTTGTGGCATGTTGGCTTCTGCACAGTTTCTTTTTTCAGTGCTGTTACAGTATGATTAAATGCTATTTACTCAGATGGAACTAGTTTTAAATGCATTTTTTCTTAAATGAATGTTTCAACTAATTAAGGAAGTACAATTGATCAGTACTAAAAAGTATGGCCCTCTCCTTTACAAAAGTCCCTTCAAGAATCTGACTTTTAGTACATGGTGAGTACCCAAAGTGTCCAATTAAGAAGCTGAATGTTGTTGGACTTTATTGCATCTTGGCATGGACATATACATCCTGTGAAGTTAGGATGTAAATATGATTTCTGTCGTTTTACATCCAGAGATATTTCTCTCATTGACTTTGGGATTTTTCTGTTTCTGGCAGCCAAATTCTAATGGACTTGGGCTGCATGTCCCCAAATGTAAAAGTTCTTTAACAGTACATAAGAATTGTGTGCAGCTGTCTCCAATCTAGAGCAAGGTGTCTTATTATCTGTCATTAGGAGCTGTCATAGAAGTACTTATCCCTTATTTTTCAATGTATGAATTACAGCACCCGAATAAAGAGATACTTCAGCTTTAGTTCTTGTTTTCGATTTAGTGCCTGTACTTGCTCGGAGGCAAGCTGGCAAATTTTCAAGTGAATGTGGAGTAGGGGATTTAAAAGGCAGGTTATGTAGACCTGATGATTTGCACTCTACTAATACACTTCATTGCTGTTCCATTGGAATTGTTGGTGCCATGGCAGTTGTATGAGCTGTATGAAGCTTTTGTCTGATCTGTACATTTTTGTGTTCCTTGGCAGTTAAAGGAAGAAAGCTCTTCATATCTCTTTTGAAAATGTCTTTTAAACTTCAAGCCAAAATGAGACACCTGTCTGGGAAGTTCTGTGAACCATATGGTTCTGCAGACTTTAACAGTTGAACTCAGTCCAACCCAGATTGGCAGCATCTGTTTGCATAATGGAAGTGCATGAAAACCACACAAAGACTCAAGGTTGGTTTTGAGGAATGGTTCAAGTTGGCATTGCTGCTGAAAAAGCATCCTGCCTTATCACCTCCCTGAGCATGATGCTGAGCAGGGAACCACCTGGCTAAAAATGTGGTGGAGATTTTTTAGCAGGTTTTGGACCCCTGGTTTGACTTGTTGCACAGCTACAGAAATGATCCTACCTGTATCAAGGAGTGACAACAGATTTCTTCAGCACCATGGCTGCTTTCCATAAGGTTTGTGTTTGTTAGCAGCCTGCAATTATCAGGAATTTACTGCAGCGTTCTGTTCTTATCTGCAAAATGAAGCATTGGGGCACTATCCCGTCTGTTGTTTGGGGTATACAGTGGAATTCAACATAACTGAAACAGCTGTATTTAAGAGAGCTGCATTTTACTTTTATCGCTTTTAGGTAAAAAGTGACCTGGCTTTGGAATCCCTGATGTTTTAAAATTATTTCTAGGACACTGTGTTTTGTTGTCAATCCTTCCTAGCAACTTTTTAAGACAACATTGGGCAAACCTGGGAAGATTGGAAGCTCCCCTGAATTCTGTCATAATTGCACTAAACATATTTGTATTGATGCTGAACTTTTTTAACAAATAATATCTCATCATTTCAGTTTTCCTGAAGGAATTCTGTAATCTGTTCACAATGTAGGAACACCTTAGCAACATTAATGTCAGAAGAGGAAAAGAGACCAGGAATGACCCTTTTTGTGAAGGGGAGCTGATATTCTGCTTTCTTGCCCCAGTGGTTTTTAAGTTTCCAGTTTTGCAATGATGGTTACGGCACCCTGGATGGCAACTGGATGGTGTGTGGTGGGAAGGTGTGACTCCTGAGCCACATCTGTGTGGCAGCCACTTGTGCACAGGTGCTTTAAGTGCCAGTTAGGCTGGAAGTGATCAGCTTATATATCATAGGCTGCATAACTACAGCAGCAGAATGTACCAAGAACTGCAGAACCACATGGGTGGACATTAGCCTTGGAACTGGCATGCCCTGGAATTGGCCAGGTTTAAAATTAGCTTGGATGTTCCTGCACTTCCTACTCTTGTTCCTGCAATCTGAGTCCAGTATCTCCAACACAAAGTATTGTTTTGTTCTCGTGACTGTTAACAATACTTGTGTTTAATAATATTTAAGCATGTGCTCCTTGCCCTGGTTTCTGGATGCATTTGCTGAGAGAGTAAGGTATGGAAAGGTCTTCAAAAGATTTCTCCACAGGGGGCAGCAAGCCTCTGCAGCAGTTTTAGGCAGTTGCTCCTTAGACTCATCCCATGTGCTTGGCTCACTGGGTAGAATGCCAGAGGAGGTCTTAAAAATCCAGATAAAAATCAGTATTTAACATAACACTGGAGGGCAGGTACCTTTCTAATGCAGTTTTTTATTTTTAAAATGCAAGTCTATGACTAGTACAAAGTCCAGAAAGATTTCAAACAACAAGAGTAAAGTGATTAAAATAACTTTTAAGGAAGATATTCAGACCTTAACACTCCAGGGGTTTTCCCTCCATTTCTGAGAGGTTTTTCACTTCTGTGCACGAACTTACAAATGGGATTCTAGTAGGAGAAATCTCAGATTTGGTTTTTGAGTTCCAAACTTACTGTTTTGTGGAAAAACAAGCCTTGCCTCTCTTGGGAAAAAGACTGTGGGATTCATTCACAGATACTGGAATTTTTTTAAGTCCTGAAGTAAAATATTATAATCCCTCATGACTACCTCAGGATATTAAATATTTTGATGTTCATCTTCACCTATCAGTCCCTTCCCGGGACAGACGCTGGGAGTGAGAGGAAAACTACACATCTGGGGTTTTTTTAAAATTTTTGTTATTTTCCTATGTTCCTCCAAGAAGCACATAAAAGCTCAATTTTTTTTTCCTAAATTAATTTTAAAATAAAAAAATATAACTTTGAAAAAATACTCTTGTTTCTCCAGCTTATGACACAAAACCAAACATAGAGCTAATGTCTACATGCATAGATTGAGTCAAAGATAAGAGAAAATCTCTTTTAACATTATGGTTTTCTCCTCTTACTCTCTAGGCAGTAATAATCAGCATATGGATCTTATCATATATTAATCTAATTATGTTCTTATGCTTCTTAATAGAGTTTTATTCACAACAGCGAATAATCTGATTGATGCAGAAGATTCAAGTCTCTGAAGGAATCAGTGTCCTAAGTATTGCAAAATGGGTGAAACATTGACATGCTTATGCTAGCTGTTCGTTAGCCTGGATTTCCATATCATTCAAAGTTAATTTTTGTAAAAGTTAATCATTCCTCAGTAGACCTGGGAATGTTAGAAACATTTGTATTATTACCAGAAGTTGATTTACAAACCAAATAAGTGGTTTTTCATTCTGGAAACAAAAAAAATCCCAAACTCTCCAGGATGTCATAGTAGATTAATCTCTGCTTTTAATTTTTCTGTGTTGTAAGTCTAAATCATAAGCTTGAGTGCTTAGGAAAAAAAGTGTTTTGCTCATTCTGTACTTTTTATTTCTTTGTAAGTCTTGACAAGTAAGTCAGTTTTGGATGATGAAGAGTGCTTTTGTCCTGTGTATACCCATGTACAAGGGTACATGGGTACACACAGGTTTTTTCAGGTTTGGCATAACTAGACTGCTGATATTAAGACCAAATCATAGCACAATGTAAGTTGAAGTACTTTGTGGCAGTAAGCATCTCCACAGCCAGTTTCTGCTAATGCTTGCATACGTGTAGTACACACTGGAAAATGGCTGCAAGATCTCCACGATTGGTGGAGTCATAATTTGTAATGTTCAGTGAACAGATATTTTACCCACAGATCTCCTATTGTCAGATGTGTCATCAGTCTGTTAACATGAGAAACAAGACTAAAAATAACAAGATATGGTTGCTAAATAGTGAGTCTTGTTAAAATAGTGACAGCAAACTAGCACTTCTTTCATTCCATGTGAAAAGCATTTTTGTAGCTGGTCCCCTCTGTAGAGTCAACCTAGCAAAGACTATATTTTTCACAGATTGGTAATGTGTTTGTGATTGTCTTCTGATAATATGTCTAAGCCAATAGCTTATTGGAAAGTCACAGCAAAGGTCATTCTTGTCAGTAAGCAATTTTAAAATACAATTTTGACTAAAACATTCTAAGTGGAAAGGAAAAAAGGCATAACTTAATTTGCCAGATAGAATTAATTTTCATTTAGAATATTACTCCTGTTAAAGGGTGCTTGCATGTGATAATTTCATGCACATAATTTTTTAGTAGGTAGAACCAAAGCATGTTTGATCAATTAAATTGCATCAGTGTTTCAGATGGAAGTAAAGTAGGAAATTCTGAGACTTTTAGTTTTCCCCATCTGAAATAATGTAAATCCTGTGTAGTTCAACATACATTGATAATCTTGAAAATTGTGAAACTGCTTTTATTTTGCACTAATGTGATTGTTCTTACACAGTATAACGTGCTGACAACAGTCCTGGACACATAGCACCAGTGAAGGTCCACTTGGTACCGTACTGTGGAAAAAGTCCCTTTTTTTTGGAATGTGGGTTTTGCACAGTGTCGTTTGCAATTTTGTTTTGTGGCAGAACTCAGAAGACAAGTGTAAATAAACTTTTGCATCCTGCTTTGTGACACAATTCTTCATATTAAACTACTTGCTTGCTTTAAATATTGTTCCCTTAAACAAAACCCATCAAAAGTTAAGGGGTCTGCTGTTTTGAATGTTACCATTGTAAAATGTATTTCATTCTAGACATAGAAATAGTTTCTTATACACGTTTTATAGTACCAGATTACTAACACTACAAAAGGTAATGCCGTTCATTACCAGTAAGTGTATTATGTGCAGCTGAACGTGCTGTTACTTACTCTGACGGTTGGGTTAGAAAGGGATCAAAGAGGATAATATAGGGTTTAAGAAAGACAAATAAAACATTAGTAAAACTGCTTTGACTTAGCAACTACTACTTGAATGGGTGGTGTCACAAAGGAAAGTACTTCCAAAAATTTTTGGAAGCTGCTATGTGATCAGACTGACAAAGAATTGAACCTGTTTGTTTAAATGTTTTTTGCTCATGTCTCTGTTTTTTCTGTACTAGAACATTTGCAGAATTTTGTACATGAAGTTATGCCAAAATACATGGTGAGAGCTGAAATGAGTGCAGCAAAATTGTGCCTTGACAGCGTGCACATTTTTCATGAACGTCTCTTACAAACATGTTGAATACAACGATGCCTTGTGCTGACTTGTGCTTTTGTTCTTCTCAGTGTGATTAGAAAATGTAGATTAATGCAGGGCTAACATATCTGCATTCTGTGACACATATCTGGCTATTTAGAAAAATAGGAGATAGATTTCAATGAGCTATCTTTAGCTATGGGAAGGCCTTTTTAAAAGCTGCCAGGAAAATTTTTTAGAAAATGATTTCCTATTTTGCATAAATTTTAACACCTGTTAATTGCGGTTGCTTTTTTCCCTTCTCGCTGTGTCACATTAGACACCCTGGTTATCAAAGTGATCGTATCGCTATGGTATGTCTCATAATTATGATCAAACTGTTATCTAACATTCCTGGAGCATTCTTTTTTTCAATACTTAATACCTTTTATTCCTTGGCCTCATGCATGAATTATGCTGTGTATGTGAAGAGGCTTAAAGTTTGTTTCCATTACATTCTTTCTGAATGGATCCTGTTGTATCTAGGATTTTTTTAAAGCCAAGTAGGAATGTTATTGTTGACCTTGACACCAGATAACTGGGCAGACATTATATAGCTATGTTTGAATCCTCACAAAATGTGATGCTAAAGCCAACAGAATCCTGGCGTGAGACCCTCCTGGACAGCAGAGTTATGGAGCTTTTCTTTACAGTAAGTTTCTTTCTTCAACTTTCGTAGTCCAGACCACAGGGAAAGCAGCTCCTTCCTGTTCTAAAACTATATTGTTGGATTCTTCCTTTTGCATCAGGTAGGACTGATTCTGTTCACTTCACCTTGCTTATTGGAGCAGACAGAAGTATTGCTTTTTTCCTAGGATACTGAATTTGTATTTTGCTTATTAATTGCTTTAAATTGATGACCACTAGCAACAGAAAAAGTTGTTTTTATACGTTTGATACTTCTGGCCATGTACTCATCAGACAAAAGGAAGCACAGTGAGAAGTTGTAGTTAATCTTTCAGAAAAGATCAAGCAGGCAATGTGTGTTTGCTGATATTAAAGTATTTGCTCAACAGAACGGCTGAAAATAAGTAACGTAGTTGTAGCTTTCTAGCCACTTTGAGCATACAGAATTCTGCATCTCTTTCCTCAGCACAAGGGAAATCCAGAAAAGTTAAAATAGAATAAGTTAGAAGGGTAAGGGAAGATTTAGTGTTGGGAGAGGGGAATGTAGTACTCAATTTCTGTAACTTAAAAGCTCCACAATGTTAAAAACGGATAGAACTTGTGTTGGTTTTTTTTACAACTGTTGGGAGAAGTTTGTAATCATCGCTCCGCTAAGACTTACAGCAGCAGGAACTTATATTGGCTTATAAATTCATTTGCTATGCAATTTGACTTAGATTACATCTCTTGGGATCTGAGAATTCAGCTTTCTCAGGATTTTTTTTCATTTCTGCAAAGCAGAGAAATGTGCTTAAAACTTGGCCAAAGCTGTTATAAGACAATGTAAATGTAACCCTCCGGTGCTGCTTGACACTGTTTGGATACATGTCCTTACTTGATAGGATCTTCAATAAATTTAAATTTTATTTCTTTTTTACTGCAAGTTTATCCAGCAGTTTTGAAAAGGTGAAAAAAATCACTGGCAGAACTCTCTGCAGCTACACACAATCTGAACAGCTGTCTAGACTATCCAGACAGTTGCTACTGTCAGCTGTGAACCTCCACATGCAAATAACTTTTTGGCTTACATGTTAACCCTTCTTCGTTTAATAGTATGAAGTTGTCAGAGTTGCATATCTGTTTCCTTGATTGGTTTACAAATAATTATTTGCAATAATAAAAATATTTTAATAATATGCAGATTTGTTTTAATACATTTGCATTTTACTTAATAGTAACCAGGGCTCGCCTGTATTTTACTATTTTTGAGTGAATGCTAGCCATGGCAGTATGCTGTCAGTTGTGGTTTTAGATTCCTGATTTGCAGCGGTTGAGGCTTGCAGTAGTAGTTTGTTGTTTGAGGTAATGTAAGTAAATTGTAGTAATTTTTATTCATTTATCTGATCTGAGAAATTTTAATAACCTTGCAAAAGTTGGCAGGACTGCTGTGTTAGAGAGAGTCTAATCTCAGCCTCATGTGGGATGTATATTAGGAGGGGTATTTCTGTTACAGGGTTTGTTTCTTCTGCTAGTTTGATCTTTCAGGGATTAACTGCGTAGCTAATCCAACTAGTTATGAGTTGGGTTAACTTGCAAATAAAACACCACAGAAAAATGGCTAGTGTTCTAACTGTACTTTTTGGTACAATATTGCTGAAATAATTGAGCTGAATTTCACTTCTGGGTGAAAAGGCCACTCTATATTTGTTTGTTTACTTATTGAATAAGTCTTCTGGGAAAAAATAGGCACGAACCTAAAAAAATTCTTTAAATCTGTACTTGACTGATTGAAATAAGTATGTGAGAATATGTTTCCTGAAGTAATTAAATTCAAATCCAGAAAGTCTCAACAACAGAAATAACGATATAACAGTTTGTACAAATGTGGGAAGATTACTGTTGGCCTTGTGTAATATAAGAGTGCTGCCAAGGAAGTGATGCATTCATTTTTGTATATGTTTTCAGTGTTTACCTCTGCTAAAGAAGCATCTATATAATCTTGATTGAACTTGTTGACTAACTTTAGCAGGACTCTATAGCCTAGGCATAGTTAGCATAATAGAGATGACTGTCATTATTGCTGTTTTTAGAAGGAGCAGCATGTCTGACTGGCTGGCATCTGTTTCTCTCTTTAAGACATAACATTCAATAGACAGTTCAATTTTCAACATGTAGGTGAGCCTTAACTATATGTTAGTTTCAGTGAATTAATTCAAGGTTTGAGATTTGTGTAAGCTGAGCCTCGATCTTGACATTTGCCATGGTTAGGGAGTTACAGAAACCCTTGCATTTCAGACTGAGTGGAAGTTAGAATAAGCTTTTTTTGGTGTGTGCTCTTTTGGATTGAGAGCCATGTGACTGTTGTAAGAACACCCTGTTTTCATGTATTATTAACTACCTCACTTCCTGAAAGGTACATCGAAAAATCAGAGAAGATACAGATATGGCCCAAGATTCATTACAGTGCCTGGCGCAGCTGGCGTCTTTGCATGGGCCAGTCTTTCCTGATGAAGGTTCACAAGTTGATTACCTGGCACACTTCATTGAGGGATTACTGAATACTATCAATGGGTATGTATGCCTGCTCTCTAAATTTAGATGGCATCTTTTAATCTTTAGGTTGGTCTGTAGCATATCTGTGTGGAGAAGTGGTATGGCTTGCTTATTTCTGGATATAATTTGTGCTTACTGTTGGATTGTTTAAATTGAGAAAGGGCAGATTAAACTAAGTGGTGCTTATTGTGAAATAGATTTATTGATTGAAAATGCATCAGCAAAACCAATTCCCTTTTAGCAATTTTCTTAATGGCAAAAAAACTGCTATTTCTATCTATAGAATTGAAATAGAAGACTCTGAAGCAGTGGGAATTTCCAGTATTATCAGCAATCTGATAACTGTATTTCCTCGCAATATTTTAACGGCCATTCCAAATGAACTTTTCTCTTCATTTGTTAACTGCCTCGCACACCTCACCTGTTCTTTTGGAAGAAGTGCTGCCTTGGAAGAAGTGGTAAGTAGCTGCTCTCAAAAAAGTGGGTAGCCTTTTTCACTTCTATTTGCAATAACCGTAAGTGACATGAGAATTTGGCTATTTTGTTAATAACTGTTACGAATTCAGTGGTTTTGTCCTAGATATCTCTGAAATCACTTACGAGAGGATTTTCTTTTTATTTCACGCAATGTAGTGAATATAATTACACGCTGTGTGCATCTTTCAGACTTGGTTTTGATTTCAAGTGCATCTTTATTCTTTAAGTGAATGGATTAATTTAAAATATCAACATCCTAAAGTATTGCTGACTTGCTATTGTAGATAATGAACAAGCTGCAGTCGTGAAAGTTTAAAATGACTACATGCATACATATGAGCAGACTGAAACTTAACTGCTGCCTAGAGTTCCGAGTCAGGAGTTTCTGCTTTAAGTGAGTGTAGCTGTTAAGATCTGTTGTTAACATCACACATCTAAGCTGTTCAGATCATACCTGCATTGCTGACACGGTTCACATGGTAATTGTGCGTACAAATCTAGCACAGGAATTAAGAGGATGTTTTGCTTTCCAACTTTGGTTGCAACATTAAAGAGCAGTTGGCATAGCCGAAGTGTTCTGCTCCTAAAAGTTGCATTAAAAATAAAAACTACCAAGGACGCATAGTTTAAGGAAAATAACGTAAGAATTAAGGTGAATAATCTTGCACTTCAGCTATTTATGTGCAATGGATATAGATTTAAAGTGAGACTATCAAAATACTAACCAGTATATCCCCACTATAATGAGAAAGGATGGTTTTCTTTGTTTTGACAGTTTGCTGTTGTGACAGTGAGTTGGAAAATAATTATAGAAGTGTTTAGTTACAAAGCTGATGGATGTGTTTCTTTACCAGAGTGCACAGGTGTATTAATTAGCATTCATTGCAGAACATTAGATCATGTCTTCTTGGCAAGGTTAAAATGTATTTTATTTGGCCCATTGCTCACTTAAACTTTTCATTTTTTTCCTTGTCTTAATCAAAAATTTGGGTTTAAATTTAGAATCTAAAATAATGCTCCTTTCCAAACTTCATTGGTCAAAATTCACGTGCTTTTGAGATTTTCTGGTAGAATACTAAATACATATTTTAGTATTCACCAATGCATTTAGAAATGCTCCTGAAGCTTTTATAAAGGATTCATCAAAACCACAGGCAGCTATCATTTAAATTCAGAGGAGCAAAAGCAATGTTGTTTCCTCAATTAGCATCTTGTTACTTGAAAACTGGAATACGCAATCCTGTTTCATGGAAACAGTGCTCAACATGATGCCGTTTAAAACAATCTCTCAGCAAGAGCTTACACCAGCTTGTACCGCTATCTGGTGCAATGGTACCCCGTGCTGTGCCTATAGAGGTACTACTTTGTGTCCCTGAAAACAGTCTTTTGGCTTAGGAATGTCCTGGCCATGGCTAATGTGTTCCCTGTTTCTTTAGAATGTATGCAGTGATACTTTCTGTGAGGTCGTGTGCTGTCTGTAGTTAAGAGCTTTCTGACAGATAAAAGACTGTGTGTGTTGGACTCAATAGAATCCTCAGATAATATTCCTGGAGCTTTTCAGAAATACTAAATGCAGCAGAATGCAGGCAGGTGTACTCCTTAAGCTTTGCTGGTTGGTAAAACTGTTTTCCCCATATTTCTGCTGCTTCATATGCCAGCAGAACATACCATGTGAACATGGCAGAAACCCCATCAGGCACAAGGAATCTACTTAACTGAAGACCTGCTATGAAAGCTGTCAAAATATGGAGATCCTGAATCAAAATCTGCAAACCACTTCAAAGTGTCTAATACTGATTTTCAACCATGGGGATAACCCCACAATCCAAGCATTATGTTTGAATGCTGTTTCACATTAACCTGCTAGTTTGGGCCGGGGAGATTGGCTGTAGGAAGCTGAAACATTTGCCTGAACCAGCTGCACTGGCAGAGGGAGGGCAGTAAGCCTCAGCAGTGCTGAGAGTTAGTTTAAGGGGCAAGGTGGACCAGTAATCTCTTCCTTTAATGGCACTGGGTGTGGGAGAGGATGCTCATCCTCAGCTATGCTCTCCCTTGCTCAACATTTAATATTTATGCAGAAGTAGAATCAAGTAGTCCACCTGAATTAATGGAGAGTGTGAACAGGATGTTGGATGAAGAGTCCAATAAAAATTATATCAAAGGGTTTTTTTTCTCAAAACAAATATTAATGTACTTTTCCTGTTTCGTGATATTTTTTCAAATATCATGTGATAGCAGGCATCATTCTGAATTTGGTCCCCTCTTCTGTGCTTCCAACTCTTTGCAGCTTGTTGCTGCTTGACAAACTTTCAAAGTGTCCTTTCTTCAAAGGGTCAGCAAACTAGGAAAGAAGGACCAAATTTCTTTTTGTTTCCTGTAGAGGAAATTAAGAGGAACTAAGCATCTTTGCTTTGAATTGACTGGGTTTATCTTGCCTCTCCTGAAGATCTGAGTTTTAATCCATCAGAATGATTGAGCTCCCAGTCTACAGCAGGGCACTTTGCCTGTATGACACCTCTAGTAGCCCAGCCATAGCTAATCTGAAATAAGGACTGGGATGTTTTAGTAAGTAAAGGTTTCTTTGGGACCAGATTGGTTCAATAAGGATAAAATCTTTCAACTGTTTGGGCATTTATTTTATGGAGGCACTTATTAGTCCTCGATTGCCTATGCAAAGACCTCTAAGTGTTGAAATAATTTTTCTTCATGGCATTAACTTCTTCCTTTTTAATTAAATTAATTGGCTGCATTTGAGGATACTTTGTTCATAAAAAAGTCTGTTTATATGTTTATGCTCTCAATTATTAAAAACTATTAAAAGTCATATGTGTAAGTTAAATTATTTATATTGGTATATGTCAAAATACTACAGGACTTGAATGACTGTCTATAAATCCATGTGTCCTTCAGATAAGTTTTAAAAAGACATGTTGTGGTGTCCTTCCTAAATTTATGACTTACATTAGTGTTGAATACAATTTTGCCTCTCTCCTTGTCATCTTCAGGTTTTGTTTTCACAATTAGTATGTCCCATATTTTAACTTCTGGAAATATGACAACTTTGCAGTTAAAAAGGATGCTGTGAAGCTATCTTGGAATGATTCCAATGTGATATCAGTTTTTCCTCTTAATCAGTCATCCAGCCAGTGTTTTCTTTTCCTTGCATTTTCATCCAACCGTGTTTGTAACTTCACTGGAAGTCAGGAATTCTTATGTCTGGAGCATGATTAAGGCCTTAATATCTCTTTATTTCATCATTGAACCATTTTACTAACCTCTGCTATCTCAGACTAACTTCTATGATCCATTCTGTTGGTTAAAACTTGAGAAGATAACATCTTAGT
Organism: Bombycilla garrulus; assembly: GCA_013400315.1. Classification (NCBI taxonomy): domain Eukaryota; kingdom Metazoa; phylum Chordata; class Aves; order Passeriformes; family Bombycillidae; genus Bombycilla; species Bombycilla garrulus. The sequence goes on along the minus strand of VXBU01013109.1, from coordinate 106,452 downwards.
AGACTATTTATCTGTATGGTTACCCTGAAGTTTTTTGAAGCTGGATGTATTTACAAACTTTCAATTTTTGCATCAAAACAAAAAGTCGATAGTTACATTAAAAATACTTTTTAAAAGAAGTGGCTGCTTTGCTGTTTGGATTCTTTAGTTTGCCTATAACTCAGGACTTTGTTTTTGAGAGAAGTTATTTCCTTTTGCAACTTATGTACTATATCAAAGCACACGAATAATGAAAAACAAGCATCAGTTGAAATGCACAAAGTAATTACAGCTGCAGGCTTCTGTTCTAATTCATTGGATTTTGGTCTGCTCATAGAATGAGAAGTTGTGATTCTTCATCAAAACTGGCCACCTGTAATAAGGTTTCTTGAACACTTGCAGTCAGTGATTTCCTCTGGAACCATTGGGTTTTTTCTCTCTATTTCAGAGATAGTGGAATACCTAGAAATCTGTATGGAACATCAGATGAAGAGAAATAGCTAAACACATTGACAGGTTTTTAAAGCCTAGCAGGCATCAAAGCTGCAGTGACCTTTTTGATGCATTTCTTCAGTTCATTCTGATATTTTCTTAGCTATCCTTAAATCCTTTATTTTTTGTTTGTTTCAACAGTAGAAGAATATATATAAAATAATGATAAATAAAGTATGTTCCTCTGGTTTAGTTTAGCAATAAGATTTTTTAATTTGTTTTTTTTTCATCTCTTACAGCTTGACAAAGATGACATGGTATATATGGAGGCATATGATAAGTTGCTGGAATCTTGGCTTACTTTGGTCCAAGATGACAAACATTTCCATAAAGGTTTCTTTACCCAACATGCTGTTCAAGTCTTTAATTCCTACATTCAGTGCCATCTAGCTGCTCCTGATGGCACAAGGAATTTGGTAAGCCCTCATTGTACTAGTTTTGGATGATAACGTACAATAACTAACCCATGTCTTTTGGTGTGTGTATATCATGTAGCTCAAGGTAGCTAGTACAGAATTGCCTTTTTTTGACTTTGGAAAAGAAAAAAATTGCTGAACTTGTTCCTCAGTTGTGATTTCCCAGTCCATTTCTCTCCTGCTTGAAAGGAACTAAAGGAATACAAAGTTGGAAAAAGCTTAAAAAAAGAATAAAGTAAACCTCTAACTCGAATCAATGTGTACCTTGTTCTTTCCACAGATGAAGTGACTAAACTTTTGACCTTCCTTCTGGATTAGAATTCTAGTTTAAAGTGCCAGTGAAATTGGGGGCCTTTTTTATCATTGTTGCGTCCCATGTACTATCTTCAAAATATAACTGACATGCATAAATGTCTGAAAAAAAATGTAGACTGACTGTGCTCAAAGTAGAAGAAACTTGGAATATCATGTAGTCCTTTTGGATAAAGTAAATTCCCAGTTGAGTTTTTGAATAGTTGATTGTCTAGGGAAAATTTAGAAGTACATCAAATATCTCTTGAGCCATTGAGAAAGAAAGATGATTAGTCTATTTGGCAGGAATCTGGATCTTACTAAAATAGATTCATATACAGAAAGTTTGGTGTAGATGTTGGATGAATGCATTATTACATAGATTCAATTCAAGAGCTATATAAAATCTCTTTAATTTGTGCAAGTATCTCAGAGATACTTCATTCTGAAAAGCACTATAAAACATAATTCTGGTATCTCAATATGTAACAGATGGTAATAACAGTGCCAAAATTGAGAGAAATATTTCACGAGAGAGCTTTGAATTCATATCAGGCGGTCTTGACATAACTTGTATACACAGGTTAATTCATGTCATTCTGTGAGATAAGTCATTTATCCCATGGGTAACCTTTAAAAGCCACAGCTGGCATTTTAGAATGCTTCTTGTTCTATATCAAAGCGGTAACAGGAACTTTCAGTCTCTGCTTTGAGAGCGGAGGCTCACCCTTCAGTAAACAGCTGCAACTTTGAAGTTGCCAAAAGAGAATGATGTGCTGGGTTACATAAAGAAAAGATGAGTTAAAAGCACTTTGCATAAGGAGTTGTGTGTGGATTCAGTTTTCCAGGGCCTCTATAGAAACAAAGCGGACTGATAGCTTTCTCCGCCTCTTATATTTTACTTTGTTACTTGCATAAATTTTATGATTAAGAGATAAGAAAGAAACACTTTTAATATTTATACTTGGTTTCTGCGTATCAGGGTTCATCTTTTCAAGGAATAAGATCTGATTATAATTTAAATAGTTTTATAATGCAACCAAGATAAGCTTTGAGAAATTCAATAATGCAACTCCTGCATCAGCAAGAAATAAAACTGAGATCATCAAGATTCTTAGTCTGCTGTTTTCTGAGTTTATAGCATTTACTTTTAATGTACTTTTTTTTATTTAGTAGTACTTTTTAAACTACTGTTTCCCCTCAAAGAGTAGGTTAGAGAATACCTTTAATGAAAGGGCTAATTTTCATTTAATCATGAAAAATATTGCCTATTACCTGATTTATGTAAGATTTCAGACAACTGAGAACTATTGAAATGTTAGGAAATTAACTGAATGTGGCATTTTGGCAATGAGTTTGTGAAATGCTGATTTTAAAACAATATGAACCCATGTTGACTCTGTTTAACTCTTCTGTGTCTAATTTAGTAGAAGTTTGTTGTTCATACATGCAAATTACATTGCAAGAAAGAGCCAAAATAATGCAGAAAGTTGTGGTGATAATGAATTTAAAAGTGACCCTAACTAGTTGATTCTAATTTTGTTGAAATAACAGACTGCCAATGGTGTGGCCTCTCGGGAAGAAGAAGAAATAAGTGAGCTGCAGGAAGATGACAGAGACCAGTTCTGTGACCAGCTGGCCAGTGTAGGCATGCTGGGGAGAATTGCTGCAGAACACTGCATACCTCTTCTCACAAGGTAACTACAAAATAAGTAGTCATGCGTGCAAATCAATAAAGCTGTCACATAGGAAAAGCCTAACTTTGCCAAAACTGTTTAAAAACAGTGAAGCTACTTTGTTATTTTTCCGCAGTTTATTAGAAGACCGAGTGACAAGGCTCCATGGACAGTTGCAAAGACATCAGCAGCAGTTACTTGCCTCACCAGCATCAGGTTCAATTGACAATAAAGTGCTTGATGACCTGTATGAGGATATTCATTGGCTTATTTTAGTCACAGGTTAGTGAACAGCTTTAAATAGTACTTATTCTGGTAGCCTTACTGCAGCTGGAACACCTCAGGAAAAAAAAATCCCTCTATATCAACTACTCTCTATTGACTCTACATTTTATCCCTTACAATGATTTCATCTTACGTACAGGACTTGCAAAGTCATTGTCTTACTATCATCTGCCTTGAGTAACAGGAATATTATCTCTAATGATTACCTCATGTAAAGGTTTTATCAACGGCTCTTGGAAATTCCTGCAACTTTGTTACAGATTTTTTGAGTTGTGTTATCAGTCTACCTGTTCAAGAAATCAGTCAGCTCATGGTATCAGTGGCTGGGTGCACATGAGACTTTATAAGGGAACCAACTTGAGGTCAGGGTAATGGTGACAGAGAATCATGTTAGTTCTAGGCTGTCTCAGTGCTGATGATCCATGACTTGCTATTTCATTATGTTTTGGGGAATTTAGAGTCTTTTTGCTCTAAATTTAGTGCCTCTTGAATTTAGAGCCTTTTTGGTCTTGGTTTTTAGATGGTGATATTTTATTTAAGATTACAAACATTGTAACAACTCAGTACTTTGCTCAGAGAAATGCATAATGTATGAAATGTTCATGTGACTTTTTTGAAGATCTGATGTTTTAATTGCTCTCAGATGTTGACATGATGTGTTTATAATATTTTTGTAGCACTGAGGTGGAGTTTGTAGTTCACAGATGGTTATGAGATCAGATGTTGAAAACTACGACTAAAGCTGGAATTAATATTGTCTAGATATCGAAGTATTGTATGAAAGCCCATGTTTTACCTGATCTGCAGTTGCTAGGTTCTGACAGATTTAAGATATTAGCAAAACAGAAGTCCCAAATGACATGGACTCAGCAGGGAAGATGTAAAACAAGGCTTTTTTTACCACGTAGCAGAAGGAAAAAAAAATGACAACAATGTTTTGCCCTTCCCCCAAGCAGATGAATTGACTGTAGCACTTTTACATGAAGCAAAACTTGTCTCTTTATTTTTATTTAAATTGGTAGTTTATTTTTCTAGTCTTGGTTTCTTGTCACTGTAGGTTTTTTCCTACTGAATGGCTTTCAGGATTCTAATTAACTTGCATGCATTTAAGCAGCGTTAGTCAGGGTCTGTACAAACATTTGATTCTGATGTGATGTCTGCTGTTAAGCCTATGGATTCTTTAATCAGAAAGCCATAAGTTAACCTAGGGTAGAAAGTTGTGATCACTCTCTCTTTTTTAATGTAAGGCTACCTCTTGGCTAATGATACTCAGGGAGAGACTCCGCTAATACCTCCAGAAGTGATGGAATATTCCATTAAACATTCAGCTGAGGTTGACATCAATACAACACTTCAGATTCTGGGATCTCCAGGAGAAAAGGCCTCTTCCATCCCAGGGTACAACAGAACTGATTCTGTAATTAGGTAAGGATGCATGTTGTACTATTAAGTGTGTTAAATGCTTTTTCAGAGAAAAAACTAAAAAACTAGAATGTGAGTAGACTTCTGTGAATGTGAAAAGTAAGCAATATGTAAACACTGAACATCAAAAAGGGAAAGATTGACCTAATAGTCTTAACAGACATCATGAGCCAAAGTCTTAGAAATATACAGAAATGTTTTTTATATTTCTGCTGAAAACCCATCTTTGATCTATTTTTTACAGAAAATCCTTAAAACTACTGAAGTAAAAAAAGTTGGTAGATGAAAATCTTTATTCATTCAGCATACATACATCTTAAGCAAACGCTTTCCAGAACATCAGTGAGCTTCTCTACCTTGAATGTGGGTTACTGCCCAAGCTTGGCAGTAGCAGCAAAATTGATCCTCAGAGCATGAGGAATTGTTGGCAGTTATGTACACACATCACTGTCAGCCTATAAAAGAAGCAGGAGAGATTTCCCTTCTCTTTTTGCAAGAAGGCTGATCTTCACAAAGGACTCCTCAATTTGAATCCTCACACTTCAGAAGATTGCATTCCACTCTTAGTTGACATGGAAGAGTTTTCACCTAAGATTAGTTCTTAGGTAAAAACTCTTTAAACGTTTTTAAATGTTTAATTTTAAAATTCTTTAAACTCTTAAACATTCTTTAAATGTTTTCTTCTGGGAAGAAAGTAGAAATGTATATGCCTGGTGTTTAGAAGGTTGACTACTGCTCACTTATACTATTGGCCACTTCAAGAAGAGGCCCCCAAGCAGGATTTCTTAATGCAGTGTCTCCAGTGGTGGGAATAAAACCAGATCAAAATAAGGAGAGATTTGAGGCCCTTTGGCAATAGCTCTGAAATGTCTTCAAGGAATAGGCCACTGTCAGCTCCTAAATTTGTGTAGAATCACATTCTTATGAAATTCAACTGATGTACTACAAAAGCTAGTATTTAATGCAGTTTTATGGACTGATTATATTAATGCAATCACCTCATGATTTACTATTTCAGACTATTTCTCAGAAGTAATGAACAAGAGCAAAAATAACTGGTCATTTCTATATTTGTTTTTCGGTATGTGTCATGCTGCAAACACTGCACGATTAGAACCCATTTGGTCACTAAACTTTATGGTGCAAGGAAGGAAAAAGCAGTTTTTCAAAACAGCTTTTCAGGCACTCCCAAGTAATCCATTTGTCATGATGCTTGTGAGGATTCTTTGTTGCAGCAATTTTGATGTCAAAATTACTTTTAAATCCTATCTTTTAAAGCATAATTCTTACTTTTTGGCAGATATTAGCTCTATTCTCTTTCTCTCTCTCACATTGCATTTCAAAAACAATAAATTCAGGTGCTTTTCACTTGATTAGAATTGAAGTACTTTGTATTATCCTGATCCTCCATAAACCACTCTCAGCATCCTCGTTGTATTTTAAATCTGCAGGTTGTTATCTGCTATTTTAAGAGTGTCAGAAGTAGAATCTAGAGCAATAAGGGCAAATCTCACGCACCTCCTGAGCCCCCAGATGGGCAAAGATATTGTATGGTTCCTCAAGCGCTGGGCCAAGACTTACCTCCTAGTAGATGAAAAGTTGTATGATCAGGTAAGAATATAACTTCTCTGAATTTATTTGTGAGTATTAGCAATAATATTATCCTCTGAATGTAGATCTCAGTGTAACTATTTAAAAGTGCGATGCCAAATTATTTTTAATGTTACATAGGTTGTCATTTATTTGGGTATTTGTTTGAAAGTTGATATTTTCTTCCATTTGCTGATTAGAAAGATAAGATTTTAGGGGACTCTTGCACATTTTTCTGTAAATGTGAGGTTTTTTTTTTTGGTAGCCATTGCCATATCAGAATAATCTAGTGCTCCTGGGCTGCATAGTGAGTGGAACTCACTGACTGCAGTGTTGTTATAAATTGTGACTGTCCCACCAGATTTTACATTTCATCTCTAATACAGTGATTGCTCTTCATTGTCATTCTGAGTTAGATATTTAACACTATCACAAGGTAGTATACATTAGCTAATGTCACGTTACTTTCTCTCCTCATTCTCATTGTATATCTCATGATTTCAATGGCGTGTTCTTTGTAAAGGGCAACTTCTTACTGTGCTTGGACAGCACTAATCATGATTAGAACTTGATCCTGATGTTGCTTATCAAACTAACTGTAATCCAGCTAGCTGGCAGAGGCCACCCATCGTGAGGAGGTCCTGTTGGCTCTAATTTTTGGGAAGTCTCCTCCTCCTCCCCTTTATTTCCACTATTGAAGCCACTAAGAATACTAACACTTCAGGAGGCCCCTGCTTAACAATAATAGGTATCACACAGATTTGTAAATATTTGGAGTCATATTATTCAGCTCATACATATAGCACAGCTAAGAATTCATAAAGGTACCAGTTGGGCAAGAATTGGCGATCATGTTAAAAGGAGATCCATGTGAAAAACAAGGTGAAGAAACAAAATGGAGTGTCTAGGAAAAGCACACGTTTAGTTTGTGTTGACATATGAAAGTGATTGAAATCTCTATTTAAACGTGATGCTCAGTCGTGTATATATCATGAGCTCTTAAAGGTAGAAGTGTTAGAGGTGTGCTGACAGGAAGCCCCTGCACAATTACTTCAAAGTCTTTGAATTTCACTTTTGAGAAACTAGTTAAAGATAGAAGAACAGGCAATTTCAAGGAAGCATAATTTAATGTGCCAGGACCAGAGTGTGACCTGTTTCCTAAAAGATGTGTAGTTTGAAGGAACCATCTGCAGAAAGCAGATGAAATTGAGGCGAAAATTAATTTTTACAAGTTTCTATATTGATCTAGATTTATTTCTAGTAGTTTTTACCACCGAATTTTGAGGAATTATGTATTAAATTCATGGAAACACTTTTGGGAGGTGATTTTGGGATCTTGCTTGTAATTATTAAAGCTTTTGAACTTTTATTGGCCTTAAAAGCTAGACATACTCAAAACGTTTTGTAACAAAGTTGAAACTTTTCTTTGTTTTAGATGTTATGCTTAAAATTACAAGAAAAAATTGGCAAAGATTTTTCTATTACAGATATTCTTTGCCTTTGTCTATGTAACATTTGTGTAATTTAAGTAGGAAAGAAGTGACAGCCTGAAAAGAATTTGCTGACAATGATTGCCATACACTTTTGGGTTCTGGCTTCTGTAAAACTCACTCATTTTAATGCTTTTCTTATAGATAAGTCTGCCATTTAGTACAGCATTTGGTGCTGATACTGAGGGTTCCCAGTGGATTGTGGGTTACCTTTTAGAAAAAGTGATCAGTAACCTGGCAGTGTGGAGTTCAGAGCAGGACCTTGCAAATGATACTGTACAACTGCTAGTAACATTAGTGGAAAGGAGAGAGCGGTAAGTTGCTATACCTCTGGAAGTCAAAAAGTTTCTTTTGCTTCCTTTCAAGTTTTTTGGCCACAGTAATCCAGATATAGTATGCTTAATATTCATGTCTCTATAAGTCAAATTACTTTAGTAACATACTATAACTGAAAAAAAGCACCACAAACCTGTCTGACAAGCTGAGGAGTGAGACCTGTCCTTGACAAAACATCACCTAATTTTTATTACTGTTTAGAAGTGCACTCTCCTTCCCTACTTTTGTGTCTCACTCTTAAACAGTGAGAAAGGAAAACTCTCCTGGTCTCCACTCTTATTGCAAGGATTTTTGTGTTGCTGTTAATTTTTTTCATTAGGAGTTCAGATACTGGCCAAGCCGGTATGAAATATGTTTTGTAAACCTAAACTTTATTTTTTTTTAAAATACAGGATTATGTAGATTCAGTCAAATTTCAATAAGTTTTCTTTGATATTGCCAACTGTGAAGCAGGAAGTTGTTGAATGCTTTATTTCTGTCAATTGACATGCAATTATGCATACAATCATGCATTCACAGTCCACTGAAAGACTGTTGTGAAGTATGAGGATTTTAAATGCTTGAGGATTTTTCTTTTAAAAAAAATTAAACCCCACAGGAGCTAATTTTGGAATAAATTGCTTATTTTATTATGATGTAATGAGACTAAGCTTTTAATCCATGCAATATGTCCATTAACTCTTGTGTGCATATGTGTGTAAAACTAAAGCACCTCCCTGCTTTTCTCCTTTATGAATTGATCTATTTTCAGAGTATATACTTTAAAAATCTGAGAGCTGAGGCATTAGTAAGATGAAAATTAAAAGGCAATTTAGCCTCAGATTAAAAGAATTTTAAAAAAATATAGCAACAAAAAGCTTCTGGCAACTATTAGAAACCTGATGTGCTCTGTTCATACAACTTTGTGAAGTCTTTAATGATTTTTTTCCCCTCTTTTAGGGCAAACTTAGTTATTCAGTGTGAAAACTGGTGGAATTTAGCTAAGCAGTTTGCAAGGCGAAGCCCTCCTCTTCACTATTTATCTAGTTCTGTGCAGAGAACACTAATGAAAGCTTTAGTTCTAGGAGGTTTTGCTCATATGGATACAGAAACAAAGCAACAGTACTGGACAGAGGTAAGCTATTTTGATGCTTCTATTACCTCCATATAAGAAAGCAGTACAGCAAGATAGTTTAGGGAATTTTATAGCCACACAAAATCAATTTGTATAACATATTTTGATATTTAATACTGATATTTCTTAAATTATTCTCTCTTTCATGGTCAGTACTTGTATCTGTTGTATATCTAAATTGTATCTAAAATATCTCAACCCGAAGTGAAACCACTAATAATTAATTGGAGGGTTTGGGAGGCAGACAGTAGAGCAATATGTTTGAAAAAGACTATTATAGAAGATTAAAAATTTCCCTTGCACTGGGACGTTTCTTCCTTTCATTTTAATTTTATGGTGTTATGAATTATTCTCTTATCATTTAATGATAATGATAGTAAGTAAAAGGCTAATATGGATCATAATAAAGAGTCTTGACCAGCTCTTTGTGCCCTGGTTCCATTAAAGCTCAGATATTTAATACCAGAAAGGCTGATGCTAGAAAGTAGCTGAAATGGCATCAGGAAGCACCATGTGACTTTGTAAAGCATTGACCTTGTGAGAAAAACACATTTTTATTGGCAGAGCTACAGAATTAGTGATTTCAAGTAAGACTGTAATGCAGTGGAAGTAACTGGGGGAAAAGCATTAACTATTTTTGTGAAAGTTTCTAAATTGTTTCCAAATACAGATGATGACAAAAGTGATTTCACTATTGAGAATCATAATATGGCAAAGATAAATGTGAGCATTAATCTTAATGGTTTCATTAATAAGCTGTAACAATTTTTTGCCATAATGCTGAATTTGATGGGAATCAAATACTTTGAGGCAGAGAAAGTAATTGTCATTTGCTTAAACACTGGAAAATTACCTAAAATATTTATGGAGGTGCTCATTTTGACACCTGCCTGCAGGCCACGATGGACAATGAGAAGTGTTGCTCACTACCACTTCTGCTTGCATTGCTGTGACAGAATGACATAACTGAGCATTGGAAACTGGAAGTGACTGATTCGTGTACTGCCGTGCCAAAAGCAATGGGTTTGCTAAATTATTTAGATCTCACATCTCATATAATAGTATGCTTATCTAAATGTGATTTTTCTGAAAAATTTCAAGGTTCTTCAGCCACTTCAGCAACGATTCTTGAATGTGATAAACCAAGAAAACTTTCAGCAGATCTGTCAGGAGGAGGAAGTGAAGCAGGAAATCACTGCTACATTAGAAGCACTCTGTGGCATTGCTGAGGCTACCCAAATTGATAACGTAGCAATTCTCTTCAATTTCCTAATGGACTTCCTTAATAATTGCATTGGATTAATGGAAGTATACAAAAACACACCAGAGACTGTTAATCTCATAATAGAAGTTTTTGTTGAAGTTGCACATAAACAAATTTGCTATCTTGGAGAGGTAAATACAACCAGAAAGGGAAGGAGGGGGCAGAGTGTGTGTGTGTGCATGTGTGTAAATGTGTATACAGTGCTATTCCTTAAACAAAATAAGGAATAAAATGTAGTGGTTTTTACAGAGAGAAAGACAGACTATGTGGACACATCTGTTAAGGAGTTCCCTTGTTTTAAAGCATACACTTGCTAAGCTTAAAAGCAGGACATTTAGATGGGGTTTTTTTTTTACCAATAAATTTAACCACAGTTCTTCACTAGTCTAACTCTGTGTGGGTGGCAGAAGATGACAGACTATGCTGAGTACGTTCTTATATCAGTATCAAACTTCTCTGAAGTCTAGTCTAGGAGAATTGCAGATGTTTTCTTTGTGGCAAATACATACCACAGACACTCTGCCTAAGTCCTAGACAAGGCATTAATAGATCCCAAGAAGTTAACAGTTAAAATGTTGAGTCTGTGCAGTGCACCTCCATCTTTGCACTGTTGGCTAATTTTGGTTTTGCATCTAGAAGAGTTCCTGCCAATTCCAAACTCAGTATGCACAAGCAGTGTATTGTGGCTCCAAACTTCTATAAGTAAAGCGTGTCCACAGGGGATTTTGTTGGTAATCGAGCTCATGAGATTAGTGAGATATGTCAGTCTGTCCCAAACCACTTTTGTCTGGGGTTTTGTTAAGACTGAGCAATCAAGAAAATAAATGGGTTGCTCTTTCAGTCAGTATCACATCAATATATGGCTATAAGTGTTCTTATTGTCTGAGGTGGCTTTTTCCTTGATGATCACAAGTGATCACACACTGAAATTAAAATCTTGAAGTATTGTTTACCAAGTAACGCCGTCTCAAAACAAAGTGTTTCATTTTTAGCATACGTAAGTTTTCTTATTATGTAACATTGTTTTGTAGGCCAAAGCCATGAACTTGTACGAGGCCTGCCTAACTCTGCTCCAGGTGTATTCCAAGAATAATCTAGGTCGACAACGAATAGATGTTACAGCAGAAGAAGACCAGTACCAGGATCTCCTTCTTATTATGGAGCTCCTCACTAACCTTCTATCAAAAGAATTCATAGATTTCAGTGATACAGGTATTAAGGAACTGGTAATTGAGCAACCATATGTTGTTTTCTAACAATTTTAAGAACCATTTTGGGGCTTGTGTTCAGTCCATGTAAAGTAAAAGCTGAAATTTAGGCTGGACTACGTCACAATATGGAAATTCCTATTTAAAGTAGCAAAAAATTACTTTTTCCCAATATTCTAACATCTGAAATTATTATTGCTGTCATGAATTAAATTATGGATGTACGAAACAGCTTGAAATCTGAATGTTGCAAGTCTGAATATGTTGTACCAGCAGTCTTATAACAAGAAGCACATAGAGAAGTTGGAGTAGTAAAGTAGTGGTAGAAAGCATAGGAGTTGTCTTCTTAGTACAGAATTCAACTTTTGTGAAATACTGGGTCATTAAAATTCCATCATGTGAGGGTCTTCTGTGTTCCTCTTTCACAGAACATGCCTTATGGTTTGAGGGTGTGGTTAAGGGTTCTTTCTTGTATCCCAGCCTGTTACTTTCTTACATGTATCTGCCACTTAAAATTGCAGTTTTCCTGAGTATGTTCTGACAGTTAGCTGTGGTGCCTTGCTTTTGAATAAGCCAAAACAGCTTTGTGTGGTTCATATCTCACCATGTTCTATCCACTTTGCACAGATAACAACCCAGGCAGATTCAGTTTGATATCAAACATGTTTTGATGTACACTGCTTTTCTGAGGTACATCTTGAAAGAGAGAGCCTTGTATTATGAAATGCAGTACATTATTTTATTTTTTTCATCTTGCATACACAACACGAGTAGAGAATCAGATTTAGACTTTGCCCATTGAATGGACAACCCAGTGCTTTGTAAAGTATTTGCTTTGAGATCTGGATGTTAGCTGTGTGGAAAACACTTACCATGAAAGAAAGTAATGTGAATAAAACCTAGATGTGATGTCCAGAGATAAATCTTATAGTGTTTTCTACATACTGCTGCTGACTCAGTGCAGGAATTATAAAAGTAAGGTCACTGCCAGTTGATGGGAAATGTAGGGCTTAACCTGTAACTGGGGAAAACTTGGCAACATCCAAACTGCAGAATTTTCTCTGTTAGCTCTCCCATTTTTTTTCCTTCTGTTGATAAAAGATATTAAAGCATATGTAAATATATAATATATATAGAAAGTATAAAAATGCAGCAATATTTTACTCACTGTATGTTTATGTGTCCAGGCATGAAGCAACTATCAGTAGAAACAAATGCCATATTCTGTAATGGAAGGGAGCCCTCAGTATCTGAAGCGTTCTGGTTTAGCATGCCATCTGGTACAAGTGATTATGAAATGCTTATTCCTAATGAATATAAATATAGAGTGATGTGACAGCCTCCACTCACTAAGTTTCTATTTTAATACAGTGCCTCATGGTTTTGTTTGGAGAAAGGGGACTAGTCCTATTTTTAAAAATGTCTGCATTTATAAAGAAATGGGGTTGTTCCTTCAATATGTTTTATCTTCCTTTTATATAAAATATTTTTTTCTTTTCTGCAGATGAAGTATTTAGAGGACATGAGCCTGGGAAAGTTACAAATAGATCTGTATCAGCAGCAGATGTTGTCTTATATGGGGTTAATCTAGTTCTGCCTTTAATGTCACAAGATCTGCTGAAAGTAAGTATATTTTTACATGGAGCTGCTAGAATAAGAAGGCTTTATAGTAATGCATTCCTAGAAATCATTCCTATATGCATTCCACCTCCATAAGCTGAATTTTCTAGACTTCATAGATGTAAATAACTGTTCCAGAGTTCCAAATACTCTGAGAAGAAGTACTGTAAGCTGAGAAAATGTATATCTGAAGGTCCTAAACAAAACTTTTCTTCTAAAAAAAAGTGCAGATCAAATGCCGAACCTGAAATGTGGCTCATGGCGTCATTTTCCTGATAGTGTCAGAAAATGTGACAAGACAGCATAAACAGTGAGAGTTAAAAGTAACTTTATTTCCACAATGCAGATGGCTGTCCATTGTTGTCATCAGCAGCTTGTCAGTAGCACAGTAAAATATGAAACAATGGGACAGCAGCATTTCATTGTTGCACTGTGTTGATGTGGCAGGGACACTTCTGGAGGGTGTCTCAGCTGTCCCCTCTCCACGTGCCTCCTCATCCGGTAGCGCTTGCTGAGCACAAGGGCTGCGTCCATTTTAGATCAAACCAAGGCGAGGATGTATCCTGGGAGACCCTCGATTGTGCTGCAGATGCTCACCAGGCTTTTACCCCACAGGACTAGATTTGGCTGTCTGAAATAAAATTCCTTGAATTTGTATAGAGCAGATAGCAGACTGCCACCATCAACGCTTATCTTTAGTAATCTTCTTTTATTGTACCACTGTTTGTATTTATATAAAGCTGTAGCCATTCTAATGACTCAAGTTTCCTACTAAAATTCTTCTCTTCAGTGCAAATCGTCAATCCTGTCTCTTTGTACAGTTGAAAATTACGCCAAAATAGTTACATGATTGAATCTAAAAGTACCATGTTTTTCTTTTGACAGTTTCCATCCCTGTGTAATCAATATTACAAATTAATCACTTTCATATGTGAGATATTCCCAGAGAAAATTCCGCAACTTCCAGAGGACCTCTTTAAGAGCCTAATGTACTCACTGGAGTTAGGGATGTCATCGTATCCTTTATAGAGCTTGGGAATGTTTTTTAAAAAAATCTAAGTTGCTTTTATAAGGACCTGTTAAAAATATAATTGTTTATTTTTTTCTTTTTCTATCAATATCTGCATCAGTAACTGACTCTTCGTCTGCTCTCTGGGGATTGAGCGTTTCACTGTAGTGTCCATTGAGATTCCAGCATTAGTAGAATTGCCTCTGACTTGTGGTGCTTGGGCACAGCCTTTAAGTAGCTTAGCGTGTAAGCTTTTTCTGGCAGCCATTCCTGCCTCCTCCATTACTTCATTTCAGAGTGTGTAACTTCATAAGCCTTCAGCTGGTATCCCAAAGCCATTCCTGAATTAGTCTCTCAGCTGGTAATACAAAACATTGCTGCTGTTCTACTGGGCTGGCTCCAGAGCATTTCCTGTCAGGGTGCCAATGGGCTCTCCCTCTCATAATGGGAGTACCATTTTCACTAATCTGTGGCACGTGTCAGAAACAGATGAGCTTGACCATAAGGGACTCTTTCTGAAAATGTTATGTCAGAGAGGGTTATGTTACCTTAGGGCATGCGGCTAATAAAAGAATGTAATGAAGTTGAAATCCTTTCCCCTCCACCCTTTTTCCAGCGTTTTTTAAGTTTGATCTTTTTAATAAGCAACTTTGTAGTGAAAAGAAACTTGAAACATACAAGCATTTCAGATATTTTCTAGTGTCACAGCTGGGTAGTTAGAACAAAATTTAATTGAAATCTGACTTCAGTTCTTTAACACCCATTATCAGAATGAGCTCAGAGGTTTGCCAGCTCTGTCTGGAGGCTGTAACGCCGTTAGCAGAACAGTGTGCAAAAGCACAAGAAACAGATTCAACCCTTTTTCTAGCAACGAGGCACTTTCTTAAGGTAAGGCATCTATGTTTCTTCTTGCTTTGGTTTTTTGCATAAGGGTAGCATCCATAGGCCAAACAGTGACCCTATCCAGATTAATCAGGATATACATATAGTAAGAAATAGCCTATTGCCTAGAAAAAAAAGTGTCAGCTTTAAGAAGAAAAAGGGCATGAAGAACTGAAGATAGCAGGCTAGAGTACCAAAAAGGATGCAGGCGTAGAGGGAACCAATCCATTATTGCCAGTAAGCTAAAGGCCTGAGCCTCTCAGAATGCAATTTTTATATCCATACTCTGCACTTGAGATTGACAGTTTTAGCAGTTGCTGATGAAGCTGTGAACAGAAGGCTTCCAGAATTCTGTGAATTGGAGGCCGAGTACTAAAAGAAAAGGCATGAAAAAAGAGCATAGCTGGGAACTAGAAAGGAAATGCTGTCATTTATTCAATATATCTAATGAATTACACGTTTTCTTAATTAAATATCACATTCAGTACTTTACTTTTAGGACCATCCACTTCAATGAATTTTGGAGTGGCCTAGTAGCAACCAGGTTCCTACTAATTGGCAACAAAGAAATTCTGGAACCTGTGTGCTTGTCTTCTGATTTTGTATAGGTTTCAGTTTTACTTAGGACATCTTTTCTTACCAAACTGACATTGGGATTTCTGAGGATTGGTCATTAAATGCTTCCATCAGACAAGCTGAGAGAATGAGAAACTTGCATAATTTTGTCTTTATGTATCTTCTAAGTTAACGTAGTTTGTCTTATTTCTGAATTTCCACTTAAAATTACAGTATTACTCTTTGCTAATCTGTTCCCTGATTGACTTTCTGTGAGCTATAGGAGTCTCCAAAACTTGAGGAAAAGTTCTGTGTATTATTCTGGAAGAGCAAAGGCTTTTTGCATTATTTCTCTGGCATAACTGCAGCTTTTGGAGAAAAATACAAGTTTCACATTTCTCTGAAAAACAGTTGATAAAAATCAACAACAGGTTCCAGTGCCTTAAGATGTGAATTTATGCTGTTAAGCCAAGACTTGGCTTCTAAATTTCTGGTACCTAAATTTAGAAAAAAAAAAAAAAAAAGGGAGCAACAAAGCAAATAGCAACCTTGGATGTTTGTAATACATGTTCATTGTTATTATCAGAAGGGAAGATGAGCAGCAGCAGCAAATGTTGATAAAGTAGAAAGTTACGTTTACACTTACACAACTACTTCTGTTTTGCAATTTCAGATGGTTTTTGATATGCTGGTACTTCAGAAGCACAATACAGAAATGACGACTGCAGCAGGTGAAGCGTTCTACACATTAGTGTGTTTACATCAGGTATGGCATTCAGACACACTCTGAAAAAAAAGTCATTTTTTAAATGAGAGTGGTTATTTCTTGTGCACCTGATAAATTATGGAATCATTTGGGTTGAAAGGGGGCATCCTCAAGAGGTCTGCCTGTTTCAGCTGCAGGTATTTGCATTTGTCTGCTGAGTCTCATGACTCTCCTGTCAGCTCATTGCTCCAGCCTGTTAAAGTGTCTCTAAATGTCAGTCCTGCCCTTGAATGCACTGGCTGCGCTCCCCAGTTTGGTTTCATCCCCAGACTTGAGAGGAGTGTATTTCCCCTTTTCCTCCAGGTCACTGACTAAAATATTTAACAGGACAAGGTCCAGATGAGAGTTCTCAGTGCCACTTGGAACCAGCTTCCAGGTGAATCATGATCCATTAGGCCCAGGAATAACTTTCAGGAGTACTTGCTTCATGATTTGCTTAGTCATTCAAAGGTGATAGAGAGCAGCCAGTAATGAATGACATGAGCCAGCTTTCTGAACCCTTGGACAGATTCTGTCAAGTCTTATGAGCTTGCACGCATCAAGATTTCTCAAGAGGTCCCTGGGTTGTTCTTCTTGGCTATGCGTAGTTTGTCTCCTCCTTGAACCCTGTCTCTAGTCACAAAGGTCTGGATATACCTGTAAGACCTAAGCAAAAAAAACCCCATTGACTATTTCAGCCTTACTTCTTGTCCACTATCATTAAATCATCTACTCCATTCAGAAGTAGAGCCCATATTTTCCCTGGTCCTTCTTTTACTCTTAAAGTACTGGTAGAAGCTGCTTTTGTTGTCTTTGATGTCCTTTGCTAAATTCAACTTTAGCTGAACTTCATTTTTCTTCATTATTCCTTGTCCAGACAATGTTTCTGCTTTCCTCCTTTCTATCTGTTCCTGCTTCTATTTCCTGCATGTGTTGCCCTTGTGCTGGAGTTCAGTCATTAAGTCCCTGCTTAGCTGAATCAGTGTCCTTACTGTTTGCCTCTGTATCTGGACAGACCATTCTTGTTCTTGGAAGAGGTTGTCCTTCAAGACCTGTCTGCTCTCTTGAGCTCTTTTTGTCTACAGAGCTCACTCCCACAGGATCCCACCACCAGTCTTGAGGAAGATGGCATCTGCCCTCATGATGTCCAAGTTCTGTACTTGGCTGCCCTCTTTCCTCGCTTTCCTGGGAATCCTTAACTTCACTATTTAAAGATAACTGAAAGGCTGGCATTAATTACCACATCCCTGAGCAGCTCTTACTAGCTGTGAATAACAGATGCAAAGTCACACCTCTGGGTAGCCCATCTGATATGTGAGGAAATGTCAGGGAGATAATCTCTTGTAATTCTGATCTGGAAACTTCCTCAAGTTGCTTTGAGATGGCTAAAAGCCCTGTTCTGGGGATTTGTAGCAAGATCTCACCCCAAAAGATGATGTCATGTCTACTGCTTCTCCTCTGATCATGATCCATAAGCACTCAACTAGATTGCTGCCTAGTCTGTAGAAAACCATCTTTAATTTAGCTACCTTTACACAGAAGTGTCAATCTTCTGTCATCTTCTGCCCTCAAGAGCTCTAACAAGCTTCCACCTGTCCCTTGGAGCACTCCAGTCCTGCCACCTGTCCCACCACATATCAGTGCCTGCAGTTACGTTGCAGCTCTGGTGCTGCATGTGGAGCTCTAGCTCCTTCTGTTTCCACCGTTGAACACACTTCTACACAGGCATTTCAGGCTGGCCTCCTTTCAGCCTGTTTCATCCTTTCTGAGGAGCACTTTTAAACCCATCACATTTCTTTGTGTTCTTAATACCCCCTGTCTCTGTTTCTTTACAAGTTGTTGCCACCATCCCTCAACATGCTCTTTAAAGCCCTTCCTGCTGGGTTGCCAGGCCTTTGGCAAAGACGATGCTGAGCCACTTTGTCCTATGGATCCTCTCTCTTGTTAGCAGTCCTTATCCCTCAAGAACTAGTGAACATGTAAGAGAAAAGGACCCTGTGATTCCACCACATGTGGCAAATTCTTGTGTCGACCCTCAGCCAACCCCTCGTGGGTAGAATGGAGGGATCTGCCGTTCTAACTCCTGTGTCCTTCACCTGTGCTCCCAGAGCTCGGTCCCTTGGGACTTGCTTCAGGTGTGTGCCCCTTGGCAGTGTCCTTCTAGTCGTGTTTGACATGTTTCTTTGTCTTTTGTTTCTATCTAAATCAGCATGGGATGAAGTAGGAAACTCTTAGAAAAGAATCTAAGCTCACTGTCCCAGGGAAGGAACCCTAGAAAAGGGAGAACCTGTGGGAGGAGATGATTGGTATGGAACATGGGACAGGCACCAAGAAAAAGCAGTCCAGTTTGCAGGAATAAGCCTATGCTAAGGAAGAGCCAGAAGGCCCTTTGCCTTAAAATTGTCATCTTACTTTGCGCTGCCAAGCATTGTACCTTGCTTTGAAGACTTCTTTAGCCTTACGAAAATACCTGGCCTGGATGAAGGATTTTACCTGGTTTAGAGGTAGATGAAAGGCTGTGAGGACAGGTGAAGCGGTACTGATGGTTTTCTGTCACAGCTTTTATTCTGTATCTTGTCCTGATGAGAGAAGTTGTATATATTGTAGTTCTCTTTTTTGTTTGTTTGTTTAACAGGCTGAGTATTCAGAGTTAGTTGAAACATTGCTATCAACTCAACAAGATCCAGTCATTTACCAGCGGTTAGCAGATGCCTTCAACAAACTTACTGCAAGCAGCACTCCTCCTACACTGGACCGTAAGCAGAAGATGGCCTTCTTAAAGAGTTTAGAAGAATTTATGGCAAATGTTGGTGGACTTCTCTGTGTAAAATAAACAACAAAACTCTATGCCTAATTTAGACCCTTTCTGCAAAATGCACTGAGAAATGCTGAATGCTGACTAAATCTTGTACCTGTCTCTGGGTTCTTTGCAGCCATCTCAGATTCTAGAGAGCCTGGAAGTTTGAACATAACACCATGGAATAGGAGAGGTCAACTTTGAATCAGCTTCTGCTATTATGTGTTAGCTGCAATCTGTCATACTTGGGTGTGGAAGAGAATGAACAGAAAATCTGAGTTGATTTTTTTCCATTTATGCGCAAACAGATATGGGCACAATGAAATAAATGCAGTGCCTTTCCCCCTGCACTGGTTTAAAATATGAATGGTCATATAAACATACAGATTTCTTTTCTACCCAAAATCATGTTAGAGTGTGATGCAGATACATATAAAGCTCTAAACAGTTTAGCTGATTTTAAGCTTTATTTTTCCTCTCAAAGTTTGAGTTTGTGTTCCAGTGGGGAAGAAAAACCAAATGGTATTTTAACTTGTGTTTAGTTCTGTTTTTCTACATCAACCTGACATTGCACATGTGATGCAATGCAGGTTTTTACATTATGTTCTGCTGCCTAAAGTTCAGAGAGAAAAAAAAAAGGTGTATATTTTTGTTCCCCTAAAATGAACTTTAGGAACTGTAGCCATTTCATTGCCTTAATTTAAAAGAAAAGAAAAAAAAAACTCATATACTTTAGGTAAGAAATTTAAGGCAAGATTTGACTCTTGAGAGTTGGTTTGGGATGTTGGCACTGAGCTGCTGTGTACCTGTTGCAGCCCTTCATGTTGATGTGTTGGTTTTTGAATGAGCGTCTAATGCAAGGTTCATGTGTAGTTTTACTTTCAGTATCTGTTTTGATTCTCACCTGGGTTGCAAGCAGCTGTAATGTATTTCTACACTGAACTACTTGCTCAAGCAATAACAACCCAAAAGGTGTGAATTACTGGCAAACTTTGTAAAGTTGGGGCATTAGCTAAAACAATTATGCTAGCACAAGAGCATCAAACCCTTTTACTCAAGCATGTCTCTTTGACTCCAGTGGAGCAGGGTAATTGGGAAGTCTGTGCTGTAGGAGATTTTTGTTTTTGCTGAATCTAGTCCCACTTCTGCAGAGCTCTCCCAGCCGCTCTGCTCTTGCTTGGTTTTTTATATCAGCACTTTAGCTTTTATCATAGCAGAATATAGTGCCCTGAGTATA
Source organism: Bombycilla garrulus (assembly GCA_013400315.1). NCBI lineage: Eukaryota > Metazoa > Chordata > Aves > Passeriformes > Bombycillidae > Bombycilla > Bombycilla garrulus. The sequence goes on along the minus strand of VXBU01013109.1, from coordinate 86,044 downwards.
TAGAACCAACAAGGGAGAGCAGCACATGATTATGAAAGCAAGGCCTGCTTTGTCTCCTGTCATGAGCCAGAGGAAACTGAAGTAAACACAAATGCTGCATGTCTAGTAAAATTATTTTTGAGGAAATACACAGAGGCAGAAGTGGGCCCTTCTGTTTAAGATCTCTGCTAGATTATGCTGTTAAATATTTCCCGTGTGTTTTTACAATTTATATAAAAAGTCTGGTATACACCTTTATATGGCTATGTATAGCTTCGTGTTTGCAATTCTGTGCCATTCTTCAGCTATTCATCTCAAAATTAGTCACAATAGCCAGAATCTCACAACAGACAAAAATCTCTAATACTGTGCTATAAGTGATCTAAGGCTTTTTTGTTTGTTTGTTTGTTTTTTAAGTTAAATCTGTAAGTGTCTCAAGCATGGATCCACAAGGCCAAAAATGCCATCTCTTTATTACACTTTTCTCTTTTAATTGATGTGAAAACTAGGCAAGGACAGATTTACACATTACAAAGTGTCCATAAAACTACTTGGATAATAGAGTACCTTCCCAAATAGTATTTTATTTCTAAGGTAACTTGCATAGTATTTTAGAACAGGGGTATTTCTTTAAATTTTTTTCTTGAAACTCTAGTGCTTGTCTTTAAAGGATTTCTTGACTGTGCACTTGCACAAAATACAATGATCCTGGCAGATCATTCTGTTTCAAACTGCTGTGATGGCTGAGTTTTTATTTTTAAATTAGGGTTTGCTGGTTTTGAAACTGCTTCTGGAGTTTTTCTGAGTTTGTACATTGAATGGGGCAGAAGTTCTGAAACCTTACTTTTGAAGTGAAGGGCATTGAAGCCTGGGAACATCAGTGGCAGTAGGAGCTGCTGGTTTGTTATCATGTGCTTGATGTCAGATATCTAGGCCCAAGAGAGATCACAGCAAATATTCCATGTTTTAGGTCTGAGTAACTGATATACTCAGTCATTTTTTCTTTTATAACTAGCTCTGTCACTATTGTTTTATTAATCCTAAAACTGGCTCATTATTTAAAAAATATTTATTAACTTTTAAGTTTTGAAATCCTCTTGCATATTGTGATGAACAGGAGCACAAATTGAGTTTGTATTCTGGGCAAAGTAATGTGCATACCCATTGTTTTTCTTGTCAGGCCCATTGTGTTGTAACAAGCAGAGACACACGGCATTTTTGAGTATCAAGACTTTAGCTTAAGTATGAACATCCACTTTCAAAGACTAGTTTTAAAGGTGGTTTAAAAATTTATTTTGCCCTTAATTTAAAAGTAGTATTATATGTTAAAGAAAAACTGTCCTAGTAAGGGTTTGGTTTTTATGTAATTTCCTGCTTGATGTTACACTTTCCCGTTTTTTAATTTTCCTTTCATTCTCATATATTCAACAAGGATCTTTCCATGCCATTTTATGTTTCTTCTAGAGCAATGCTAAGATGTCTCTGCTTAGTGACATCCATGAAATTGTTGCAAAGGCTTCTGGAAATAAGTTCTGTTCATTCATACTCCTGCTGGCTTGGTGACTTCTACCTGAGCTATTTGACTTCTCTATCCCTACCAAAAAAAAAAATAGAAAAAAATCATCTGTGATCTTCTACACATCCAGTTGCTGTAAATCAGGATGTGAAAGCACACTGAGGTTCACAGGAAAGACTCAGACTGTTTGTGGTGAACACTGAGAGCTGACTCCACATAAATGTTCTGAAAGTTTTATAGCATCGTTGCATTGATTTTCCATTCACTGTGGAAGTGAATAATGGTTCTAAAAATGCACCTGTTTTGAAGGAAGAAAAATGGCAATTCAAACTGAGTTAAAAATGCTGCATGATATAATTGTAACAAATATATTTGTCTAGACTTTTATTGCTGAAACAGATTATTGGACCAGTGTTTTCATTCTGAGCCTAGCTTCTTTTCTGTTTTGCCAGCTCCTTCCCCATTGTAACAGTTAGTATTAATGCCGGCATAGTAATTTTGTTCAACCTAAAGTGTTCAACTCTGACAAGCATGACCATCGAGTTCAATGATAAAATTCAAGACCTTGTTGAAAGCACAGATACATAGGGACAGGAAAAGTTGACTGGATGCATGAAACTTCCAATTTCATGTGCATTTATGCCTTAATTAGCTTCACTGAATTACTGCCAGAATCTGCTATTTTTTTGTCCAGAGGTTTGTGTTTCACTATTTAATGGTAAAGGGCTCACCTTTTTTCTCAGGAATGAGAAACTTGTTTTCTCAGCATGTCCAAATCCTACTAGTTAAAAGAGAGGGGTTTGAATTGGAGTCATCGCTTTCATAGTGAGTAGAACTCACTAAAGCCCCAGTGTTTAACTGGGCAAATCCCTTTATATCTAAGCCATGTAGTTCTAGAAAATAAGCTTGCTCAGAGCAGTCAGTTGTCCATTTAAAATCTAGCTCTTTAGAAGGGAAGGCAAATTCTAATTTGTGATCTGTAAAACTATTAAAAAAAAAAAAACAAATTTGCAGCATTTTGCTTGTAAAACACTTCAAGTAATTTCAGGTTTGATTAAGTAATTACATAAGAAGGGGTGTTTTTTTATGGAAGTAGCTTGATGAATATAAGCGCAGGAGTAGGAGCCAGGCTCCTCTAATTTTGTAATGTTTTTCCACAGGATCCTCTGTGGCCATTGACAAGAACTGTGGCCATTCACTAGAACTGTGTTGTTGTTAAAAATAGCATTATCACCTACCTACCTCACAGGGATGTTGTGAGGATTAGCTTATGTGTATAAAATTCATTGAGGATCTGAGATGCTATGTAAATATTATATACTTTAATTTTAGTTTTGTGAGGTGTAAGATTTGCTGTAATGAAATCAGAAGATTTTCATACTTGTAAAGCCCAGTAGAGGCAGCAGTGGTGCAGTATTCCCAGGGCTGATCTACTGCAGTACAGTAATGCTTGCTATAAATTGTCATTATTTCAATTACAACCAATTGAAATGGTGGCTTCTTCTTAAATAAGGTGAGATTCCCCACCAGTGTGCCTCAGTTCTGATCTACAAAGGGAGGGGGCAGTTATTGGTCATTCAGGCTTTGGTGCTTCTGCTTGTGACAAGTGCTGCTTGTGGTGGTAGGGTTTTTGTTTGGTTTACTTTTTGTTTTTTACATTTTTCTGCAAGGAACAAGCAACACTCATTTCTCCAATGTCTGTTCCAGTCACTAAGTATAACCAAAGCCTAATGATAACAATTAAAATTTAAAGAGCCAGCTCTGCTCCCCTGCCCCCCCATAAATTTGCTTTTGAGTAGATTGTGCTCTGTTTTCAGTAAATTAGATTAATATTTTCTAGCACTGATCATGAAGCAAATCATGAAGTGTGTTTTGCTCTAGAGCCTCAAACTCTCAGCTATCTTAAAAGAACTCTTTTTTCACTATGAGATTTCTTGGGGCCATAGAAACTGAGAAGTAAGATACCTCTGGCTTTCCCTTCTCTTCAGTGAATTAAAATTTGTTCTGCTTTTTCATTTCTTTCTATTTCCTTCCCTGCTTTTCCTGTCCTTTTAAGCTGCTCTTAAGGAGATTTGGAAGGCCCTTCCAGCCTCAAGAGGAAGATACTACTACCCATGTAATTTTCCAATCTGTTACAGCTTGATACTTGAAATTGATATAAAGCCTCTCTAATACCATTTACCACACATTTCAATCTCCCATTAAACCATTCTGGAGTTTTTAATTAGGAAAAAAAAAAAAGACCTCTATTATTTGTTCTCTTTGTGCAAAATAAGAAACCTCCATGCAGTGAACATGCAGTTTTAAGGCAATAAATGCTAGTACTGCTGTTGGTCAAGTGTGTAAATATTTTAAATTTGTCATTCAATACTGTGTTGTATTTATATATTAAAAACACAGGGATTGAAATGCTAGTTGATTTCAAGTATTGCTTTATCTGTACAGTTGAAGATATGAAGTTACGTAGAAGTATTTCACAGTTTATTGCAATAAGACATGGGAAATGGCTGTGTAATCAAGCCTTATCATGACTGAATTTTCAATTTTGAAATGATCGCTTTATGTATTTTAAGATCCATAAGCAGGAAGAGGATAAAATTGTTTTCCACTAAAGACTTTTTTTATTTTGTTTTGGCCGTGTGTGATTTGTGTGTATTCTTGTTTAATATTTTTCTAAAATCTCACCTGTGTTGAATTCCTGAAAAAGCATTTGTTACACTTCCTTACAGTGGAACATAAATCACAACATTATGAAACCTTAGGCTACACCTTTTGCTCTTTGGCTACAGTGAGTGCACAGTAATTAGGTTAAAAGTTGGTGGAGTAACTTTACATCAGCACTTAAGGCATGAGTTTGTCCATCAATAGGAAAAAAGTGTTATTGGGGTGCAACAGCAGTACCTCATACTGGACTGCGATTACTAGAAATAACTGTGAATATATAATCAGATTAATCTTTTCCCTCATCTTCCAAAAGAAGTTTTAACAGTGACTTTTCAGGTCACTATTATTGCTGGCGTTTGTCTACTCAAAAGGAATATTGATTTCTGGGTCTTTGTGTGTGTGTGTGTATATTTAATCTAAACAGTTTTTCTGATGGTATCTGGCACAGAAATGTTCTCCAAGCTCATAATCTGTTCCTATGTAAGGAACATCTAACAGCATGTTACTTCATGGATATCAGAAAAGTTCAGTTGTAGGCAGCAGTTCCTAATGTGCTGTAATATGATTAAATTTAGGTAAACTGGAGCTATTTTCTGTTGTTCCCCTCTTACATCCATACAATCACATTATTTAGGGAAGGGAAAAAAGCTTCACAAATCCTGAAAGTAAAACTACGCAGCAACTATGCTGGTGACAGCTTGCTATATATCTTGGCTGTATGTATCACTAGAATTTTACTGGTTTCAGAAGTAAGAATATGCAGTTCTATATTTATATTAGCGTGGTTTCGTTCAGTGAATATTTTGGGGAAGGACAGAAACATTTAAGGTCATTTTGAGGAAATTCCTGAAAGCAATTGGTAAGACTAACAGCAGCGTATCCAAGAGCCTTTCATGTAGAAAATGGAACTATTCTGCTTTACTTTAAATATGAGTTCTGGAATAAACTTGAACGATTTGGGTACAAAGCCTTTATTCACACTTGTTTGTCTAAGTATACACAAACCCCATCAATTTTGCCTTTTTGAAAGTTATATTGGCTTCAGTTGTGAGTGGTGGAGTTGGTGGTGGACTTCTTCCTTCAGTGATTTGCCATGTCTTACAAGCAGAAAAGCAGCGAAGTGCAACCCTTCAAGTGGAATTTGTCTGGACAGCCAACCAAGGAGCAGGTTGTACATGAACTGGAAGGAGGAGGAGAAGAAAGAAATAACTTAGCAATCTTATCTGGAAAAAGAAAAATAGATCAATCTACAAATGCTATTCCGTTATGTTTAACCCATGACATCTTGAAAGTGATTAGTAAAAGCCTGCCATTTTATCAACAAGTTTGTTGGGGGAAACAGAGATTACTGTTTTGGAATTCTGAAATTAAATGAGATACTCTCGGTGTAAGTTTTGTTAATTAAATAATAAATTCCTCTTTGTTTTGGAAAACATTCCAGAAAAATCTGTATATCCAAAGAGAACAAAGAAGCTACCCACTGTGATAGATAGATAGATGATTCATTACTAGTTTTTCTGCTGTCTATATCTGAATCTTGTGGAACAGCTATTTTCACTTTAACATCTATTAGATGGTATTGGATTTGATTTTCCCGACACACTGTTGCCTTTGCAAGATAGAGTAAAGCAAAGGTGTGGGTGTGATGTACTTCCCTTTTTCTTCTTCTGTCTGGCCTGTTGTTAATGGTTGTAAAGACAAATATGTTTGATTTGCTTTAATTTATTGTTTTGGATGCTGCAGTTTAGGTTTGTGGCATGTTCAGACTGCTTCTCATCTCTTTGGTGTTCCCTGAATGAAAGTCATTGCTAGACTCCAACGCAAGTATTGATTTGAAAGCCTCACTGGTAACTCGGTTTAATAAGCTGTCAGGACATTTGCTGTAGTTTTGGAACTGCACCAATACTGCTAATGGTATTTTGCTCATTGGAATGATTGTTGTAACTCACAAAAAAAATACCCCAAAGCCAAAAGCCCACCACCACACTGTGGAATCTCTATGAAGATCACTGATGTCCTCACACAAGATCAACACTACTTTGGGGAAGGCTTATATTCTTCTGCCACTTTAAGGAAAGACTGTTCTTCTGAAGTACTTTTTGCCTGCTTTTAGGCTGTTATGCACTTTCATGATTTCTTAACAAACTACTGTTAAAATGTACTGTAACAAGGATTTTGATAAGCGCACATGTATTTAAACAATTCACTCAGCCTCAGGAAAGCTGGAAAAATTGGATACCTGTTTTGTATCTTGGTTAAAATGTTTGTTACCTGCATCCCTAAGATGGCCAGATAATGTCTAGATCCTGCGAGTGTAACTATTTAAGATGCCAGTATAGTCTGTAAAAGGAGGACAGTGTAATTTTGCTTTAGGGATGGAGAAAAGGGTGTCCTTCTCTTATTTTTCATAGAGGTATATATATAGTCTGAATTGGAGTTTCAAAAGCAGAAAGCAGTAATAAACCCCATTCATTGTTCAGGAAAAGAAATGTTTTCTTTCGTAACACTATCTGATTTCTATTTTCTTTCTTCTCCTTAAAGAGTGTGTGTGAAATAAGTGCTGAGGTATGTGTAGGAAAAACTGTAAAATCTGCTGCTGTACATGTTTGCTACTTGACCGCATTTTCTGTTCCACTTTAATTTTACTGGTTTTGCTAAATATATTTTATATATTTTCCTTCCTGCTTCTTGTGATGGCAGAGTGATTACATCTTTTGGGGGGAAAAGCAAAAACAACCATGACAAGGCTTTGGGGCCAGAAAATGCCATGAAGGTTGGATGTTATCGTGTATCTCGGGACATTTTTTGAGAGAACTGTGTACCTCAGAACCACGGTAAAATCTATGGAGATGTGAAAATCTACAGAAGTATAGATACTGGTAATTCTGTTGAAGGGTTGGGTAGTTTTTTTTTTTCTTTGTTTGTTTTCAAATACTTGTAAAATCTGTTTAAAATGTCAATACCGCTAGATGGTATTAAGTGACTAGTGGTCACTTATGTAGAACATTTTTCTATCTGAAAGCTGTAGCCCTCTGTGGATCCTAAATTACTTCCAAGGTATACACAAAGCCTGGCAAAATAGAAAGAAGTCACAGGGATCCTGTATCACTGTCATGTTTCTAAGATTTCCATCTCCACAGAGAAAGAGTTGGGACTCCATGAACTACTTAAAGCTTACTTCTGTATTTGAATTTATAGAGTGACTGCAAGCTTTTAAGAGGCTGACTGACAGTCTGTCCTCCAAGACCTGTGTCACAAGATCTTGGGAAGCTGTGGTGCACCCGTGTGTGGTACCCACACAGGTTCCCCAAGGGGCTCCAGCACACATTTGGTTATTCATCTGTAGGGGGATCAGCTTGGGAGTGAAAGTAAAAGTGCAGCAAGCTTTGCTTACGAAGAGGAGGCATTGCAGGTTGTTTTCCATCACCAGAAGTAGGCTTATGTTGTCATTAACTACAGATAATCCTTGTATGGTTGTAAAGCATTGTGTGCTTTGCTGCTTTCCAAATCAATGTGTAGTTGGTTTGCCAGCCCTAAACGTATGAAGGGTTTGTTGTTGTTTTTTGGTTGTTTTCCAGAAAAAAGTTTTTCAGGAAAAGGTTTTTTCAGAAAAAAACAGATGGTTTTTAGAGTTAATGGCAACAGCAAACATTCTACAATTAGATTTCAATAATCTATTTTTATACTAATTAAAGTTGATTATACTTTTTCCTATGGTTATGGCTTGTACTACAGTGAGAACAAAACTGGAATCTCATTAGTAAAGAAAAAATACAACAGAGTAAAAATGAAAACTCGAACCCCAAAACAGAAAAACCTTGTGAGTAACAAGTTGCTATTGCTTTCCAGGGTAGGACTGTGTTTTCAAACACTGTTTCTGATCTAGGAAATGCATTAGGGAAGAGACACTGATCTATGTCATCAAGTTTGTCTCAAGGACACTGATATCACTGCTGTGTGACATGAATCTGTCAGTGAAAGGACAGGGGAGATGGCTTAACTGGAAATACCTGTCTGCAAAAAAATATTAGGGAACAATAAAAACCAATTATTAATAAGAAATTTCTTTCAGGGTGCACTTTACAGGTATTCCTGTGTTTGTGATTCATTTATCCTCACATCCCAAAGAAATTGCAGCAGGAGATAACCTGGTTTTTTTCCTTCCTAGGGTCACTTGAGCTCTTTTGGAGCTTTGCTTCTAGAACTGTCTTGTAACAGGATTCAAGCAAGGCCCTGAGCTGTGTTTGCTGCCAAGTAGTGTCTGATGTCATCACCTAAATAATGTCACCCTGCCCACGCCCAAGCCTCCACACAGCCATGTGCCCTTATGTGATCTGTCTGACCTTTCTGGTGAGGAGGAATTGCTTGCCAAGGGGCAGTCTGCTGCTCTGGGAAATCTGGACTGAGAGTGTCTGTAATCCCAGTCTCATTTCTGCTTTCATTATCAGCCCTGTGCAGAATGTTTTTTGTGTAAAATGCCTTACAAACATGCATGAAATAGGAAAATCACTGTAGTACTCAAACCACATTTCTTGCTGTACTCAGTAATGCTGTGCAGGTATCAATATCCAGACAATTGTCACTTTCCCCAATGCAGGGAAAAGGGGTTGATTTGTTTGTTTTAAATTACAGCAGTGGTGGTAGCATGAATATATATGGATGCTCTCCATATGTGACAGTGTTCCATGCTGGGATGAAGACTTTTTTCTGATAAGAACTTTCAAAGAAAAGTAGGTAATGCACTGAATGCCAGATCCATACTGCAAACAAGTCTTTTAAACCAAATAAAAATGTCCATAGTTCTCTGTCATGAAAAGCCTTGTTTCCACATGAGGCAGGTTAAAAATAGGGAGATCTGAAGGAAAAATTGGCCTATCCTCATATCTTGTGGTGCAAGAAAATATAATTCTCTGCTGCTTCTGTAAGCTGTGCTGCAAAAATATTTTATCATTAATTTAATATTTCTGTCTTCCAGCACAATAGTTCTGCTCTGTTAATGCCCAGTGCTGAGCCCGTGACTTCCTGAGCCCGTGCCTTTGTTCAGCCACAGTGAAATGTGGCAGCTGAAGACTGAGCAGGTTGTAGGTAAACCAGCAGTTTCTTAATCAGCTCACTGCTGATACAACTTCTTGCTCTGGAGAGCATGAGGAGAGCCTGCTGTTGGGTTAAAAAATCTGATGGGCAACCTTCTATGAGTTGGTTTATAGGAGAGTCATTGAAACATAGACAACACTATGCACATGATTTTTACAAATATCAGGCTTTATAAAGAAGGAATGAAAAAAATGGTGAACTTAATGTCTTGGGGCAGTGAGATCATGAGAGGTGCCAGACAAGCATGAGAAACACGAAAATGAGGAGGTTTTATGACCAAAGGGAAAGATACAGTGAATTAAATTTTCTCCCTCTGCTTTAGTGAGACCCCACCTGGAGCACTGCTTCCAGCTCTGAGGTCCCCAGCACAAAGAGCACTTGGTGGAGTGAGTCCCAGGGAGGGATACCAGGATGATTAGAGGCAGGGAATACCTCTCACATGAGGGAAGGTTAAGAGAATTGGGATTGTTCAGCCTGGAAAAGAGACCTAATTGTTGTCTTTCAGTACCTGAAGGGAGCCTATAAAAACGATGGAGAGAATTTTTTTACATGGGTATATAGTGATGGGACAAGGGGGGAATGATGGCTTCAAACTGAAAGCAAGTAGGTTTGGATGAGATAATAGAGAAATTCTTTACTGTGACAGGGGGGAGGCACTGGAACAGGTTGCCCAGAGAAGCTGTGGATCATCCCTGAAAGTGTTCAAAGCCAGGTTGGACAGGGCTTGAAGACCCTGGAATAGTGGAAGGTTTTCCTGCCGATGGCAGTGGAGTTGAAACGAGGTGGCTTTAAGGTCCCTTCCAACCCAAGCCATTCTATTATTTTTTGAAGTTAAACAAGGAAGGTATTTTAAAACTTGCTATTGTTTTGAAAGCATTTAAGAATCGGCTGGCCTTCCGTTTGTATGCAAGAAAGGGAGCTCATTCCAGCCTGCGGATGCCCCACAGCAATGGCAGGCGCGGACAGGCGAGCCCGCTCCCCCAGGCCCCGCCTCAGCCGGCGGCGCGCGCGCCTTGCGGGGGCGGGGCCTGGGCGAGCTGCGCGCGCGCGGAGGGAGCCGGCGGGC
>VXBU01013109.1:54394-75634 GCA_013400315.1 Bombycilla garrulus | reverse complement strand
GGGGGAACGGCGGTCCTGGGCCTGCGCGCCCACCGTGCTTATAGAAAAGGATGGGAATGGAGCTGGGACACATCGTATTTTCCTTGTGCATGAAGTAGCCAAGGCCTACTGACTTTACTTTGCTAATCCAGTGCAGTTTCTGCGTATTCGGTAGTCCTCTGAAGGGCTTCTCTTCTATGAACTTTGTGTGTCACTTTGACGCATTGTGAAATTGCGGCTTTTGAGGTATCAGGGCACAAGTCCAGACATTTAGTAGCTTTCCAGTCTATCGGATCAGGACTCCTCTGCCTCCAGGCAGGTGGTTGCAGCCCCTTCCAGGTGATTTTCATTACGTTTGCACACCACGGGCCAGCTTTTCTCGGTGTGTGCTATAAACACCGTGGATGATGAGCTGCTTGTCTCAAAGGCTGACTCGGGCAGCTTGGAAAAAACGCAGGCAATTAGATTTAACTCCGTTTTTTTGCTCTCTGTCTTTTGATCAAAGTTACTGTTAGAATAAGATTTTTTTCTGAAGTTGCCCATGTGCTTTTTATATTCTTGATAAAAGATCTGAAGTGCTAACACTGTCCTCTTCTTCCTCCTTCCCAGCGATGAACAGCATGGCTTTCCAGTTGTGTTTGTATTCCATGGCCTTTTAGTAGTATTTCCTACTGTTTTCTTATCACCTGTTCCCCACGTGGTCTTAACTACAGGTGAAATAAGGGTACTGGGGACCAAAGATTGTTAATTTTTCTATAGCGTTTCTTCTAACTTGGAGTATTTTTTGCTCTGTTTTAGAATTTGACTATATAAAAATAAACTTATCATACATGACCAACAGAAACTATTGTTAAATACATACAACATTATTGTGTAGGCAAGCCCTTGGTCTCCTGTGGCCCTCTTACCTCTCTTAATTTATTTTTTGTTTTCTTTGGAGAGCTTTCACTCTGTAGTGATGACATTTGCCTGAACAGTGCATCAGCTAATAAGAGAGAGATTGAGCTGTGCCCAGGGGAGGGGGCTAAGGAGTCTGCAGGGACCTCCACCCCTTCATGCTACCTGCTGCACTGCAGGCCACATGGTGTAATTCATCACCTCATTTTTCCTGCTTTATGGGTAGATCTGGACCTTTAGGGACAAAATTCAAATTTGCCATTTTACCCTACGAACACAGCCCAGCCTGTTCCTGTTTCACTCTGAGGGAGCTTACCTCCTTTTCTGGTGTTTTCCTTTAGGTAAACTTTGACTTCACCACGAGTCTTACTTTTCTAAACTTAACACACTGTTCTTGAGCTGTTCTTGGAGATCAGGTTTCCCCCTTTGTGGCTTTCAGAGCACGTCTGTGTGAGGACAGACCATGGCCTGTATGTGGAGGGACCCAGGGCATGGGGCAAGCAGAGGTTGGTCAGCTGGAGCCTCAGGAATTAAAAGTGTAAAGATTCCCTAAGTGCTGGGGCACTGTGGGTTTCTGTGCTTCTTCCCATCCTCCTGCAGAACTTTCAGGGTTGCTTCTGGACTTGAGAGCAGTGAACTTTCTGGAAGGGGTAATGAAGGGATTTATGAGCCTTGTACACATAAAGTCACTTCAAGAGTTTTCTGATATAGTTCTTAAGCATGAGAATGTTTTCGTGCTAATAACCTGAGTCAGTATATGCAGTCAGTAAAATATATTGAATTTTGGAGGCATTTGTAATAGGTGTACTTAGTATTTCTACCATATGTTCTGAGTTACCTCTCCTTGCAAAGCCTCACAGTTAATTACTTTGTGGTTCCTAAGGCTTTAATTTACAAACCAAAAGGAAGGCTATAAAATAATCGACTAAAAAATTATTAATAGATAAAAGATGTCTATGGCAGTATGCCTTTTTATCTTCTGAAACAATGGCAAATTCTTCATCAGCAACTTTATCTGTGAGGGTTTTGTTTCATGGGCATGGACTTAGTTTTTGCAAATGCTAGTATGGGCTCTGAAACAGAAAATAAAAAAATTTCAACTTTTGACTTAAAAACTGAAACTTAGTACCTGTTTCAGTTTCTTAGTGTCAAAGCATAGATGTATTCTTGCTTAGGAGATAAGAGCAAACCAGATTACTGTATGTATCATTCAGTTAATAAAAAAATGTTATGAATTAAGGAGTAATTGTAAATTTCTACCATGTCCTAACAAAAAATAAATTGTTATATAGGACCTAAGATGGGTCATAATTTTGAGTATTGTTACAGTATTGTGGTTAGAAACTGTGTTATCTCTTTGGACATACAGTCATTTCTGTAATAAATACTTTACATAATACATAATTCAATAATTAAATATTCTTAAAGCATTTGTGTTCTGCTCAACAAAAAACTAGAGGGAAAAATAATGGTTTTACATTATACAGAGGTCACTGAGAACCACTGGCCGCCTGAACAGTGTGAGTGAACATTTTGAGTAATTTCAAGTCTGCAGGCTCTGTTAAAGGCACTGCTCGTGTGCTGGTTCTTAGGCCAGGTGTAGGGAAGATGGCTTTCTTGAGAAAGGAATCTTTCTCAGTTTTCTCCAGTACTTTTCACGTGCTGAGTCCTTTCCTGCACCTCCGTTCCACGAGGTGGCACCGTTCCCTGGGAGAGGCTGCAGTGCTGCCTGAGCTCAGAGGGCTCGGGGATGCTCCCACTTCAGGAGCTTTCTGAAAATGCCTGTACTTTTCCATTGGTACATTCTGTGTCTTTTTGGAGCTTCTTGACTGCCTCTTTTTTTTTCTTTCNGCTTTTTTTTTTTTTTTTTCTTTTTTTTTTTCCTTGTAGGCTTGTGGCATTTAGAGGAATCTTTCTATGGCATGGAAGTTAAAACCAGGTGGTGCTGAGCTAGAACGCTGGTTTACTTCATTTGGAGTCAAAATTGTGTATCTTTTGAACATGGGAAGGAATGACCAATAGCTATCATTGTTTCTAGGAAGGAAGGGAATAATTTCTATAGGATTTTCCAGATTCACAGGAAATGAAGAACTGTAATGTCAACTTCCCTGTAAGAACACAAGCCAAATCCATGTTGTATAGCAAGGGGCAGTGTTGCTGCTCTTCCTGATTTCTCTGTGGAGGTTTGTTATTTCCAGTCAGCCTCTCACTGATTTAAGAGTGCTTAAGCAGAGGGAATGAGTTTTCTTTTGTTAGGAGATTTTCCTAGTTAGCTGCATTCTTGGTGGAAGTTGCTTTACCTCACAAGATTATGCTGTTATGAAAAACGTTCACCACTGAAAAGGGTTAATTTAATTAATTTCTTTTTTCGTGTTGACAGCTAAGAAAATGGACGATGATGATGACATTCCACAGCTTTCATCCCATACATTGGCTGCTCTCCAGGAGTTCTATTTGGAACAGCAGCAGAAAGAGGGCATGAAGACCTCCCAAGGGTTTAATCAATATTCCATTGGCTCAATAGAAGAAGACTGGGTAAGAAACTATAAATTTCAGTGAATGAAGCACAGAGAGAGCAATAGCCCTGACCGAGTTTCTTTTGTGGCTGGATAATGAAGTGAAATTGAAGAGGGAAATGCTCAAGATATTCCTTTGAATGGATGACAACACTGTAGGGAGATTTGCTTTAGAATTAAATCTGGATATAGTTGTTTGCTCCACATGTGCATGGGGGGTACAAACTGTAAGTACATGGAGAGGGAATAGAGTTGCTAACAGAAGCATCTGTCCCTTTTGGAAATTTTAACTCCAGCCTGGCATGTGATGGTAGTAAAGACTCTTCCCTGAGTCTGAGACAAACACAGTGTAACAAGACCAAATTATTTTTCCTTTTACGTCTTTTTTGTGTGTGTATGTATGTATTTTATTTCTTTATTTTTGTGCATGGCTGTTTTGCTGATTGTTTTTATTTGTGACAGACTCCTTTCTGATTTGTCACTGGGTTTTTTTTGGTCTTCTTTTTTCTGATCCATTCTGATTTAGTATTTTTATCCTTTTCTTTCTCCCTATACTGTCACTTTTCAAGGTGTTTTTTTCCTCCTCTGCTGGAGTAACTCAATTTAAGAGCACATAAATAATGTGTATCTGCACATTGGCTTTGAAACAGCTTGTCAGTGGTTTGGATTACTTGGCTTTCCTGACACTGCAGTTCATGCTTTGGAGACACAGGGTGTAAGGTACCTGCTGCATATCACTAGACTACGGAAGCAGAAAGACTGTCAGAAAAACAGTCACTTTTCCAGCTTTACAGTTTGTGAACTGAGAAGTTGCCATGGATTGTGGTTTTCTTCACCACACGTAACTCTGCATAGCACAGCCAGAAGATTTGATATTGTTTGTAATTGTGCGTTATCTTTCTCAGCAACTGAGCCAGTTTTGGTACAGTGATGAAACTGCATCGTGCCTGGCTAAGGAAGCAGTTCTGGCAGCTGGAAAAGGTGGCAGGTAGGTTTCAATAATTGTGTTGTAGATTTAACATGTCTTTTCTGCAAATATTTTGTTTCTGCTATGTAGACAAGAGTATGCAGTTTAATTTGTCACTCATTGTACTTCTGTTTTGTTCAATTGAGATACTGCAGAACTGCTTTGATGTTATTTAGTTAACAGTTTATACTGATCTTCCTGTTTATCATTTCATTGAAAGTTGTAGGCTTTGCCTTGTAAAAGTTTACTATGAATCTTTTTAATTTTTTGATAAGTACAAAGTGTTTCAGAGCATATTATTGACTTGTAATTGTATTATGTTTCTGTAGAACAGATGGAAAAACTTGGTTTTCTTCCTACTTCTATAAACAGTAATTTTTCAGTTTTTGAGTGTACTTCCTTGCTTTTCTGAAACAAGACCTTCTCTGTAGTTAAGCTGAAGATCTTTATGTAGCATGGGGTTGAACGGGTAATGACTTTCATGCTTAAAGACTTTTTTTACTGAAGTAATTATTTGTTAGAATGAAGGAAGAATACTTTACAGTTTTGGGACTAATGTTTAAAATGTTTTCCCAAAGCTTCTCTGAGGACTGCTGTAGAGTTTTGTTGCTGTTGCTTGCCTTTTAAAATTACAGTTTTAAGTTATTGTGTGTTTTTCAGGATAGCATGTGTTAGTGCACCGAGTGTGTACCAGAAACTGAAAGAACGGGATGGTGAAGATTTTTCTGTGTGTATACTGGAGTATGACAGAAGGTTTTCTGTGTATGGGGAAGAATTTATCTTCTATGATTACAACCACCCTTTGGACTTACCTGAAAATCTCCTGCCACACAGTTTTGACATTGTAATAGCAGATCCACCCTATCTGTCTGAGGAATGTCTTCAAAAGACTGCAGAGACCATCAAATATCTAACAAAAGGAAAGATTCTGCTTTGCACAGGTATAACCAATAAAAATATTAGGTCACCTTAAGGATCTTTGTTCTCTCTTTCTAATGTCAAACTTACATGAGACACATACTAACTCAATAATGCTGAATTATCATCAATTTAAGGAGGAATATGTTTCCTAAGCTTTTTGTTTGAGTACTTGGGTTCAACCTTTATTTTTAACAGAAGGCAAGTTGATCTTAATAGCTCAAGTCAATACCTTCTTCCTATGGCATTATGAATTTTACTGAATTTTTGAAAAATTATAAGATCATCCAGCAAAATTCCAGAAATACCGTTTTTCTTATAGAAGGGCCACTCTCTATAACTGCAGTGATTGAATTCTGGGAATGGCAAACATAGATGCAAGTTATTGTTTATGTCTTAGGCACTGAAATAGATCAGGGGGAACTAAAAAACAGTGATTAAAACAGAGACCAGATAACTAGATATCTGTACTTTTGGGTCCTTCTTTAGGAAGATGCACTTGCTGATTTGAGAAGTGATGTGTGTCTACCCAAGTCATGCCTTTCTTAAACTGTATTGTTACCTAAAGACATCTGGGAAACCTTTCCAAAAAGCAAAGGACAAAACCCCTCTGTATGTACAATTTGAGGGAAGGCAACCAAGCAGGCAAAAAATAAAGAAAAATTAAATTAACGTGGCCTTTAAAGGCTGCTCGTTGGTTTAAGTGCACACAGCAGTCACACACAAGAGTGGTTCTCAGAAGTTTTTCCCTAGAATGGATAGGTGGTCCTTCAGTTTACTGCTCAAAGCAGTGATCTCTCAGTGTGTAGCTGCAACACCATGATTTATATAAGTGGAAGAGCAGATGTAATCTGTTTGCATTTCCCATGGCTCCCTACTATTTAACTTCCTTGGAATATAGCAAGAGGACTGAGTTCAAGTTTGCTTTCTGTAAAAAGGACACTGATACCCTCTACTTATTTTTATCAAATTTCTTGGGCATTCATTTCCTTGGGATGTCTTCCACTCTTCTAGATTTATTTAAAGTTTCCCAACAGATTCTGTTGTTAAGGAAGGCTGAGAGTGTAGGTGCTTTAAGCCTGGCTTCCTTAGAAAACCAGGCTCTCTATGTATGCATTTGGCAGGAGCTGTAAAAAAGTTCAAACATTCTTTTACTGTTTGCTCTTATTGAATACCAGTTTTTTTGCTGCAGGTGCAGTCATGGAGGAGCAGGCAGCAAAGCATCTTGGTGTGAAGATGTGCAAGTTTATACCAAAACACTCACGAAATTTAGCCAATGAATTTCGATGTTATGTGAACTATGCTTCTGGACTGGACTGATTCTCCCAAGATCATCTACAAATCCACAACTTTTTCAGTCAAGCTTCTTTCTGTTTTTTGTCAATTACACCACATTTCTCAGGGCTGAAATATTTAGCTCTGAGTGCTGTTTTCTGGGATAGCTGGGATCAACATGGTGTGATAGCCTCTCTCTTTTAAATGAGTAAGCATTTGAAGTTCCTGTGTTTCATGTTAGGTGAGTGGAGACCAAGCAATGCAGGCACTGCATAATAGGAACTTTTCTGTTAGAGTTTCATTTTAACTGGTAGCTTTTACCATTTGAGGGCACATCAGTGACATCTTTGAAGTGATTTTAGCTTATCACAACACATAGGTGCTTGCCTTGCAGGCATCAGAATCATCATTGCCAAAGAACTTGATACTTCTGTAGTAACGTGTCCCATATATGTCCCTTAAATCTTGAACCATAATGCTCTGATTAAATATAGTGTCTGCTTTTTAATTATTTCAATATCAAACTAAAGAGGATCTACAGGTATGTCAAGTTTACAGTTATAAGAATGGTTATGTTTTTTTCAGCTGCCTGGTTTCATCTTTTTCTCCTGTTCCGCAGACAGCAGTAGAATAGAAGCATCTTAAAAATCATTGAATCTTACAAGGCCACTGAGGAATAACATATTGATGAATGCCCTCTGTTTCAAATAGAAAAATGTTGGATTTTATATTCAAGGTTTGGACTATATTTCAGTCAAAATAGATGATACATTGGAAAAACTGTGCTTTGTGTAAGTAGAGATTTTTGATAACTGGGAATTTTACGCCCAGTTTTAACTAACCTTTTGACTACTGAATACTACTGAAGTATTTTTGAGTAGAAGTTCATAAATTTCAAGGCACTCTGTACTTTTATAATATCTAAAAGCATTCTACAAAACACAAGCACTTGTCTTTGTATGTAATACCGTGTAAAGGTTAGCAGAAATGCTGCATCTACAAAACAAATCGCGTAAAGTCAAGTACTAGATTTATTTTGTGCTGGGAATAAACCTAATTAAGCTTGTGAGGTGGGACTTTTTATAAGGCAGTGGTAATACTCATGTTTCTGCTGTTTGGATGCAGATTTTCCCATCTGGTGGAGTACACAGCTGAGCAGGAATAATATAGATGGATTATAATCCCCTCTCAGTGCTCAGAGAATGCTACTGTCTGAGCTGGACACAACAGTGGTTCATAAATACCCACCCAAGCCACTGTAGCTCTCCTCCCCATTTTCCAGGAGATCTGTTTGCTTCCTAAGGCTTTTCCCTCCTCACATTTCACACCTGCTGCTTCCTCCCTGCACGTAGTGTTCCTGGGTTCCATGGTAAGAGTTTTCTTCTCTTTCACACACCTTGGTTTCTGTCAGACTGGTAACAGGTGGTGATAAAACGAGGGAAGTGCAGCAGAGGAAGTGCTCGCAGGGAGAGCAGGCACCAGCCTCTCCTCTGCTCTGTGAGCCCAGGGCCCATACAGTCCTGTCTTTCAAACCACATGCCATCCTTGCTGCTGAACCAGAATTCCCCTCAGAATGACTGTCCACAGGTGAAATACAGCTGGGTTTAGTTGTTTTCCAGGAGGCTGCACCATGACTTTTATGTGGCCAGTTTGAAAATAAAGCAAGCCAGAATGGTAACTGCATAACTGTTGGCACTGATCTGTACTTTAAGCTAGTTTATTACCTCAGTGTCTTGCTCACCAAGCAGATGGAGACAATGAAGTAACTCATGGAACTTTTTTTTAAACTACATAGAGGCTTCAAGTGGGACAGGTATGGTTGCCAGAAGAGATTGTGCTGTTCCCCTGCCACACACCTGAATTAGAATGTGCTGTTCAAATCGAAGCCTCACCTATTTATTTTGCTGCTTTGCTCGCTTCATTTTGGTAAATACGTGTTATTGGGCTCTCCATAGCAGAGTTAAAAGTCACCTTTGCTAACTTCATCAGAGATATTTCTTAAAAAAAATAGAAGTGCACCATTCAGTTGTACCAAGAAATTCACTTCCAAGAAAATCCCTGCTGCTTCTCACATGTAGGTCAGGCTGCTTTGAAAAGGGGCACTGTGAAGATGCACAGTTATGGAACTGAGGGTACATGAAAATCTGTGCAGATGCACTCAACACAGCAGCCTGTTGTCCACCAGCTTCCCTCTCAAAAGCCTGGAGAGTGCAGGCAGCTGCCCAAGCAGAGCTTGACTAGTGCTATTTACAGCCTTCATGAGGAATGGGAGATAAACCTTTTTTGTCCTGCTTGATTCCAAGGAAGTAGCTGTTTCTGAGGAGGGTACAAGTTACAAAAATCCATAGTGAATTTGTGTTTTGTGCCAGCGTGGTAGCTTTAAGAAATAGTATGTGACAGCAAAACCCTCTTTTCTTCTGGAACAGGATTGTGAATAAAAATACCAATGTCAAGTAGTGACTGACTTTCTGCAGGTGTCTCATGGATGGACTTTCTGTTGAGCAGACTGTGGTGAAGTGTCAGCACCGCGTCCTTTTCCAGTGGCATTTATGCCTGCACAGTCGTATATGCTACAGCCTCTTTAACTCCCTAGTCCAGGCACTTATGGCTTTTCCTAGTACCAGCGAGATTAATGGGTGTTTGTACTTTCTGAGCACATCACAGCCTTTTTCTCTTTTCCTCCTGCTGCTTTCCTGTTCATGTTCCCCCAAGCAATTCCATGTTTACCTGTAGCTGTAGATCTTCTCCTATTCAGACAGACACCTTCAGGTGATGACTGGCAAGTAAACCCAAACTAGCATCTCAGGCTTTCCTCAGCCTTCCTGAATGACAGAAATTTTCCAAACGACCTTAAGTGATACTACAGATGAGAAAATAATCTCTTTACTGAAGATATTGTTCTGTGTTTTGTGACTCCTAATGTATTCCAGGGACAACCTTGTTGAGGGAAAAGACTTTCCTGGCACAACAAAAAAATTTCTCAAATCGGCTGCAGCTGCCAGATAGTTCTAGCTTTGAATTGTTTGCATTTATTGGGCCTGGAGTTGGTTCAGTGAAGCATTTCATGTCTGCCTTCTGTCAACAGTTTGTGAAGCCTTGAAGCAACTCCAATGAACACTCCCTCCCCCATACAAATTAAAGGCCAGGCTGTGGCAGCTGTAACCAGAGGGCTGGAAGCTGGAAAATGTCACACCACATTTGAAGTGAAACTGATATAAATCCATGATGTGATGACCTCGTTAAAAACAAAACAAAACAAAACAAAACAATTCCAAACAAATGCAAACTACATTTAACACTCAACCTTTCCCACATGAGTAATGTGGAGAGAAAGGATATGTGGAAGGATACTTTGAAGGCCAGCAAGTGTTTGTGGAGCTAATAGCTCTTGATGTTAAGTATTAACAGTTGTTCACTAACAAAATATCAAACAGTTGCTCGTGCTAAAATATAAACAGCTTTTAAGAGACACCTAACTGGAAAGCTGGTCAGGAAGCAAATTGGCTCAGCTAGAAGAGGAAAAAGAGGATTAAAAAGGGAAGGGAAAGTGAGCTTCTGAACAAAGTAAGAAAAAGATGCCTGAACCATGGGAAGCTTTCTGCACTTGTTGCAGTGTGATGAGAAGGAGGTCGCCAACACAAGCGCTCTATTGATCCATGGAGGTTTTGCACTTTCAGTCATCCAATTTCTGAAGTTTCCTATCAGCTAAGCACCTACTCTTCTGGATTGGAGAAACTGATTATGTTCCATTTACCTGATCTTAGCTTGCACCTCCCAGAAATTCCCTGAACATGCTCTAGTTACTTGAAAACCTCAAAATGACTCTATAATTTATGTCTGGAGGACAAGAGAGTTGGAATTAAAAAAAGGGATTTTTTTTTTCCTCCACATAATGCAAATATATCCATGTGCTCTAATAGCTAATTTGTTGCAGACAAATTTGTATAACAAAAGTGTGTGGGCAGACAATGAGTTCTGGAGGGCAGTGTTTGGCCAGACTTAGATGGTAGCCCCTCTGGGTATTTGCTAAGTGTTGAGTGCTGCATGGTTGGACATTTTGCTGTTGTTGTTTGGGGTCATTTTATTGCCTGTTAGGGTGAAGACTTTGCTTTCTATGCCATGGAGTCTGAAGGTTCAACTTCACATAGTGTTAAGTGTACATATGGAGAACAACCTCACAATAGTGAAACTGGAAGGGATCAGGCTGCTGAAACATCACCTAGTGCAGAGTTTCACCAGTTTTGTGGGTCAGCCTCCCTTTTGAGCCCCTTACCATTTCCCTCTGCTCAGAGGGTGAGAAGTTCCTCCACATTAGGAGGAAGGAAAAGAGGTTGTAACTGCTGCAGGTATTTATATTCTCTGGGGAAAAGGTAACTACCTATAATTGCTGGCAGCAGCCAGGCAATTAGCTGTTCTCTGAGCAGTATAAACATTTTATGACCATCTTTGAACTCACTGTTGAGGATCCCCTTGAGATAGAAGCATCACAATCTGTGGAAATACAGATCTAAAGACGAGGAGAATTGAGAAAAAGCATCTGCACAAAAAACACAGCTGCAAACTTCAATCTGACATTGTGATGGGAATCTTTATTAGTTTCTGGAGTTCTTTTAGTTATTTTAGGCTTTGTAAGAAGTTTCACAGATTGTGCTGTAAAAATACTGTTATGCTAGACTGAGTCAGAGAGAGCAGTCAATAATTATGCACCAAGACATGGAGCTGTCATATGACTTTCATTCTGTCTTCAACTTGATAATTGTGATTAGCTCATAGTACTTCCATTCTTCATCCAACAAAACTCCAAAGAAGAGTGTGTTTATGTAGTGCAGTGGCTTTCTCTGCAATGAATTAAGGCAAATTTCAAGATCCATGATGTAGCAAATACATTGCTACATATGATGTTTATTCTGTAAAAATATTGCAGTCATGATCCTTCAGCTGTAGAAGAGATTCTCTGCTTGCACTCAGAGGTTTATCTGTTTTGGCAAGTGTGGCCCTCTGAGGAATTATGTTTGTGCAAGGCATTCCTGATTGCTCCTGATTCTCATTCACTAGGCTGAGCCAACTTCAGTCTCTTGTTCTGGAAATGCAAATTTTTGTGTGCAGGGTTTCTGGTGAGGACCTGCCATCAAGTTCCATCAGCAGCAGGCTGCACAGATGGAAGGCTGCCTGTCCGCAGAGCATCAGCTTTTGCAGGTGATCATCTGTTACATGTAGCATATGGAGAAATGAGTAACAGTAACTGTAAAAATCAGTTGGATTTAACAAGCTTGGATTGGCTGGGACTGAACTCAATGACCTCTTGTAGGATCTTGAAATTAACACCTAGCCTGCTTACTCACCTGCAGCGCACCTGAGGTGAAGCCGATTCTTGGTACTTACTTTTCAACGAGGAATCTCCGCTCCTAAAATGAAAAAGGTTTTGGCCTTTCAGCTGCCTGGAGCACTGTTTTACCACAAGGAAGTTAAGCAGTCAGTGATGAATGAAATAGATTACTGAATTCTTGAGACCCAAACTGTGTTTTTTCTAATTGATATTTCCTGTGTAATTAGACTTAGTCCACATCAGGAAAGTCCACTGCATTTTTACAATACTCTAGTATGTTTTTTCTCAACACCTTTGTACCCTTAGCAATTTGGCAAGTTTAAAAACAGCAAGCACATAGAATATTGCTTCATTAATGACTCCAACTCAGCAAAGGTTTCCTTGCTGTAGTGTATAAATTAGCCAGAGGTAACAGCTCAGAGGCAAAGCTTTGAATTTATGCAGTATAAAGGGAGGCTTTCCCAGCCTGAGAAATTATCCTTTTAACTGCTGGTTAGTCACATGTATAACAGCTATGTGATTTTTATAAAAGAGCACTTAAAAGTAGAATATAAGATTCCTTAAAAATATCTACAACCAGTAGCCTGCTATAGTAAATAGCTACCGTGTCTTACAGTTGCATCATCTTCTAAAATTTACTGTGAATAAGCAAAGATAAAATGTTCTGCTCTAAGGGTGAAAAAAGGCTACTTTGGAATTTGCAGTATTGAACTAAACAAGTTTACATGAACTAAAGAAGTTGAGTGAATTGGCTTCTCTAATGATCTGAGTGACTGGACTTTCCATCTTAAATCTGAAATAACTGTAAGCAGAAAAAGAGGGCGACAGTGTGTTTGCTGCTGCGGTGCAGTTTCCTGAGGCGGTGAGATGAGGACGTGAGGCCGGTACTGAAACATGACTTTTAATACATTCTTCATTCCGATGAGGGCTTGTTCTGGCCCACCAGCAACTTCACTTCTTGCTTATCTATGCTGGAATTGACGCTCTCTGCCTCCTTTTCCTGCTCAGGGACGCAGGTGCAGCCCACGGGGATGGTGATGTAATCCTCGGTGTAGACGTAGCGGCCCCCGGCGCAGGCGGGCGTGCGGCGCAGGATGACCGTGGGCATGAACACCGGCGTGCTGCGGAAGTGCAAGCTCTCCTCGCCGAAGATCCCCATCAAGCACCCTTTGCACAGGCAGTAAGCTTCGGGAATGTACTTAGGGTATCTTGTGGGATCGTAGGAAATTCTAGAGGGAAGCAAATAAAGGTTGATTAGTACCTCTAAAACTAGGTCTGTTCAGCTGGAATTATATAATCTTATATAATATTATATCATAATTATAATTATATAATGTTTTCGTTGTCTTTGCCAGGAAAAATAGCTGTAGCTGTTGCTGTCTGGCTTCTAATTTGTAAAGTGTAAAGAAAAAAACATGAACGGCTTATAGAATTGATTAGGTCCCACAATGCACATGGAAGTACGAAATGTCTGGCTTTCTGAATTGTGAGATTCAAGGGTTTAAACAGAATGAATGAGTTTTGCATTTTGGACCAAATGGGTAGACAGAGCATTAGAAAGGACACTTAGGCATTTCTAAACCTTTTATTTGCTTTGAGTTCTTAAAAAAACTGGTACAAATCCTTGTTAACATTAGTATTGTTAAAGCCATGACATGATGTTTTTAAATTAAGTAATTTAAAGACAATTGGATTTTACTATTATTTCTGCAATAGGTTTTTCTCCCTAGTATACTTGGGGTCAGAAATGTGCCTTCTCCTTGAAAGCAGAACTCTGTATTGCTTTTTCTAATTCATGTCTACTGTATCTTCCTGTAACCAGAGAAGAGCAATATTTTCATGCCCACACTGAGATAAACTGCAATTTCCTGGGATGAGGCATCCACAGCTTCTTGGGGTAGCCTGTGCCAGTGTCTCACCACCCTCACTCCTTAATTCTTCCCAGTATCTGATCTAAACTTGCCCTCTTCCAGTTTAAAGCCATTATTCCTTGTCCTATCACTCCATGCCCTTGTGAAGAGTCCTTCTCCAAGTCTCTTGTAGGCCCCCTTTAGATACTGGAAGGCTCAGCCTGTCTTTATAGCAGAGGTTCTCCATCCCTCTGAGTGTTTTCATGGCCTTCTCTGGACTCACTCTAACTGGTCCACATACTTCTTGTGTTGTGGTCCCAGAGCTGGATGCAATCCTCCAAGTGGGATCTCTTAATAGATCTTAAAGTGATCTTAAATCTTAATAGATTTGAAGTGATTTCTAAATTGTGTTTCCCAAGGGCTTGGCAGCCCTTGGGTATCAAAGTGTTCGCCTTTTATCTTTTCAGGCTGTCTCTGAGATGAGAAGAGGTTTCAGGTTTGGAAGAGGCAGAACCCTAAATCTGCCTCAATCTGTGACTGCAGTCTCTGCTAGTCAACAAAATCTGTCCTTGTGAGAACAGGCAGCCTGGCTCTGCCTCTCACACCCACCCCTGGGTTGACACTGATGTTTTTCTGGTCACGGGATTGATCAAGGAACTCACTCAGCTGCAGAGTAGCTCCATCAAAAGCTGGGGTTTGGTCTGTCAGCTGTCTTGCCACACATGTACACAGACTCTGCACCAACCAGCCAGAGTGAACAAGCAGCTTTAGAGACAGAAGGGAGCTGCCCTTTTCAGAAGTATCGCCAGTTTATCTGGTTAAAGGAAATCTGGTATCACAGCTTTTGCCAAACGCAAACCTGATTATCCTGTCATCAAGGAAAGGAGACTTTTATATATATATATATACACATATATATATACACACATATATATATATATATATAAACATAAAATGTAAAGAAATTGTTTTCCTCACAAAAGAATCTGACTAGTTCTCTTAGTTCTCTTACAGCCAGACATCTGTGATGTTGCAGATATTTTTTGTAATGCTCCTCACTCCCATTTATACCTTCATGTTACAGGATCTCACACCAGTGTGAAATAAAATGTCTGGTAGCCGGGAGAAAGGAAAAAAGGGGAGCACAGGCCTTTCTACTGTGATACACTTCCATTTCAAACTCAAGTGTGGGTAATTTCAGTGGTGAATTGTTAAACACACCATGTGTCAAGTTATTGGTATTTCCTCCACTGTATTATCTCTAGCACCTGGTTTATGATGTTACTTTAAAGCATGAATGTGCTCCTGCATGCAAACATGAGAGGTTTCTCTCATAGCAGGAGAACACTGTCACTGGACTCATGGTCTACAACCATCTTTCTCCTCCAAATTCCCACGTGGAAAAAGTAAGGAATTAATGGAGTGGGTTTTTTGAAAGATGGTGTGGTTGTGGCATGGTTTTCTACTTTCCATGGGAAAAAATCTCTTATATTACTAACTTCCATGACAATACATCATGTGAGGACTGGAAGGAATCGGAGAGAATCCAAACTTAATGATGGATTCAACATACAGATGTGGTTTTACATCCAGACCAGAACTTCAAGGCTGAAGCCTCTAAGTAATGCCTCCTGAAATTCATACCTTAACTCAAATGTCACCAAAATTTGGAGCCATATACAAGGTTCTGCATCTTCAGCTCAAACCTGTTCAGAAAAGCCATATAATTAAAAACCTCATTTGTGTCTTTCTAGGCAACCCAGACCTGCTTGTGCCAGAGCCACTAACAAGTGCCAGTAACACCCAGCATTTAGCTGAATAAATGCAGCTGGAGCTGCTGCTTTCTCCTGTTTGCATGAACTGAGCCTAATCATGCTGTGCAGAGGATCACCACCCTCAGCTGCTGCAGTTGGATTCCTCTCCTGTCATGTTTTAACATCTCCTGGAAGAGGGTAAACATTTTTGATCAGTTTAGTTGACCAGATAAAAATGCATACTCCAAGCTCCTGCTATGTCTTTCCTACATCCAAGAGATGGACGGAGCTGGGAAGAGTGGTGAAGAACCAAAGAAGTGCCACTTTCCACTGGTACTCAAGTGTCCCCTGCAGCCTTGTGTCACTTGCTGTGGCCACTGCTGCAAACCAGGTAGACCAGACACCTTCATGAGGGTTGCCCTTGTCCTGTGAGCTCAGGTCACTGCTGTGCAAGGCCGTGTGCCTCGCCAGCACTCCTGGTTCACAAGAGACAGGAGCCGTGAGCTGTGCTGGGCTGCTCCATTCCCCTCTGCTGGAACAAGGAGCAGGTTTGTGCTGAGCTGGAACTGCTAATGAAGTGTGACTCGGCTGCTTTCCCTTATGACCCTACGAGTGCTTTGAGAGCTCCCAGTGAAAAACAAACTTCCTGCCATTTATGTACTGAGCCTGGAAACTCAAGAGAAAACTTTCTGTCAGAAGTAAAACTTGCAGAGACTTAATCTGCCTTCTCCTGTACCGCTACTTTTATATGTAATATTTTTAATAATATTGTCACTTCATAATTTCCAAGCTTCTGATTCCAGCAGGGTCAGATGCTGTGCTGGGGTAGAGAGCTGACTCTTCAGAAAATCACTGTTAGCACTGGCCTAACAGCTGGATGTTATCAAAAGTCTAATAAGCAGATCATCATCCCCTTCCTTCACACTCTGAAATACTTACAGGATTAAGAGCTAACAGCTTTTCTTCCCCCTTGCCAAGACATTTATTTCCATTTAGCAGGTGTTCTTTTGTTCATTTTATGCTTAGTTTATTTTATATACAGGCAGCAACATAGGTATTACTACTATAGGTAGCCTGCACAAAAATAGCCTAGTGCTAAACTGATTTTCTGAGGAGTTGTACAAATGTGCTCTACTAAAAAGGATGGCAGCTCTGCATCCCCTTGTATTCTTTCCCTCGGCTGCATCTTTGAGACACCATGCCACATGGTAATGTGAAATCCTGGAAAATGCCTTGGATAAGCTTCTAGAAAATCACTGGAGTATTATTTGAAGGAAAGCCCTCCTGTATGACTTTGTTCAAACACACTGAATACAAGCTTGGCTTTTACCGGTGAAAAATTACTTGACTGTATTACTTTTATTAAGATTTTATGTAAATGAGCACTAAACCAAGGATGCTTATAAACTGAAACTGATTTTTGAAAAACAGAAAAAAATAAGCTGGGCAATGTTTGAGAGAGGGACTGGCTAACTTGCCTGACATCATCACAGCAACACTGACAATAAAAGTTAAATCTTTGTAAATTAACCATTTAGGATTAGGCTCCAGAGGCAGAAACAAAAGTCACAGGATTTGGAAATTCAGAAACATGAATGACTTCATGAACACACAGAAAGAAATTTTGCTGAACTCACATAGAAATGTGTTTTCAAACTAGCTGTGATTGTTATTATAGCCTTAAGACATCAGAAAATAAAAATAGAGCTGATACATACATCTGGTTAATGAATTTCATCTGTGCTCTGCAGCACCATGAATGGAATCACAAATCAGCACTACCTGTAAAAGTGCTGCTGACTTCAGCAGGATCAGATTTTTCAACATTTGCTCTGAGCTTTATGATCAGACCCCTACAAATGTTTAGACAGACATTTAAAATTAATCCTTTTTATAATGGCTCTTGTCCATGAGCAACTTTTCTGTGCATCTCTGGAGCTGTGCTTGCCCTGCTAATGATTCACCATGATTGTGGTTTCTGTAAATGTTAACAAGACACAGCGTCCTGTGCTGTCAGCAGGGTCTGCAGGTCCACCCATGTCATTAATTCTTGTTAAGCAACTCTGAGACACAGCAGTAACCAAGTGGCCCATGCCAGAACCTCCTTGTACAAGCAAGCTGTAATATTGCTAAAAAGGACGAGCAACCCCTGGATAGATGTCACAAGCTGGCTCACAGTCAGCCTGATTATTTCATGGAAGGATGAATTCATGGCAGAACTTCTGCTGCTGGCTCTATTTTTTTAAAAAGCTGAGTAATTTGTAGCCCAGCTTCCTGAACTGCTGAGCAAATCCAGCATGCTCAACTGACTTCAGGGAACTCTGCTGTCTCTTTATAGCTCTGCAGAGCAAAGAGTGATTCAACTCTGTGCCCTGAGTTATATACTGATCTCCTGTGACCACCAGGATGGAATTTCAGTATCAGACACACTAACTAGAATTTTTCCCCTAACTTTTGCCTTAAATACCACCTGTTGGTTGCTGCTAGCAGCAGGGTCATGGACCAGATGGATCTGTGGTGGAATCCATGTACAACTGCTGTATCTCTGGGTTGCAGCAAGCCAAAAATTAAGTAAGTCTTGATTTTTGTATAACCAAATTAAAAGATCAAGTAATGGAAAATAAACAGTAAGCACAGAACAAAGATAAGCAAAGAAGCCACGCAAGGATTATCTGAGCTTTGTGCCAGTCAAACCTAATTCTTCCACACTTAAACAGAATGACAGGCTTGGGATACAGATGATGCAGTAGAGTCATCATTATACACAGTTCTCCAAGTAATATATCTGATTCTTTCTCATAAATGCTGATATGAAAAAATTCCAGTTGACTTGGACTGAACAGTCATGTGAACAGAAGAATTACAAGCAGAAGTGTTAAACAGATGAAAAAATTCCAGTTGACTTGGACTGAACAGTCATGTGAACAGAAGAATTACAAGCAGAAGTGTTAAACAGATGAAAAAATTCCAGTTGACTTGGACTGAACAGTCATGTGAACAGAAGAATTATAAGCAGCAGTGTTAAACAGCTGGGAGCAGGTGCCTGGGGAGATATTCAGGGGAAGGTAAGTAGAGCCAGACTTAATATCTTTATTATTAATGACCTGGAATAGGGAGTATAAACAGTATGCTAATGAAATCTGCAGATGGTAACAATGGGAACTGCTGCAACCCCAATGAAGACAGAGGAGCAGCATGAGGTATCTCAAGCATTAAAATGCACGTCAAAAAGAAAAGAGAACCTTTATGCAGAGAGCAGAAATGAATTGCACTGGAAGTCTTTAGGTGCAGGAAAGAAGCTGGAGAGCAGGATGTCTGTGAGATGCTGGGACGGGACAGGCACATTGATTCAAATTTCAAGTAGTCAAATTCAGCCTTTGAGCAGTGTCCTATCAGGGCACACAAGAGGGGTCTGCCTACAGTGAATTTATTTATGAGCATTCACCACTAGAACAACTTTGGTGGTTCAGAAGGGGGTTCAGGAGACAGCAATGAATCTGTGAAGGGGAGCTATTTATGAGGGAAAAGAATTAAATGCAAGTAGGCTTGTCAAGAAGGTGCTGTAACATGGAAGTGAGCCATGTGCAGTTTTTCAGATTAACACTCCAGCCATGGAGAAGAAATTGCTGGAATTGTGTAAGTGAAATTGGTTAACCCTTGACAAAGCATAATGAGACATTACTTTCAGTCTTTATTGGAGAGCTGTGTGTCCCTCTCAAAGGTATGGAGTAACTCTAATGGGATAAAGGAGCTTCCAGGATACCCAGCTGAAGAGCACAGAACAAAACAGATTTTCACATTTAGCTTCAAAATCTATGAGATAGCAGGTGGTAATAGCTAATGCATTTTAGCAATCTTATATTTTACACTTTATTTACACATCTTGAGATAGCTGTTGCTGTCTCATTGCACACTAATGATACAGTAAAAATGCAGTCACAAAAAAAAGCTGTAAATGAGATCTGTTAACTAGACAGAGTACTCAGGCCTCTTTACCCTAGAGAAACATTTTTCCCTCTGAATGTAATTTTTGATTTTGCTTTTCATGATGTAATACTTCTTTCCCCCTATCTTTTAAATTTCCTAGCTTGGAGATGTCATCAGGTTACTTGTATGTGAATGGTTAGTAGTCTGTCTGAAAATACTTTGTTGAAAAGTCAAGTGGATTTACTTTTGTAAGCCAAGCCCCAAAGAGCAGCTGGTTCTCCATTAAGAAGTAAACCTAAACAGAGCTCCAACTGAAAATAAATTCCTGCCCAACAAGATGTAAAGATGGAAGGCACTGTTTTCAAACCAGAGGAACAATTTTCTGATAGCACTAGTGTTTTGCAAAACCACTGTAAAAAATACCTAAGCCCAATGGTAGGTGTTTCATTAATGGTATTTGCTTTGTGCACTCTTAGGTAGCTTTAAAATCCTCAGTCTTCTTAGAGAAAATGTATTGCTAAAAATACTTTGCTTATGAAAGGCTTATTGAGAAAATAAACCGTCTTTCTCTCAGTAGGATTACTTCTTACACTATAAGCGAGCAAAATCCATGCCATAAAATAAATATTTATTGGAGACCCTAACAAGGAGATAACTGTTTGCTGGATACACAGGAACTGCATCAAAGTATACACGAGGGATAATGTATAAAAACTAGCAAGAAAGTCAGTTCCTTTTAAGTTTTAAGCATGTTTTAGCTTCCTGTTGTCTGCAGACCTTTACAGAAAGCTGTAAGCAGAACTGTCTTATTCAGAGCACCAGAAGACTTAGTCTTCTGAGAATGCGATCACAAACTTTGTTTATCGTACTAGATCAGTGGTTTCCAAGCTTTTTCCAGAGCTTCTTATGGAAGTGCAGGCCCTTGTTTCATGTAGTAACCAGCCTCACAACAAATCTATGTTACTTAGTTGTTTTTATGACCCTGAAAAATAATCTGTTAGCCTCGGTTTCCACCTCAGGGGAAGGAGGTTGAAAACACAGGTGTAGAATATTGCTGTTCTCATTCCTTGCCTAGGCTCCTGCAGCAAAGGGGACATGGAGCCCCTGGCAGTGTTTGGTAGGGGAAGATCGGGCTCTGTTGGTAGGTGACAGGAACACAGACGGAACACAGATGGAACCCTGATTATTTTAGAAACAGCACAGTCACATTTCGGGGAAAGCATCTGAGCCATTCTGTGGCTGCTGCAGAGTCAAGAGGTGCTTCCTTGATGGTGGTCCTTTGCTGAGGGCTCTCTGATTGTCAAATGTGACAATTTGACCAGGTGACTTTTTGAGGGTGGTTTGTGCTCCCGGGTGGGTGTGAGCTCCATCTCACGGCTTGTTCCACCTCATTCATTTCTCTTTTTGCCCATCAGATATATATCCTCACGCAAGCTGTTTTTACGTAATTACCTTATATCGCCTGCTTAGACGTGTGCTTTGCACCTTTCCTGCAGGCTGCTGCCCGGTGCCGCGGCCACCCCTCGCCCCCCGAGCCGTCCCGGACACGGCGCTGCCGGTGCCGCCCGGGAACACCGCCCGGGCTCCCTGCATCCCGCCGGGCCCCCCTCGGGCGGCCGCACCCCCTTCCCGGAGTCACCTGTATGCCCAGGGCGATGCGCTGCGCAGGTTGACGGGCAGCCGGACCCTCTTGTCGGCGGGCGGCCGTGCCCCGGCGGGGCAGCTGGCGTTGTGCTGGCGGCCCGGCGGCTCGGGCTGCAGGGTGTGGTGGAAGGCGCTGAGCATGCCCGCCGCCAGCCGCCCGTACAGCTGCTCCAGCAGCTCCTCGGGC
>VXBU01013109.1:314-54096 GCA_013400315.1 Bombycilla garrulus | reverse complement strand
CGCCGTCCCGCCCCGGGGCCCCGAACCGCCGGCCCGGCGCTCCCCGCAAGCCCGGGGGTGCCGTCGGGAGCCCCGCTCTCCCTCCCACCGCAGGAGCCAGGCTGTCCCCAACCCCGCCGGGACACTCGGCATCCAGTGGCACACCCTGGGGCAGGGATTTATATTGAGGCAGAGCCAGGGGGATTTGGCCCAGTCGGAGCCTAAGCGTCAAGGCTGATGTGAAAAAATGTGGGGATTTACAGCTGGGGAAGGGACTGCTCTGGCCCGGACTCTCCCAGTCAATTTAGGGCAATTGGCACCGTCCCTCGTAGGGGTTTGGGATTTCTGACTTGCCTGACTCCAGGTAGCACCTGTGTTTCTCCAGCAGGCACCGAGGTGGTTGATGTCCAGCACAAAGACTGGGGCTGGGGACCGTGAGGCAGCCTGGGGCAGACACCCACAGCAGGGTCACTCTGCTGACTGCAGAGAAGCCTCTTCAGCAGAAGAGAAATTTGCATTGTATCTACCTAAAGGAGGCTGAGGTGAGTCTCATCTCTAATGGCTTCTCCATGTATTCTGTACTTTCAAAAACACATGATGCAATGCATTCATGGTCTCTGGCATGTACAAGCATATAAATAGTACTTTGGTTCATAAAAGATGCGGTCCACTGAAATGGTGTACATTAAAAACAGACTTTAGAATTCATCACTTGAATCAAATATTTCATCTACTCTGATTAAGTCATGCACATCTCCTGAGGCATTTAGGATAAGAATAGTTAAATATGAAAATACTGGTTAGGAATAAGGGAAAATGGGATCATAAAACATACAAGGACTGAGAAACCCCAACCTGGCACCACAGAAATACAAGACACCAACTTCACCAAACAGGCTGGAGTTGAAGCAGAACGGTCGGACATTCATAATGTAAAGAAGTGACGTAATTTTGTCATTTCTGAAAAGTCATACAGTTAAGTCTAACTATGATTTTTAGTGAATTTGGTGTCATATGCAAATCAGGTCAGTATCATTTATTAGCAGTATCTTGACCTTTAGCTGTGTGGGATTTGACTCAAATTTCAACTCTGAGGAAGGACAGTTTTAAATTGAATTCCAAATTCTCCTTTGCAGTCATATCCTCAGGTGAAAGACTGGGACAAGGTGTTTGTCTGTTTAGCCCAGTCCAGTCTAACCCCTGACCATGCACCTGGCCTTGTGTTACTTCACCACCTTCAAGTGGTATGTGTGGCAACATGGCAAATATTTATCACCACAGGTCTTTTTATATTACTCTTCCTAAGACAAACCAGCATCTTGAGAAATTTCACTTTTCTGTGTAGCATTAGGATGTCACACGGCTTTGCAAAACATAAGTTTGGTGTACTTCCTTTGTATGCATTGACATTTCTGGGAGAGGTCTGCTGCAAAACATCAGAGCAGATGAAAAGAAAATAATGGCACAGGCATTAAAGTGCCATTGAATTTAAGGATTTGTGTCTTATCTAGGCAATATTCTAATTCTGTACCACAGTTGCATTGTACTGTCTTATGGAAAATCACATTGATTCAAATAATAAGAACCACAGAAGGGCAGAAAATGAGATTCCATTACAGAGGAACTAAGAGTGCTATGCCAGTTCTTGTGGCATAGTCTGCCCTAGAGACATCTGAGTCGTAAAATATTCCCTAATAACACTTTGGCAACTTAGGTTCTTCCATGACTTTAAGCAATTAGTAACTGGTATCTTTGTCATTGGTGTTCATTTATAATGTTCTTAGAATTTGAGGGGGATTTAAAATATCTCTATGAATGAAATATTGAAAAGATATTTAGTAATATGAAATCCATCCTGAATTTAATGTAATGCAGGACATTTGAATCAATGAATTCAGAACTATGTCATGCCATGTTAAACACTGAAACATGTTTAATGAAAGACATACCAGGTTTGTGCCTTCAACCTCACATTGTTACCAACAGCTGGAGAAAAATGTGTCATAGCAGGAGAAAAAAATACTTTTCAAACACTTTATGATCAGACCATGGTAATTTGGAAAATTGTTTCAGAACCGCTGAAATTATAGTGAAAACCTGACAGTAAAGGTAAGAATGTAGCCCTTCCCAGACACATTAATCCCCATGGAGCAGCATTGTCAGGACATTTTCTGGTTGGCATTGCTTTCTATAGCTGCTCTGGCACATGACAGCTGGTTTCAGATACTATGGTTCATATACAGATAAATCAGATTATTGTGACAAACATTATTAATGATACCACAGTAACATGCTTGTCACAAAATGGGCAGAATTGCCCCACACTGGCCGATTCCAAATCCTTATTCCCATCCTGCTACAGCATTAATGAGAACCCATCTCTACCTGAAATAATGATGTGAAAAAGATTTTAAAAATCATCATACAGACCTTCAAGTTGAACAATTCATGTTGTTGGGTGCAACAAACATTCAGCTGGCATCCCCAGCAGGTATAAATCTTCAGAGAAATAATTAAATTACTCCCTGAAGATGTCCTTCTCCCTCACATTCTGTTTGCAGATAACCTGTTACCCAAACTCTTCCCATTCATCTTCCCTGCAGCTGTAAGCATTGTAACACCACTTTGCAGAGTCCGTGGCATGGCCTCTTCTGCAGCAGCATCTTAGCATATTTTACAGTTGTTAGGCAATTTAACTTTGCAAAAGTGAATTCTTGAGAAGTGCAGAATCTTCAAAAGTCTTCATTTTGCCAACTGGGAAACTGAGGAGCAAACAGGTTAAAAGTAGCCTTTTTACCATGAAGTTGATCATCTGTGTCCTTGACATGAAAAATAATCAAAACGCTGCAAATTAGATTAATTTCTTATGATCTCATACGGCTCTCACCAAGCAGAGCCAAGAGAAACAGCCCTTTATCATAAAATTTTAGCATAAAATTATTTATTGGCAAATTTGGGTGCCCCATCCCTGGAAGGGTTCAAGGCCAGTTCGGATGGGGCTTGAAGCAACCTGGTCTAGGGAAAGGTGTCCCTGCCCACAACATGGGGGTTGGAACTGGATGATCTTTAAGGTCTCTTCCAACCCAAACCATTCTATGATTCTATGAACTATATCTTTGTACATTTTTCAATTCCTATTTTACTCTGGAATAGCTTTGTTTTAGGGGTATTAAGTTGTGTAATATGTAGTGAAGGTTGGTCAGAGAAAAACATGAAATATGTGATTAAGAATGGTTTGGTGCTGTAGAGCTAGGCTTGATCAGAAATAAATAAAATACTACTCAATTAGTCATTTATATTTGGCTACTGTACAAAGAGATGTTCTTCATACATGTGAAGAGAAAGGTAAGTTGGTATGTAAAGTTCATATCCTGAGGAAGATCTCAAGTCTCAGAGGTCAGCTGAGGATTGTTTAATGTTGTATAATAGATCTTTTCATGACAATAGAAGCTAAAATATCTCATGAGTCAGTTTCTCAAGGGGGTCAGCATTTTCCTAGGTTTAATGATGCTGCTCTTCTAACATAAAACAATAAATTATTATAATAGCAGGAATCTTAAATGATTAATCTTCTAATTCCAGAATGATAAACACAAGATGGGGGTTTAAATGCTGCTGGAAGCACATACCTGCAGTGTGCGGCTTCTGGAGATGTAGTCTGTTTTGTGCAGACAAAAGGTTGACAAAAAAAGCCTCACAAAAAGTTTCTGCTTGAATTTCTTGGATGAAAATAGAATTATTTAGCTCATTCAAATTTCCACTCCTGTGGTTTCTAAGACCTGTTGCAGGACCAAGGGCATCCTACATGGCAGCAGGGAACAAAACTCACTGCACCCCAGCTAAATGCCAGCCAAGGACAGGGTTGGGGACATAGCACAATAATCCCATATAACCCAGGTAATTATTTGAAACAAGCACTCCACTGGCCTGGCCACATTTCCTTGGAGAGCTGAGCTGCCTAAATGACGCAGGTGTGTTCACCTGTGTGACAGCCTGAGGCGTCCCACCAACATGGTGACAGCACTTTGGACATTCATCCTCATCTCCATCAGGGATCACTCTTCAGCCTTGAGTCCAGCCCTGGAGTCCTGTGTTCCCTCATACAGAACATCTCACACCAAAGAAGAAGAATGATGCACTGAAGCTGCTTCCGAAGAATGGTTCCTGGCCCAGGCTTACCCTTCGATCATGCAAGGCAATTGTCTGGGAGATGAATTGTCATGGACCAAAACTGTGCTACTGTGCACTCCTGGTCTTACAGAGCAGCTGGCTACATCCCCTCCTCCGCTCTGGGCTTGCCCTGGCAACGCTGCAGGTCTAGTAGAGATGCAGCCATAGGGAACACATTTTTGAAGAGGATGAACCTGGGCTACATCATTTTGACTGTCAGCAGACCTCATTATTCTGGTGTTGGAGCTGGATCACGTGGCTTTCTGTCAGTTCAGAACAAGCTCAACTGTGCTTGCAAAATAACATGCAAATAATAACCCAAAGCATTATGTAATCAGATCCTCATGCTATAGGAAACAGCATGTTCCAGAAGTCCCTGGGAGTCTGTACATAGGAAACAACATGTTCCAGAACTGCCTGTGAGTTTGTACAGGGCATGGAACAAAAGTGCAATTGTTTGTAATCCACAGAATTTTACCCAATGTACAGTTATGCATCTGGGCAAACTGAATCGAGAAACTTCTGCTGATCAAAATCTCTCTGATGTCTGCAGTATTTCTACAGACTAAGTTGTGAACCACATCCCAAGTTACTGGTACTTAATCTCTCTTGGGCCTTATCTCAACCCACGAACCCTTGGTTATATTTTCCCTCCCGTGCCCAGCTGCAGGAGGGGGGTAATAGGCTTCAGAGGGTGCCAGGCATCCAGCCAGGATCAACCCACTGTAGTCTACTCAAATGTAGCACAAAGGTGCTAGAAGACCATGGCCTTATCTCACCTGCCTTCTCTTCTGCACTGTTCCACAGGTTCATCTACGCTCCCTGCCATGGTCCCATCTATTTTCTCTTACTGTGATTAACTCAGATACCTCAGACAGCCTCATGCCACTGCAGTCTGTAGCTGAAAATGCTCCCTCCCGCACAGCACACTGCATCCTGATGGTCTAGGTCTTCCAAGACTAAGGCTGACAGAAAGAACTGCCAGAAAGAACTGCCATGACATCCAGGAATATGCCATTCTACAACCAGAGCAGTACATACAGCAGGACTGAGGAACAGGCAAGAGAGACTTGCAGAAAAAAGGCAATTGCCACCCAGTTCCTTCTCATGCTCTTTTCCACTCCTCAGAAGGATCAGGCCCCAGTCTTTCTCACCGTGTCCTTCTGCTTAGGCAAGCCCCTCGGGGTGTTCTGTAAGCAGCACTAAACACGCTCTGCTCGTACCATCAGGCGGAAGCGGTGCAATCCCAGATGGAACGCTGCTCCAGTCCCATGGGAAGCATGCTACACACAAAGCAGCTCATAAAGCCCACAGAAACACTTCTGACCCCTTGCAGACATCTTATGAAACTGGGAACTGTTTTCAAAACCTGAAAAAACATTTCACAAAGACACAAAGAGACTTCTTCGCTGTCACTGGGAAACAGTCTGAGCACCAATGCTGAAAAGGAGCACTGAAAATTTTAGAAGACTGAATTCTTGCATTTCAAAGTGCAATAACCAAAGTCTAACCATTAAACCAAACTCATGCCATGACGTGGCCCTCTGGAGCCCAGCTAGCTCTTGGATGTTTCACCCACACAGATGTCCCAGAGGGAACACCGCGCCAAGTGTGGGGAAGGGTCTTGGCAGATGGCACGCCAAAAACCCAACCTGTGAGCTGTAGCTCACGTCAAGGATAGCGCTGTCAGGAGGACAAAGGAGAAAGGGCAGTCCTTTCTGACTTGGTGCAATCCAGGAACGTTTATTGATGCTAAAGGAAACCAAAGCAAAATGGCGAGGGACACAGCTGTGCATGGGATTAAATACTGGGGCAAACTAAGGGGAGGGTACAACCGCAGAACCAATAGGAGAGTTGTAGGGGTGGAGAGAAGGAGGAGCGAGGGGATTATTCATTAACCAGGGGCAAATGAGAACAGGGGGAGAGGAGAAAGGGGTCACATGGGCCAATGGGGCCTCGAAGTTTAGGGGATTTCCGAGGGGGAGGACACTGCAGGGATTGGCCCATGTGGGGATTGACACAGAAGGGTCTGGAACAAGGGGCACGGTCAAACTGATTGATGGTAAAGGAGCTGGAACAGGGGGAGGAGAGATGAGCGGAGGGTACCAACTTGGAGAAACCTCAGGAGAATGAGGAGCAAACCATAATATGAAGGAGAAAACAAATTAAGGGCCGCAACAATGCCAGGGTTCCAAAACCAAGCCATCTCACTGGACTAGTTTTGCAACTATTTATTAGGAAATTCTGAACACCTCACTAATACTTTTCATTTCCCTGAAGTGATTCCTAATACAGGAATTTACCATGTATCAGTAACTTCAGATCAAACTTGTTCAGCTCATAAGCAAAATGGTGATTTCTGTAACTAACTTTTTTGCCCATACTCAGCCCAGGCAGTAGAAAACTACCACTATGTGGTCAGTGCCACAGTCTCCAATGTAAGACTCAAAAGCTGCAATCTAATCAGCAATTCAGAACAAACTAGGCTGAAATCCTGACAACTTCGACCACTCAAAATAAAAAAATCAAAAATAAGGACATTTTGCCAAGAGACTGCCAAATAGTCCCAGTTCACCTAAGCGTAGACAAAAATTAAGATGCTTTCTTTGGTATCAGTGCAAAGTGATTTGCTGAACTGGGACCTTAAGGAAGACCAAGGTTATACCCAGCGTTCTCAGGTGAGTTCACAGGACTTAAATAAATTCAGGCTTTGGATGAAGGATGTGGGGTCTTCAACCTTACAAGCATTGCTTAGAGGTATTCTGCACTGAAAGATGAAATTTTAGAGGCTTCTCTGTTTCATATTATCATAATATTTATCTCTGAAAGCAAAAGCTTTACACATTTGATACAGCTTGCAATGTGTTTGAGTACTCGTGTAGATCCTATGCATGAGTAAAATAACCTCATCTCTATTTTTTTAATCAATCACAGAAGACACTGCAATTACAAATCCATGTTTTTAACATAAGGTAACACATGTTCAAAGTACTTTACAAATAGTTTATAAAAATCCACTACAAAATCATTATTAATTAAGAGTTTTTCAGCTAAAACTTTTACAAGGATTAAAAAATGATGAATGGCCCTTATGCTATTCTGGAAGCAGATCCTCTCCTAGTTCTTCATCAGCAAAATCATCTTCCTCCATTCTTTTCCTCGCTGCTGTTTTTGGCCTTTCTGGTTGTGGGCCAAGTGGATCTGCGTAGGAGGCATCTAGGGTTTAAATAAATACATGTGAAAAAGTTACAAACTATTTTAGCTTTAACTTTAGATGGTTTTAACAATACAAAATCAAATACAAGACTAGGATTTAGCAGTACACATCTGTGTCTTTGAAATACAGACCAGAAAGAGCATATGAACACTGAAGGAGAACAAAACACTGCATTCAGGAACTGAGGCAGGGCACAGGAGCAAAGTTCCCGAGTTGTACTGATGGTAGTCTTTTGTCTTCTTTTTTTTAAAATAAATTTCTCTTATTATACTACAGTGAGAAAAAGACTTTGAAAACGTGCAAGGAACAGCAAGACTGATGACTTGTTTGAGGAATGGCTTTTTAGGAAGTACCACATTCCATGTGGATTTTGGGTTTTAAACCCCTTTGAAAAATCCGTCTTATTGAAGAACCAATGACTGCAGAACAGCAAGAACTGACTTAAGGGATGCAGCAGATAGATATCAAAAGTAATATTAACATGGGCCACATCTCTTAATATTTACATTTACTTTTTAGTGAGCTTTGAACAATGAAGTGAAAGCTTCATTTTCATGGGAAAACGTTTCCCCAGTTATCTAATTTTACATACTCTTCCAACAACTTATTCTTTTTCCTCTCTCCAGACTTCTCCTCTCCCTGAAGACCATGAAAGTAAAAAAGGTGTAAGATGTCCACTTGCCTATTTCTTTACTGCTGCTACTTTCATAGGGTTCACTTGTTCCAGGCAGAGCTTTTAGTTTGGCACTCAGTCTTTCCCCTTTGGTACCACCACTATCTAGGGAACAGAAAAAAAAAAGACAAATAACATGCTGTTATGTTCTGTGAAACCACGATACAAGAATAACGTCAATTCAGCTACTACTATCTGTCAAACTAGACTTGGATGAAACCATCTTTTCATGACAGACACAGTACTGATTTGTAACAGTGGTCTTTAAAACACAGTCGACACTGTGTCCACACATGTGTGTTAATGTTTTTAAAAAATATATACAGCCTTATGACTTTGGAGTAAACACATTAAAATATTTCTGCTTCAAATGCTGGCATTTCAGTTGCTTATAAATTACAGTCACATTTTGGAGTTAAAATAAGCATGGTAAGTATAAACACTGTCACAAAGTACACAGGACATTTCCTATGTTTGTGTTCTTACCAATACATCAGTGATCCACCTGCTCAACACTGTCAAGGTTAAATGCAACACAAAGTTTGCTTTTAATTAGAAGAGTGTGTTTGCCACGTGCTGTCTGCGTGGCAGGCAGGCACAGCTCATGTGTACAGCCCATGCTGGCCCTGCACCTCGCTGTAAACATTGTGCTGGCAGCTCAGCTTGCAGCAGGGCCCCAAGGAATGTGTCGGCTCCAAGGGCTGCCTCCTGCCCAGACAACATCAGATTAACATTCTCCTGCCACAGCAGTATTCCAGACACTTGAAGTATTCTGTTCACCTCTGAATCTCGTTTTCACATTCATGGCAAGCTTTCAATCTGATCTGCTACAACAAATTTTTATGCAATATATTTTCTCCCGGGAGAAAACATTTTGAGTTTAAGTTGGTATATTAACAAGGCAGGATGTGCAGCCAAATAGACACACTTATTTACATTAGACAATGTGGGTACTAAAAGTCTTCCATCTGCAAGGAGGAAAAATTTGTTTTATTCAGCAAACATTAATCACAAAGTCTGGACTTGGCAACACATTTCCATTGTCTTATTTAATACAAATGTTATTTTAATAGATATTGTTATCATTAAAAGAAAAAAAAACCGAACAACCCCCCCCCCATCAAACTTCTACAAAGATGACAAACCTTTCTCTCTCTATTTATACCACCATGGACTACTGTTTGCTCAGCCCTAAATTGGAAGACAAGGTCTCTGCTCCAAGAAAGATCTAATACATAGGGTCACATGTCAAACAGTTCATAAATTCGCAAGACACAGATTATAGTTGAAATTTCAAAGCAAGGAACATGTATTTTAATGTACATCCACTTCCCTTGGACCAATTCTCACTGACAGGTTTCATGAAAGAAGTGAATGCTTAAAGGATTTGAAGAAACGGGGAGAAAACCGTGAGTTTGTCTGGAGAGGAACTCAACCAATGGGCTGTGAAATTACTGTGAAATTACCCTTGATTTCACTGGGCTCTGGACGAGCCTGTGCAACAAGGAGGTGAGAGCTGGGCTTCAAAGATGGTGTGGGTGAAAATGTTTTGAGGAAAATACAAATAAGCAATGAGAAAAAGAGTAGGATAGAAGTAGCCACAGTCTTGCCTAATGGAAGACAAGTAATTTTCTAGATGATAAATAAAAGTTGTAAGGAGCAGTAAAGAGATGCAAAGACAGGAGCAGTACAACAGACTACACTAGGGGAAGACTGAACTAGTCAAAGAAATTCCACGGGTTTAATTGGTTGGTCCCAGAAAGGAAGAACTGCATGTGATGAAAATAAAAAGGAAAATGGCATAACAAATGTTTTCAGAGGAAAACACATGGGTGTTAGTAATACTACCAGAGGAAGGTGAAAGACTTTATATAAAGTGAAAGAAGGAAGAAAACAATGGTAGACAAACCAAACTGGGTGGGATTCAACAGAATACCTACTAGTTACCTGCATATCTCACTGCCCTAAAAAACCCACAATTTTAAACAGAGGCTTCTTTAGATGTTCTAGGATCCTTAAGTTTTACTAGGTACCCTTAAAAGTAACCTAATGAAAACTTTGTCTCAGATAGATCAGCAAAGTAACACTGCTCACCTTATTTCTGTATGAGCATTACATCTAGCAAGAGGGAAGGGAAGGTTAACAACCCTTCTGGTTAGTTCTTCACATTTAGTGTAAATTAGGCTAATATGAAAAACCACATCAAGTTTCTGGGGACTGCAGTATGCTCTTAGCATACCTAAAGATGAGGAAGAGGAGCACCTTTCATTTTAAAGTGTACCCAGAAGAAAGTAAGAGGTGCTTGACACCATCTGCATTACATGGAGAGATGTCAGACAGCAGCTCAGGAAGTGAGAGGTCTGGCTTCAATGCTTTCTTTCACCTGAGGGAGTTCAAACCCACAGCTCCAGCTTTCAGGAGGAATGTCCTGCTGTTGAGCCATTTGGGGTAAACTTTTCTTGAAGCTCTTGCCAGGGGATACAGGATTTGGCTGCCAATATGGCAGCTATTAAAAATTCTGTTGACCATATAACATGATCTGCCAGAAGTCTAAATCTCACCTTGAAATTACTTTTTGTAGCTCTGTTTGCAGAATCATCTACATGTTTTTATTCAGAATACATTCACACATAATTTGGCAATGTTAAGGAATATAAGCTTGCAATACAGACTTGAGGATTTTGGTATCCTACAGTGAAGAGAACTTCAGGGAAGGAGTTGTTTTTAAAGCATTTTCTCACAGACATGCATACTTTTGGGAGGCAAGTTTTACAATTTCTACTCATCATTCCCTGCTGCTCTCACCCTACCCAGGAAGAAGATTTTATATACATTTATATACATTTTGAATTATGGGAATGAAACTAACTTTCACTAAAGTAATACACAGAAGAAAACACTGCTAACAGTGTGACTCTAGATGAAAAGCTTTATTTGTAGTTTCTCTCTACTAAGAGCACAGCTTTGAGTGCTAACATCTATCTGATTGCACCTACAATCAGAGGACTATAGCTAAATATTTCTGAAACTGCAAATTAATTCTTTCTGTATTACTGTGTTCACTGTACAAACACCTGCCCCTAATTCAAAGCAGATTTTGAATAATGGAAGACCACTGCTGAACTAAATTGTTCTCTGTATCTAAGGAAACCTTCACTGCAATGAATACTCAGCCCTTATTTATTAACTTACTGGGCTTTTATTAAATTCATGTTCATGTGGAGGCCATCCCCACTGTACTCACTTTGGGGTGCCAATGTGGACATCTACACATGAACTGACGGCAGGAACACGGCTCCAGATTTCAGGTGAAAAAGCAACAGAATTAAGCAGAGCTGGTCAAAATATTTTTAAAATCTGATTTATAAATGCATTTACTCTGGAAAATCATTATACTTGAGATCTGGATTATCATGCTGACATTACCTTCCCCTCACAGTCTGTGTTCAACAGACATAAATAATGCACTCTGCATGCTGCTGTCTTTTACAGTGCATTCCGTCCTCTCATCTGCTTAAAAGTCATGGCAATATCATTATATTTAGGATGTTTAAATTATTCTATTAGAATTTTTTCATTCATTTAGATTTGTTCAATATCTTACAAATACTGTTTTGAATTAATTCCTTCACATAGAATTTGGATGGGAACAAAAAAAGAATCAAAATATAAAACCTAATTTTAAAAAATGACCAATTTTATATAAAATATATATATATATTTATATATGTAGAACAATGAATAATGCAACATACCACAAAAGTAATCTTATTTTGTATTAGTCCTATTTTAAGTAGTGATATCTAGCAAAAGAGATTCTCAGTTTTTTATGTATTTCTGCATACTTCCTGTGACACATGATACCTGTGTGTACTTCAAGCAAAAAAAATCCATTGTACTTGTATTTATTTTTTAGAGGAATCTAACTAGTTGCAATTACAGTGATGAGACTTCACTGGAAATTCCTCCAGTAGCACAAAGGACATAAGAATTATTAGTACTATTTTACTCATCAAGAAAAGTCATCAAGGGGTAAGACTGTTTGGTAATCTACCTCCTCTGTAAAATGTTTATGTAACAAAGAGCACAGTGGGTTAACGCTCCACTAAATACAGAATGTGTTTTAAGTGCAGCTCTGTGTATCTTTCATATTTGGGATGAAGACACCATCTTTGGAGAAGAATGGGAATTGGTTTGACCAAAGAGAAGAGTAAGTGCCATGCAGAAGGCAGAATAATATATTAAAACTGTGAAACAGCATGGGAAGTAGATGCAATTTATAATCTCACTGCTGTTCATTTCGATTTGAAATTCTGTTGAATGAAAGTTGTTTGTGGTGTGTCACTTCAGATAACTCCTTAGGTGAGTTCAGAGCAGAAAACAGATTAAGACTCTCTCTTAATTTCAACAGATTTTCCCTCCTCCATTAATTAAGAAAACTTTTTTCTATTTTGCACATACAGCCAATGGAACCATTCCACGATGACTTGTAATTAATGAGGCATCAACAGGCACACAAAGCCTAGCAAATATAAATGATTGTCACGTCCTGGCTGCAGGGTAACAAGAAAATTTCTTGTCTTTATCACAGGCAGGATTATCTGGGATGCCTATAGCTCTAAAATTTAAAACATACTTCCATCATGTATAAGGAGATCCCTCTGGGATGGTAAAGGGTGTTTGAATATGGGAAATCTTTGGGGATGGACAACCTGACACAGTTACCAGTGAAATGAAAAAGGGAAAAGACACCTAAATTACTCCCATGTGGTTTATCTTCCAAATTCCTCCTGACAGGCCTAGGTAACAAAGAGAAGGCAAAGTACTCAGCCTTTCATCTTCTGAATTCAACACTGCTTCTTTGGGCTCCTGTCCGAGACTGCACGGCTCCTCTGCTCAGCACAGAACTCCCCAT
Source organism: Bombycilla garrulus (assembly GCA_013400315.1). Lineage (NCBI taxonomy): Eukaryota > Metazoa > Chordata > Aves > Passeriformes > Bombycillidae > Bombycilla > Bombycilla garrulus. The sequence goes on along the minus strand of VXBU01013109.1, from coordinate 41,142 downwards.
TCAGAGGGAGAGCTGGGCAAATGCAGAGACCAAGTAAACACTGCCACGGGAATGGACTCCTTCATGTCATACTCTGCATTATCTACACATATAAAGACATTATGCTGCTAAACAGGAAAAATCCCTTATGGCAGTAAAAACCACAGTGCACCAACTGCTAAGGTCTGGATGATACAATCATATATCTGTAAAACACAAAAAAGTGAGTATGGAAACAAGAAAGATTATTGGAATGAAAATCTTTGAGAATTGCCTAAACTCAGATGTACTGTTAGCTCCCTTCAAGGTTTCGTGGTATTGTGGTTTTGGGTTTTTTTCCTCCTTTTTAAAATTAAAAATAATTTTAACAGTACTGTATCAATGTAATTTGCTTCCAACATAACCCAAGTAATATTTATGCAAACCATAAATCTGGTAATTGTGGGGAGAAGAAAATTTCACTTTTTATAGTAAGTAACAAATGTGTTCAGTTTTGGGTAGGGATTTTAGCTTTAAAGCTTATCTTTCTCTCAAGCAAGAGCAGGCTTTAACTGACATTGACATAGACGTCAGTTTTCTTGGTCTCTCTGTTTCCATTCTATTTACCATTCATGCACACACCAATCATATTGCTGAAACTGTACTTTGGTGCATCTCACAGACCTTCTGTTTTAATTTATATTGGCAAACTACTGGATGCCCTATGAAGTACAAACCTTGCTGGCTTAGTTCTCTTTCATCTTAGCTTTCTCTTAAAAAGCATTTTAGATCATATTTCCTAAACCAAGGAAACCTGAATTATTAATACTCTTAATATAAATAACAATATAGGGACAAAATACTTGGGGGAAAAAAAATCTCTTGGGAATGTGAACAAGTATGGGGACAGTGAGCTGGTAGGAAGAAAGAAAGAAAACAGGCATCATATCTAAAATATCTGGAATGCATAAGACTTCAGTTAGCTGGTAAGTACTTTAATTTAGCTAGTGAGTACACAACTAAGGAGGATTCCATGTTTCTCTGGGTTCAGTAGTGATGGCAAAGCCCTCATACAGTGTAGGAAAAGGATCCCCTTTGGTCTTGGCAATACCACTGGAAAAGACTAACCTTAAAATGTATACAAATGTTTCTTTTTTTTTCTCTCCTTAAGTCATTAATTTATCAAAAGCATACTAATATTATGAAATAAAATAACTCATGTTTATATTTCATATGTGTCTTTACACAGGCCATGCACAGAAATGTATGAAACTGCAAATTACAGCTCATAACCCAGGTGAACGAAGCCAAGCATTGGACAAAATAAAATGTTTGGGTGTTCAGGTTTCTCTTAGTCATCTTCAGTACAATGTGGACAAAATACAACTCAGTCCTTATCATCTGATGCTGTGAGTGCCCAGTTTCTTCACTGTCAAGACTCCCCAGAGCCAACATTACCAGTTAAAATGTGCCCAGCACCTTTGACTCATTCTAAAAATACATCTGAGTAGTACAGCTCACCACAATTTTTAATTAAGAATCCCAGCAGGAAGTTAACTCTAGGCTCAGTACAGGACCTTCTTTGTACCTCTGCTTGTTTGCCAATTCATTTCCAGAAAGGCTGGATCTTTGGCACTGAATTTGTATAATGAAGACTTCTCAAACATGCCCTTATACAAATTTGTTCCCAAACTCTGGTTTTTTTCCACCCTTTCATATATTTGACATAATGTCTTGAACTCAACAATCAAAAAAATACTGATAGGGCAAATTCTAGGGCAATGCTGATCCTTCTTAATCTGTCATCTGCTTTCTTATTTTTTTTAATTAAAAAAAAAAAGGAAGAAAGAAGACAACTTTCAGATAGACAGATACTTCTGTCTTTAAAAGAAATACTGACAAACTGGTAGTTTAGGGGATTTATGTTGTCTTAGCATACTTTCAGCACGAGCCTTATGTATATCTTCTTTTGCTAAATTACCTACCTCTCCCTCCTGAAACATACTCACTAATGAGGGTGGGGATAATTACAAAACAGAGCTGGAAGAAAAGAGACCCTTTGCGCCTGATGTACCTGATGCAAAGTTTTGCACAGCTGTCAATGCCCTTGCCTGCCACCAGCGCAGATCTTCATTTCTGCTTGCTGTATGCCAAGGTGGATTCCACTTTATGACAGAGAACAGGGACCAATCCTGTCTCACAGTGCTATTTTGTCGGCACCTCCAGCTGGCTGCCTGATCACAGGGTTTATGTAACAAAGGAGAGCCCAGAAACTCTCCATCCTCTTCCATCCTGCTCTGTTACTTAAATAAAGAATTACTTTGGCCTGAGGCCCAGAACCGGTAAAATTCAATCCTAGGTGAATGGTGTTTCTTTCACACATCAAGAAATTTCACTCTCTAGTGAAACTACTGAGCTGAAAAAGGAGTGAGCTCTCTCTCAAGCACCTAACGCTCACTCTAAACCCTCAGAAAATCCAGGGAAGCAGTCTTCATAAATATAACAGCATTCTAAGGTCATCCTCAGACTACATTAGTAATTGCCATGACCCTATAGAATTTGATAAATGTAATAAAATATCTGCTATGTGGGTGGAGAAATAAAATTACCAAAAAAGAAAAAAACATCATAAATTATTTCTCTGTCAAAGGAAAGGAAGAGAGGCAAGAATTTATAGGGGATATCTTCTAATGAAACTCATTGATATCAAGACAAATCAAAAGCAGGATACAAAGAAACCATTTCCTTTTTGGGTCAAAATATGGACTCTTTTTTTTTTAGGTGGCTGAAGTAGCTTGAAGTCTGCTAATTTCCTTAGAGCAGCAGTAGGGGACTGTTAGGTTTACATTACTAATTTCATGGATTTAATAATGGGAGGGAAAAATCATTAGCCCTGCAATATACAGGCTACCTAGTGCAGAAGAGACAAAGCAGGGCAGTTTCCTGACTTACATTGCAAGAGTTTTATATTTATGGAAATCAGCACTGCAAATCTATAGAAGCAGGAAAACTGAGTAGCCAGAGAGGAAGCTTTCTTCTAGGGAACATTCCAGAACTTGAGTTCTCCTATACAGAGAAAAGGGGAAGGATGAGCTCAAAGACAGTAAAGGGTATGTTATCCTTATTACAGAGCTGGCTGTACAGAACAATCTGGTGATCTTGTAACAAACACCTAACATAGCAGATTACATGGTGGCCACAAAATTCCCTTTCTTTCATGTTAAACAAAGAAACAATTTCTATTTTCTGTGGCATATGTGTTATGTTTTGTTGTAATAAATGATTCATTTTAGTACATATTCCCAAGTGAAAAATATTCAAATACCAAGTTAATGGGATAAAAAACATTCAAGTCCACAGTACTGAAAACAACCAGAATTCCTAGCTTTAGGAATACACTAAGATCTGTATATAAAACAAATGTTGGACCACATCCATGCTACTGTACCAGTTGCAATTTTGTACAGCAATGAGAAAATCAAAAAGTATGAAACTAAATTTGTCAAGTACTTACACATTACTCAGTGCATATTTGTGTGTGTTTCAGGATGAAAGGAGGCTTTACAAACACCTTCAGAAAATCTGTTTTATTCAGGATCCTGTCAGAACTGATATTTAAGCAGAGGCCTTGACTACTTACCAGCACTTCCCTCTCTGCGGCTGCGTGCGCTGCCATCTCTGCCAGATTTAATGCGCTGCAGAGTAGTGGAAAAGGTTTGAAAAGAACAGAACAAAAAAACCTATTTAGTAACATATATTAGAGAAAAGGATAGCAAATTCAACTCAGCTTATTAATAGAATAGTAGAATGATGTTAAACTGCACTTACTATAGTGTAACTACCAAAGCTTGTTTTTCAACACACAAAATTGCCCTTAAAATCAGGGTTAAATCAAATGTTTATATAAAACAAGAGTTCTGTGAAATTCAAATAGAATACATCAATAAATTATTTTTCTTCAGATAAAATTTATGCAAGGAATCTAAATAAAAATAGTTCAGATGTTCCTTTGTAAAGTACAGCTGAAAAAACAGGCAAAACAGCCCTCCTTGCATGAGTTCAAAGTAGCCTCTGCCTATTAACATCTTGTAAATCCCACAAGCATTTTATTATTGTAAAGACTCAAAAGGGAGAAGTGGGGCAATCTATAAAAAGAACTATTCACCCTGTGGATCTTGGATTTTGAATTTTTGGCACAGAACTGTATTTCACAGCAAAATTTAATTTGCTGTTGAGTGTTAAATGCAAGATAAAGGTGAAGGTAAATACTTTAAAAGCTGTGTTTAAAAAGTCAGCTTTCTTGCATAGGGGAAGGTACCATAAACATCTCCCAGCTGTGTTTTTTTGAGTGTTATTTGAAAACTTTAACAGTTTATCAAAGCAATACCTTTGTATGACATGGCAGACTTAGATCTTCTGGCAAAACACCAAATTTCTTATGCATACATCTTGTCAATTATAAGAAGGGACACCTCAGTGAGGGACTTTTTGATAGGTAGGTACAAAAACTTGATGCTTAAAGCACTTAGCTATTAATAAAATATCTCTGCTTCTTATTTCAAAATATGAATTCAGGATTTGATTAAAACACACATCATGTCTTCAGGTCAATTACTATAACTTCTTCACTCATTTTTCACCAGAAAAATATCATGAAGTCTGGCAAAGTTGGAATGATACCAAAGATGTGAAAGAACTTTCAAGATTCATGCCAACAGAAAAAGGAAGAGCTCTTAAATCAAAATGCACAGGAGTCAGACAGGAAAGCATTGAGCCTAGTGTGAAACCAGGACTGGTCTTGGAGCAATTCAGTCTGGGACCAGAATTTCTCACACTTTTTTATTTGTTTTGGGAAATCCTCAAGTCTAAAGTATGTTCTCTGAATTTTGGATTAAATATCCTTTTCACAGCCCAGTGAAGGAGCATATATCAATCCTGCAGGAAGTCTGTCCAGACTCTCCAACTGCTGAATGACTGACAGCAGACGCTCAACTTCTGTCTGCCCAAGGGAAGCAGTCCCTATGTGACGGTGCCCTCTCGGCATTTACATCCTAGGACCTTCCTCCCAAAATATTACATAAGAACTACAGCTTAAACATATGATTAACTCCTGTCAAATTCCAAGTGAGTAGTTTGTAAGTAATCCCACACGAAAAGCAGACGTTCAAAATAGGTTTCCACCCTAAAAATGCCTATTTCTCCCATGACTGCAAAAGACATTTAGGATGGTTAGCACAGATGTGGATGCCTGAAGGCAAAGGCAGCAAGGCCCCTCCGGCATTTGCACCTCTCATCACTGCTTCTCACCACACCCCATCAGCCCCGTTCTCGGTCATTAAGCTCACTTAACGGAAATAAATAGTAATGTGTGTACACAGCAGTGCCAAGGAGGCGCTGTGAACTTTTACACTGTTACCTGTCTTTTTTAGAGTGAAACATGAAAAAGGAAGACTAATGCAGTAAAAAAAACCCAATCAAACAAACAAAACAAAAAACCCCAGCCCCTTTCCCACCTGCTCCCCCCTCCCCCCAACCCAAATGTTTCAACATATGAAGGTTGCAGTAAAAATTAAATGCTGTGAGAAGCAGGGAGAAAAATTTCTAGAGGGAATGAACTCCACAGATGTTCCCAGATTCTTGGCTGGAAGTATTTAACAACTTGTCCATATTTGAGAACTGAGGGAAATAAGTACTCCAGAATATTTATTTTGGTATAAACTCCATGTGGATATACTTATTCTGGAAAAACAATGCCAAAATAGAAAATTTTGATGAATTTCTACAGGAAGACAAAGTCTGTGTGCAGACTGTGAAATGCAGGTATACTGCACTAGCATTTTACCTGTTTGTCTTTACTGGGTGCAATTGAGAAGTCAAGGGTTAGTCTAAATTGAGAGCAGGAACTCAACTGTATCTGGTACTGCTAACTAAAACCAGTATTCCTATTGGAAACTTAGGTGGTGAAATATTAAAATTTGGTAATTTTAGAACTAGAAAGTATAGTTTATGACTGTATGGTCATGGATGAAAAAAACCCTAGTAATTTCCAAAGCCAGATGTCAGAGAGAAGACTAAAAATCACACACACATCTACCCCCAACCAAGAAATGAACAAAAAAATCCTTCCCTAACCCAAACCCAGAGAATGGGAACCCAGATGTAACATCAATAGCAAAAGAAGGAACTGCAGGGCTATTGTTTGCAAGACAGCACTGATGTAGAGATTGTCACAGAAAGATACTCCACTGCTAATGCAGGACAGCCGCATACTGAATGGCAGCATGTCCTGAAACATCTTTTCTTAGAGTCTTTGCACCCTTACCAACTACAACGGTACTTATTTTTAATAAAACTGTGTCAGTGGGTTCCTTGAGAGCAGAAGAAATTATTCCTTTCCTTTGGGAGGAGCTTGGAAAGTTTTCAGAGTGTGGCAGAAGACAAAGCCAGAAGGAGACGGGAGCATGTCCCACCAAGACAAGGAGCTGCAAGAAGGAGCAGAAAGCAACTCAGACTTCAGAAGTTCTGAAGAGAGTATACTTGGAACCACAGGGGCAGAATTTTGCTCCCATTCAGAGCCTACTCAGGCTGGAAAAACTGGCCTGTCTGCAGGAATGAAGCTGACAGAACTGACAAGAAACCTGTTTTATTTTTATTATTGGTGGTAGTTTTCAGGGGGCACAAAGGCAAGAGGTTTGTTTGGGGTTTGTTTGGGATTTTTAAACTTACTGCATTTCATTTTACCTGCTTAAATGAAAATTGGTATAGTTTAAATTACAATATAATCATGCTTATTCAAAAGGCTGAATTAGATATTTTTTTTTCTTTTCTGGGTAACACACTAGAGGGAATATTTAAACAGATCTACTTTACAGCTTTGACCAATTAAAAGTGCCATCATAGACATCTGTCTGCTCTATTCTGTTCTCCTGAGACTCCAGAGTTGCGTGTCCAGTTCTGGGACATTCAGTGTAAGGCCATGAACCTCTTGGAGAGGGCCCAGAGGAAGGCCATGAAGATGAAAAGAGAGCTGAAGCACTTCTTCAGTGAAGACAGGCTGAGAGGGTTGAAGTTGTTCAGTCTGGAAACGAGAAGACTCTGGGGAAATATTGTTGTGGCCTTTCAATACTTAAAGGGATCTTAAAAGAAAGATGGAGACACTTTTTACTAAGGCCTATGGTGACAGAACAAGGAGTAATGGCTTTTAACTGTGAAAGGGTAGAGAAGGAGAAAAAAATACATTGAGGATGGTGGGACACTGGAACAGGTTGCCCGGAGAAGCTGTGGATGCCCATCCCTGGAAATGTTCAAAGTCAGGTTCGATGGGGCTTTGAACAATCTGATAGTGGAAGGTGTCCCCGCCCACAGCAGGGGGCTGAAACTAGATAATCTTTAAATGCTCCTTTCAATCTAAACCATTCCATGATCCTGCCTTGCAAGGTTAGAGCTGTGACAGGATAGAATTGATACACTCTTAAACAGGAATACTGAAACACAAGACACAGAGGGAGCTTCCCACATCACGGCTGAATTACGATCACTGTTAAAGCCTGAACAGTCTAAACCAACTGTGCAATAACTTGTGCAACCACAAGTCTGTGTTAGATCCCACTGGTACTTTTGTCATTCTGCTATGACTTATTGAATCTCTTAACTCAATGAAGTCAGTTACTAAAATTTCAAGTTACTTAGAGGATTTAAATTTTTAAATATTCTATCAGTAGCCTTTTCCTCACCAGAAAGTACAGAAATGTGTTTGGGAAAGCTCTTGCTTCCCATTTGAAATGAGCAGAAAGAGATATGACAATTTTTACATTTTTTAAAAATTGCATTCAAATATTAACTTTCTTAAAGAAAAAAAGGTGCTTTCTTTAAAGTCCATGACATTTGCCCAGCTATAATTAATGCCTTCAGTGTAAAAAAAGACCAGAATTACATGCAAGGAAATAGCCTTTCTGTCACCAAGGACCTCTTGCTCTCTAATCAACTATAAAATAATCCAGTTTTAACTAGTTTGGTTGGTGAGCTTTCTCAAGTAAAGCACTGAGATGTTGAAAGTTACTGCAACAAACTATGTAGATCACTGCCAGTGAAGAGATTAGAAACCCAGCAAAGCCTGTTTAACACAGTTCAGTGAATCTCTTAATAGTGCTTCTTGCAGAATAGGAACATTATACCTCATCATCTGTTTTGCTTACTGATACAATTATGGGGAGACATGGAGGAATATCATCAATCCCACTACAGCTGTGGACTGCTTTCTTTTGTCCATTTTCCCAAGTAATTTGAATTTTACATTTACTGAAAAACCCAGTCAGTACACTTCAGCTAGCCCCTCAAAGTACAGTTGTAGCATAAAGCTGGAATCCTTCAGTCAGTGTTTCCCCTTGTGAGTTTCATTTTTAAAGTGTCCTAGTAGTGTTCATGTGCATACTCAGGCTCCCTGGAACCTATGCAGAGGTAGCAAAGGATGCGTGTGCACATCATCTGGCATCAAAAGGGACCAATAACTGTTACTAAGAGCAGAGTAAATTAGTTAAGACTTAATGTATCCTAATGTGACTATGTAGCTTTGAGGCAATTCACTGAATAGGCAAAGCTTGAATACTTTACAGCTCAACAAGACGGATAATGGTTCTCAAACCAGCAGCTGTTTTTAATTTAAAAATCTTATTTTATCACCAGAATACCAAGAAAACAATGCATGAGTGCACACACACACAAACGTGAGCTCACTCTTCTGAACCGAACACAAGTTATGATCTCATAACTTTCACAGCCTGTGACTTTTCCATGGATTTTTTTTTTTTAGTTTAAAAATTGGCACTCAAATGAATAGTTTACTTCTACCTATATAACAGGTCAATGCTGCAGTTTTGTATATAACTAAAAAGGAGTTCTTCTACATGGACAAATTCTTAGGCTTCCCACCTCTCCCTATAGCTGCATTATTACTTGGCTCATAAATACACTGAAGTATTAAATAAAATCTGGCAAGTAAGTAGGAAAGACGACATTCCACAGACATTGAATTATGTGAGCGGCTCCGGCATTCCCATCATGTCCACACAGTCCATCTTTCACTAGCATTTAAAAATCAGAGAAAATCTGGTGCTCAGAAACTATTCAGACAGATGTAAGACGGATCAGTAATTTAAACATAAACCTCCCAAATTCCCAAAACATAAGCCTCTGTAAACCAGGAAGTTAACAACGCATTTTATCTCGAAGTATCATAAACTTTAGCTTCATCTACATCTCTAGCAATACTGTATAATACACAGAGAAACAAACTTACCTGCTCTCTAATTTCTTTCAGTTTCTCTGCCTTCTTGAGCTTTGTTATATATTCCTGGACTTCTTTCAGCCCCATGTCTGTGCAGAGACGAACTAAAAATCGGAGGCCTAATTGGAAAGCAAAGCATTGATAAAAAAAGACTTACAAGCAGGTCGAACTACAAGTGCACCCTGACAGACCTGGACATGCAGAGTGGCAAACAGTGCAAATGACTGCAAACAAGGCGACTCCAATACAGTATCACTGTACAAGTTGTGATATTTTGCAAGTAATTCAACATTTTCTCTGTGTCTGTATCCATGAAGAGTACAAATACCATCGGTACACAGGGAAGGCGAAAGGCATACTAACTAATTTGGCTCAGAACTCTTGACATTTGTAAAATACTTTGGAAGCTGGAAAGCATAGAAATGATACTAAGATATTACTGAGGAGCTGCTATCAAGAGAATTTTGTTGAAAACAATTTTGCAAATGCCAAGTGAATCAAAATGTTTTTTTCCTCTGGCTGCGGTTGATTTTTTAAAGAGTAATATTTATAGAACTAAAGAACTCCAACAAAGCTGACATAAAAATCAACTGGAACTGTATGATTGAACTAAAAGAATCTCTAAAAAACATTCTCCTGCGACACTCTACCAAACTCTGAAAACACTATCGGTATTCCTATGTGTTTGTCAACATTCCTTTCAAATAACGGAAGCAGAAACAAGCAGGACACGATCCATTCTCTCCAGACTGCTTTCACAGACATGCTATTTCATTTTGTGCTAAGTTAGGTTTCTGCTGGTTTGGGAAGCCCATGATCAGGGAGGGATAAGAGAAGAACCATTGTTTCAGCAGTAGAAAACTTAAATCAGTTAAATTGTCTTGCCTAACTCCAACCTCCATTTGTGAAATTTGTGGAAACTACATTCAGAAATGTACTCGCATTCTAAAAGCTTTACTAAATGCCCCTCTGAATCATGTGTGACCAACATGAATATGATATTTTGCTTCTAATTTTGAGGAGTTACGGTACTGAATTTCACTTATGTAAGAGAGCTGTGATTCCTCTTTTAAAAAGCAGTACATTTTTTAAAGCACAACGAGACGATTTCAAAATAAAATATAATGAATGCTCTTCCCACATTGCATCTGAAAGCACAGACTTGTTGGCGACAACCTTGTATTTTGGAATTTGTGAGGCACAGTGTGGGATGGAAGAGAATGTTTACACAACCACTGACAACCCTTATTTTCTACAGGGCTTTTTTATTTAGAGTACAGGTGTGACTGATTTTGCAAAATGTCTTACTCTTCAAAGTTGTGTTTCTCATACTGTAGTTTGAAATCCTCTATGGATTTTCCAGAGACTGGGTGACCAACTATAGTTAAAAACCCGGCAACAAAATCTCATGCTTTATGTGAGAAAGGTTTTTTTGGAAACCCTGACTTTGATAAGACTTAGCAGTAAGATTTTGTCTTGAAATCTATCTAGAAATTTACAGCAGGAATTTCAACTAGCAGGTACTAGAAGTACAAATACATGTACTTTTCATAAGAAAGATTAAATAAGTAACATAGTTATAAAATCTAGGACATATATATGAGAAAACTCATCCAAAGCTACTCAGTTAAAATTTATTTTCATTGCTCTTCTTCAGCATTACCCTTGTATTTCTTAAATCACCTATCCGTGTTGTCACAAAAACCATGCAGTATTAGCATGAATAAAAATGTTAGTTAATGGAAGTATTTTCATATGAAAAATACATCATATGGTTACTAACACACCTATTCAGTGTAACAAAGTTTCCTTTGATAGTTACACCACCGAATGAAAACTTACATTCAATGTTCTCTGGGAATTTTCTGTGAATGACTTTGTACTTCTCCAGAGCTTTCTGGTAGTTGCCTGCGAACAAAACAAACATCTCCTATCCACATATTCAAACAGAAAAAAGAATATTTCATGAGAAATTTGAATGCCTTAACATCAATTCATCTTTTTAGTTAGAGTAACTGATTTAATATTGTAGGACCAAATTTGGTAATATCAAACTTAACATTCTTTATTAATGGATAGTAAAAATCAAGAGCATCTGAAAACACTGCAAATTACTTTGTAAATAACAGAATTAATAAGGAGGAGGATCCTGACTTTTACTTTTTTTTTGACCTTCCTCTATGACACCATTGTTCCAGTGTCTCAGCATGCTCACAACAAAGAATTTCTCCTTCATTCCCAGAGTAAGTCTACCCTTTTTCAGTTTAAAAATGTTGCTCCATGACCTGGAACTGCAGACCCCGGTCTGTCTCCATCTTTCCTGTAAAACCCTCTCACTATTCTCCAAGCTGAATAACTCCAATGAATTACCAAAAAAATGCTACAAACATGCAAGCAATTACAAAAAAGTTACAGAAGTTACCGCTTCTCCGGTAGCAACTGGCAACCATCAGCTGCCACTTCACTTGTGTTGGCCTGCATATAAATAAAACAAAATAATGTACACTGCCAAACAATGAATGAACAAAATGATCTGCATAGCACTGGTAGAGACCTACTATTTAACTACTAATCAATTTTTCACCCAGCAGGTTGCCTTCCTGTAAGGAACGTGGCCTGCTCAGCTCACACACAACTCACCACTGCATCATGAACCTGTTCCCAGGACTCGATGTCACTCATTTTCAGTCCCAGGTTAAGAGTTTTTCTCAGGCTCACGATTCTGTGCCCAGACACAATTAGTAGTGCTGACATATGAACCACTAATCTCTGTCAGAGATACATAACCATGCAATGGGGAAGAATAAAACGCTAAACTGTATTCTGAGAAGGTCCCACCACTAGGGTCCCATGCATGCCCAAGGGATTCCTGCCAGGAAGCACAGTCCATACTCACAGCTTTGAACTCTGGCTCTGCCTCTGTGCTATCACCTCGATCTCCTAGCTACTGCCTGTCCTTCTCTTTTCAGCACATAATGGTGACAGTATGGTCAGAGAAAATATCTGAGATGCTTGAGCATTTACAATAAAACTGCTGGATTCCTTCCTAATTTTTCTTATCACGAGATAATGTGAAAATTCAGCAATTTTCGTGTTAACAGTATAAGCATCCTTATAAGCCAATACACTTTGCACATGTGGCTTACAATTGAAGAGCAGCATGTCCAAAAGGTACTATAAGTTAATTTTCAGAATAATTTTGTACTTATCCTCTTCAGTTTTTCTCTCTAATCATAGCACAGGCCATTTTTAACTCTAAGCAATCTGTTCACCTGGTAGTTGCCAAGCAAGTTCATGAAATACAAATATTGCACCTTTTTAGTTTCAGCTGAATGTGTCTCCTGCAAACAAAGGCAGCCAAACACATGCCAGAACAGAATTTATTATGCAGTTCAGTATGAAAACTCTAGAAAGAATAAATTGTCAGCAGCAAGTACTAACTGCACTAACTCCTCTCAGATAGATTTGAGCATGATAGCAAAGATAAAATGGTGAAAAACTGTTTCCCAATTCATTGTCTTAATATCTCATCTTAGAATGCAATTTGAAAAGTAGTTATTATGATTAAAATACTGAATACACTAAACAAGTAAATTAAAAATGCTGTTCACAGGTAAAATAAGGATATAATTTTAAAATGCAACTTTATTTAAAGTTTAAAGTTCATAGCAATTTATATTTACATTCATATTTACCAGTTAGCATATCTAGTCTCTATTTCTAATATCAAATAAACAGAAAAATATTTACACTCTGTTTTCTATTATTAAAAATATCCCCCCACGGAGAAATAATTTTTCTGTATTACATATAGATTACAAGTAATACTGAAAATTTTGATATGTCAATTCTTCATAAGTGCTTTACAATCCACACAACTCATGCATGGAGCGAGTGCAACATGAAGCACAAAATATTTAAATCTTTGCCAAAACAAGATTATGAAATAATTCTTTTTATTCTCAGCTGTTTCTTTCCAAATTTTCTAAGAAGGCCGTGAATGCCAGCATATGCAATCTCATAGCTTGACTAAAATATGATTTTTTATGGTGGCCAGTATTTGTAGGGAAAAGAATATTGGCAAACCCCATGAATTGTGATTCCTGTCAACTCTCTCCTGTGTATTTTTGTCTAATCTACTTCTCTATTTCTTTATAAATATACCACCATTTGAGTGAAGTCTATTTTTCTCTATTTTTTCTTTCATTTTTAATTCTTCATTAAAGCCTAGATTTTCTCATCTGTAATTAATGTCTACTCTAACCCAAGCATCTCAAAGCCAGAATTAGGAATTTTTTACTGAACTTTTTACAACCTATTTGCAGTATCATTTTTCCTTGAATTATATTGTACAAATTTTTTGTTCACAAGCTGTCTTGCACATACACGTCATTCAGATTCATGGGACAAAAAGAATATCAAATTTTAGACTGTCACAAGAGAAGCAATAACAGAGTTTTGCTTAGTCTATTTTTTCATAGTTTTTCTAAAACAAAAAAAAAAGAATTTCACACTTTTTTGGGAGTGAATTTTAGTTCATCTATTAACACAAAATTCTTTATGAACCTATAGGCAAATATTTGTTTCCACATAAAAAGACTGCATGCATGTATTTTTAGAATTCTCTTTGAACTCTGGATTACAAATTTAAATTTGACCAAATTTTATTTATAAACCATTCTCTAGTAAGGGCCCTTTCTGAACTAAAATAAAGTATATGGGCTATATACTTAATTAAGTGCATCATATTCTGCTAAAGAACAATTCCAGCAATTAAGCTGTTGAACTGAACTCAGTATAATTCAAGTATCACGATCAGTCTAGCCTGTCAATTTATTTTCACTGACTACTGGTAGTACAGCACTGCACATTTTTGCTTACTTATATGCCTTATTTGATGGAAGTAGAAGTTATGTGAAAAGAGGAAATGAAGCAAGATCAGCTAAAACATGCACTTATCTAAACCTCCAAATCCTCACCGCATAATAAAACAATAGAAAGCAAATATTTCACATAAAGCTACAGAGAAAAAGGTCTTGGTAGCTTTGGAGAACTGTTCTCCACTTGATAGTTGTGTTTAATGGCAGACAATAGAGAAAAATAGGTTCTAATATCTAACACTATCATGGGCCCAATGGAGGATCTTATTTAACACTGAAAATGCACAGTAAGAGCAAAAACACACTGTAAATGAACAAAAAGTTGAGAAAATTAAAAACATACCACAAATATTCTTACCCCTGCTGTTTGTTTATAATATTGAAGTTACCCAGCTGATTTATCTCTAGGTATACTGATGGATGTCTAATGAGAAATCTGAGTAGGAACAAAATAATAACTACTTACATGATAAGTGCTGCCCTCTCAAAGTACTCAATGGCTTTTTCACAGAACTGGGTGTCAATGTAATAGGCTCCAAGCCATTCAATGACCTCAATGTTGGAAGGGAAATACCGGTAGGACTGACAAAACAGCAAAGGTGAAAAACCGCACAACTTCAGTGATAAACAGCATCTTTATGTTCCTTCTGGAATATCTTACTCAAGTGTTCAATTCTCCAGATGCCCAAAACATGTAATATAAATGAATGGAAGTAGTGTGCTACACTAAGTGATCCTGGTGGGGGGGAAAAAAGAAAAGCATACCAAGTTTTCTAGTTGCAGAATGCTTTTTAGAAGTTACCCAAGATGAGTCTGTCACATTTTCCATCTAGCCTTACTTGAAATACTATTTTTAACAGCTTGCAACAGCTAAAACATTTATTTAAATCCCATGTGTGTATGAATAACTTACCTAAAATGTTAAACAATGCTAACTAATAAGTGCACAATGGCACGTTCACATCAGTCTGCTGGAAAATTCACCTCAAAGCATTCCTTCCTATATGTAACTACATGAATAGCATTTTCAGCTTTTTAGAAAGTCCCTCAGAAATAGGCAGCAAAATTATCATCAAGCACAACTCAACTGGCAATTCAGATTGCAACACGGCCTTTGGTCATCCTCACTTTGTACAGATAAAGAAAGAGAACTCTCAGGTTGCACCAGACACTTCCTGTCTTATTCTTGTTTCTAACACAGAAGAATCTCTACAAACTATGGACAGTAATACAGCTGGTTTGAAATGAAAGAAGCTGCCTCTCTTTAGGCAACTGTGTATGCATAATGTATAGCTATACTATTAAAATATATATAAAAACTTCCAAACATAAACAAAAAAACAATGTATATGTATCTCCATATCTATTATACAGACACAGTTTCCAATGAACTCAGTCACATTATAAACCTCTAAAATTCCTTCTATTATATCCCGATTTTATTTTGTCCCAGGCTATATTTTAAATTAACATTACTACAAGCCAGTGTAAACAATGACTACATTAAAAAAAAGGAAAGTCTGAGGCCAATATCCACATGGAAACATCCTCAGGATTTGACTACAAAAATCAGATTTTGTTAACTCTTGCTCAGTATCACCTTTTTATTCTCTTTTTAGATGATGTATTGTAAGTTTTAAATTAATTAACTGTTAATTTGATATAGGAACCTATGGCAAAATTTTCTTTACTTAGGACGAAGTGCATTGGAAAAGCAATATAAGAGCAAGTACCTCAGAGAAATAATGAAAAGCTTGGGATTTATCACCTTCGGCATCATATAAATTCCCTAGCTTTGAAAGTACATGTGGATCAGTTGGTACTACACCGATCAACTGCAGCATCCACTCTATGGCTTGATTTGGATCTTCCATGATCTGGTATCTGAGTTTTCTTCAGTCAAGGACTGATGCAAATGGTAGCTTGGTTTACTCAGAATCCCTACTACTTTACCTAATGCAATACATACGCTGAACACTACACCAATCACTGTAGTGTGGAGACACAATGACTTCTTTTTTCCACACCGTTTTCATAATTTCATTTGTATCAGAAAGTATTTTTGTTATGCTAGAAGAAGAAAAGTATTCAGAGACTTCGCTCTTTCACCTTAGAACCACTCGACAGAACTTTGGGCTCAGTTGCCCTCTCTCTCTCTCTGATACTAATTTTACTTTGACTTCCTTATTTATAAGAATGAAGCGTGAGAACCAGGTCGTTTATTTGCAGTCTTTACAACCTGGCTAGTTTCTGTACTTAGATCATTTTGTTCTAAAGTGATTAGGTAGAACTGCCATTCCCAAGAACAGCCTTTTGCCAGCAGGGAGGTTTTCTGCTGTATGTCTAAGGAGCACAGCCCAGACTATTCTGGTCCAGACAACAGCAGTTTTAGCTGTAACTCAGCCTGCAGTGTGCTCTTCCCTCCTGAATGGCACAATGGCTCAGAGCTCTGCAGCAGTGTCAGCTGGAGCTATTGCCCAACCTGTTCTTTCAGTTTCTGCTGCATCCTACCTGACATGGAAGAAGCCTCTGAGAAATGGTGGAAAGCAGTTTTACATAGCAGAGGAGCAGAGAAGCTCTTCCCCAGATGGACACTTGGAGCTGTGAGGCCATTTATGCTGCTGTATAGGGGCTATACATGGAATAGAGATCAGAGCCCTTTCGTATTTCTGGAAGTTACTTATTTTACTGACTAGAATATATTTTTATTACCTACACTATTCTTAAAAGTGTAGTACATCAACTCAAATCTGTTTTGCCTTGGGGAGGATTTTAATACAGTTTGGACATCCTCAGAAGCATTGTCAAAGAAGTTCATAGTTTAGAATATCACTAGTGACGTGCAAAGCCAATCTTTTCCCTCAGCTTTTCAATCTGTTGAGCCTTTGCAGTGCTGGGAGACAATTATTTTCTCACACATAACCTAACTAATCTGAAAACAGCCTTCAGAACAGAACTTCATATTTATTAGCTGTATAATTTTCTTCTTCAATATTTTACTTAATTGTGCTTATATCTGCCACATTATTCTCATAATAAAACCAGCAGCATTTTAAATATTCCATGACACAATTTAATATTGAGTGTAAATCTAATCCCTGAAATGTGAACAGTCTTTGTGTTCTTCACTTGCTTCACGGGAAATATTCAATAAGGGTTAAGTTCTGGTCTCATTTTTCTCACAAACATCAGATAATAAATCATTCTTACTATAATGGACACCATATTAAATTTCTAAATCACCTTGACATGACTGAAGCACATATTTCGGATTAAATGAGTTTACTAAAATCACCATTCCTTATGACCCAGAAAAAGATACATGCTTGCTAGCTGGTAAAGGACTTGGGCACTATTTGGAAGGATTGCATGGTATTTCAGAAAACAATCCAAAGCTTCATCTATCCTGTTTAACTTCTTGTAAGCTAAACCTGAAAAATAAAGGTTACAGCATTAATATAATGAGAAAAAGATTACTTCAGCATAGCAGCTGAAAGAATAACCAAGAAAAGCAAAATAGGAACACAGTACTCGGAGGCAGAGTACCTGCCTTGACTTTAAAGGACTCCCTATTTGTGAGAGCCATGCACAGAATTCCTATCAGCCAGCATGACCTACCAAACTGATAAACACAAGGAACATGAACCCAATCAAAGATCAAGAACTTATGTAATCTCTTTTTTTGGACATGATGAAAGAGGGAAAGGCAAGGCTTTTAGAGGAGAATGACTCAATTTAATAATGCTGAAATTGGTATCCTTTTAGTAGGTAGTATGAATTTGTTAATCTTCATAGTAACTTATTCATCTGCAATTACTAATTGATGTTGTTAACACTGGGAATTTTTTTTGCAGAACAGACAGGTAGTACAAGTCAATACCTTTCCATAACATAAATTACTCAATGAAGCAATAATAATTCACACATATTTCTATAAGAAAACTTTTAAAGACAGAATCTCAGAAACACCAGTGTTACCCCAGTCAAAAGCTAAATCACAATAGCACCTGCGACTTACCAAGATTATAAAGTGCTTCAGTGCATAAAGAATCATTCCTGAGAGCTTCCTTATAAAATTCAGCTGCTTTTTCACAGTCTCCATTTGCAAAAACAGTATTTCCTTTGTTAGTTAGAGCTGCTGGATTGTACCTATCAGAATTTACAGCTAAATCTGCATAGTTAGTTGCTTGTTCCAATTCATTCCCCTACATGAACAAAACAAACATTGTATTAATCATTTGTCAGGTAATTTTCCTACAGCTGTGGCTTCTTACAGGAATTTCAGGGGATTGAGGATGAAAAACAACCCCATTATTCAGTCCTAAAATATTTCTTATATATTTGCATAAGGTAGATCATCTCTTTCAAGTTTCAGATAACACTTGAGACATGTCCTGCGACTCTGTCCCATTCAGTCTGCAAGCTTCCTTTGTTGTAATAAAGTAGCATTTATTGAAAAAAAAAATTAGAAAAATCCATATTCTACAAACTTCATACACAAACACACCTGCCTAAGCTACATATTTCATGTGTTCCTGAATTCAGCCAGGGTCTCTAGGGCCAATGTTTTAAGTCCAGTCACTGCACAAATTCTGCACAAATCCAACTGCAGGCATGTTTCTGTGGCCTGGGGCTCAACCTCACTCCTCTTCCCATCAATAGTATACACAAAGGGACCCAATCCAAATTTCAACTTGGGTTCCAAAATAACTACTCTAAGGTGCAGTTTCTTCTTGTTCACAGAGATTATTTAGACAGACACAAAAATTGCTACAAAATTACAGAGGTTGCTACATAAACTGCAGTTCTTAACTGGTTTTGTTGAAGCAAACACTTACCAAATAATAAAGAAATGAAAGGTTTGTTGCAGCTGCACTCTTTACTCTGCTATCCTTTTTTTCAAATATTTTCAAAGTCTCCAGGGCCTAGAAATAATTTGGAAACAACTTACTTCACACTGAAGTGAACTTATTCCAAAATCCTTTCAGAAAGCATCGATAAACTTCACAGTAACAAACAGCTGAAATGATCGACTCATATATTCACATACACAATAATTACTAGAGCTTGTAACTCACAGTTGTGACATGCACACACAAAAGTGTATCTGTATTTATAAAATCTTAATTTTCATCACAAAATTTCAGTAATATTGGCTATTTATTAGCTATCCAAAATTTAGATTAGATATTACTGGGTACTTGACAGGTACCCAATTGTCAGGTACCTGACAATTCTGTGCATAAAAACCACAATGTTAGATGACTTGCTTTTAATCAAGTCAATCAATAAAAATTCTCATAACAACTCTTCTAGTTCTTTTAGTGAACACAAATTAATTGACATAAAACTGTTATTAAAAAGCTGAAAAAGAACACACTATATAAAAAAATACACACCATAGTGTAGGACTGGATTTCAGTATGCCTTTGTTTTGTGTAATATGATGATGACAATTGTCTAAGTTTAAGAAGTACTCAAATGTGAAGCTTGAGGCCAGAAGATTTTTCATAAACTTTAACATGAAAACTAAATTTCATAAACTTCAAAACATAGATGTTTACAGACAAAAAAAAAAAAGCACATTTATAGCAAGTATACTACAAAAATCCCTCTGATATAAAAAGGCAGCTTTTTCTTTTCATTGACTATGGAATAACATTTGCAACTGCAGACTAAATTATTAAATAAATCTGTCTCCCTTATGCTAAATATTTATATTAACAACACAAACTGTTAGAATATCATAGTGAACCCAGCTCCATCACCTGTTACAACACAGATGTGGCAAACACAATTTAACCATCAACATTAGCAATTCAAAAGTTTCCTTCCTCCCGTCCATGAAATCTTTGAGCTGCTGTTTACATATCAAAGCAAAGGCATGACAGTATATGTCAAATGCCAAAACAAACATAAAGAGAAGTTTTAATTGTCTGTCATACATAGTTCTCACAGTTACTCTATACAAAAAGCACAACTGTATTAATGATGTGAAAAATTACAAAATATATATAGCTAAATGTAGCTCACTGATTTAGTCAACTGCATTCTATCCAAGAACTTTGAACTATTAATGATCCTAATATTCTTCTAATAGAAAGTTCTTTAAAAACATGCCAATTTCAATCAAGAAAAGCATTTCAAAAGTTAAGCTCTAGATTTTGTGGTCTCGGAAATGTAAGAATTGCAACTACAATACTTTTAAACTTTTTATATATGTATTTCTTTGACTTTCTCCAAAAAAGAGAATAATCCAAAATATTTCCAGATGGAACACTACCATATCTGAGGAACTCTACTCTTAGGCAAAGATTTGCTTCTTCATGGAATTAACTTCTGGTGAATTTAGAGCTTTACAGTTCAAAGCTACTTTCTGAAAAGCCATTTTGATTGTATCTGATTTATTTACCTTTGCTTTTACTGTTAAACGGCACCTTGGCTGATAAAGACTAGACAAAAATGCCCTTTTCGTGTATACTGAAAAGTTCACATGACTCTGAACTCAATTTATTTACTGGTAAATTATATTGTGGGTCTCTTGAACCATTTCAGCAATTATGAGCCCTAGGATGAAAATACATAGGCAATATTCCTTTTGTCCTTGCAAAGTAGCACTGCATCATCTATTACATTTAAAAATTTCTGTAGAACTTCTAATTTTTTAATCCCAACAACAACAGTTACGGAGGTTCAACAATCAAAACACAGACTATCCAAACTATTCTTTGTGACTCGCTTCCAGTGTATCTAAATTGATGGCTTACAGAAACTAAACTTCAAGGCAGCTTGTCTGACTCTAGCAAGGTGTGCTAGAGGAAGATGCATGGTTAACCTGCAGAACTGTGTTTTTAAATTAATTTTCAAAGTTTTTCTTTTATATGAAAAAAAATTTGAAATATTTTACACACACAACTAAACACAACATGGTAATTTTCCTTGAATTTTATTTTATATGCAAGGATTGTTTTAAAATAATATAGTCAGTATGATGAATTCATACTTAAGCTCATTGCTGTAACAGGAGAAATCTATTTTAGTTTGGTTTAAAAAAAATAAAAAAAAAAGACACAATAAAACTTCAGCCTTGGAACTGAGTTTCCACTCTTGTTACTCAGCCAAAGGTGTGTTGAGCAGTTGGTGAGTTAGGAAGTATATGAACAGACAGGCAGGATGAATGTAAATGTCAGCTGCAGTTTTATTAGAACAAAATAAATATGAAGATGCTCTGCAATCACCATTCTGCAGTCCCACTCTACCGTTAAGTGGTTCCAGTGCAGGTCAAAGGTCTCCTGTCACATAATCCAAGTACAAAGTTCTTTTCCCCTTACTCCTAACTTTGAACACACTTCCCTCTCCCTCCACAAAACATCACCAACAATCTCTGTCTCTCATTTTACCTCTGAGAACTGATTTTAGTTATTTTCACCTATACTGAACACTAACTGGAAATCACAATTACCATTGAAACAATAAATTCTTGAGATCATTAGACTTTTTACCTACCTATAACACTCTCACCCTTCAAAAGCTATCATCAGTAAAGCTACCAGATTTGTCCAAAACTTTGCAAACTCTCAACGTGCTTCCTGATCTCAGAAAAGGTTTCAAGGTACTGGATTTGGTTGGGATAGTTAACTCTTTTCATAAAAACTTGTATGGGGCTCTGTTTTGGCTTGTGCTGGAAACTGTTGATAAAACAGCTAAGCAGGACTCACACAAAGCCAAGGCCTTTTCTGCCCCTCAGCACCAGCAGCCAATGGACTGGGGGTGCAAAAGGAACTGGGACAGGACACAGCCATGACAGCTGGCCCCAGCTGATCAAAGGGATGTCCCAGACACATAAGGTGTCATGCCCAGCACATAAAGCTGGAGGAAGAAGGAGGAAGAGGGGATGATTGGAGCAATGCTGTCTGTTTCTCCAAGTCACCATTATGCATGGTGGAGTCCTGCTCTCCTGGGCATGGCTGAACATCTGCCTGCCCATGGGAAGTGGGTAATGAATTCCTTGGTTTCACTTTGCTTGTGTGCGCAGCTTTTGCTTTACCTATTACGCTGCCTTTATCTTAGCCTACCAGTTTTCTCCCCTTTATTCTTCTGATTCTATCCCCCATCCCATCAGGGCAGGGAGTGAGTGAGTGTCTGGTGCTCAGTTGCCAGCTGGGGTTAAACCACAACAGCCAAGACACGCAGGATAATACAGGATAACTCTCTTGCTGTATCTAAGGGAAGGAGAAGACAAGACAGACAGCAAGAGCAAGAGCTGCTCGGAAAACCAAAAAAGCTAAATATGAGAAGTAAAAGCAGGCTGAAGTTAAGCATGTTGCCCTGTGTGCATCCCTCCAAGATGTGGGAATGTGAATGACCTTAAAAGAGGGCAGGCGTCCACAGCTTCAGCTCTAATTTTGCTGTGTATGATCTCCTATAATTCTTGCCACTCATGCACAGCTGGGAATTGCTCTATTCCTTATTATTTATCAAGCATTCCTACCACTGCATGTACTGGCCAGTGCATATTAGAAGAAAACCCATCAAATCCTGTCAGATATCTGACTTTGTTTTTGTTCAGATGAAGCTGTTTTCTAACGACTCACATTCCAAACCAAGCCTTGTATGTAATGTATGGACAGAAGAACCAACTAAAGTATAAGGACAATTTATAGTATTTTAGGGAATGCTGTGGTACATAGGGAACAGCGAGAATACCAAAGCACATAAACAGAAACTATACATAGCAGGTGCAGCTAAATGTATTCTGGTACTATAATCAACTTAATTGAGAGAAAGATTCAGCTCGTATTAATGAAAACACCCCCAGGCTGATTAGCAACAGTAATTATTATTTGCATAAATCTCACTTTCCCTTGCCAAAAAATATGCTGTGGCTAACAAAGATATCTTTGCAAATACAGTATTGAAAAGTACTAATGCAAAAAGTTACTATACCTGGTTAAAATTCTGTTGCCTCAAGTAAGTAGTGGCTTTATTTATTTCCAGATCATTGGCTAACTCTACATAGTGGGAAGCTTTCACTGCATCAACACACCTGCAACAGAAAGCAAGCTATGAAGATAAACAAAATGCATCTGTGCAAATGTCTCCAAGTTATATATTTTTTTCAGCTAATTTGCTTTTGGAACTGAATTTTCTTAGCTAATCTTTCTTCACAGTGGCAAAGAGTACTCTGATTAAAAATATTTGTAAGAATAATTCAGTCCTATAACCTACTTTAATTACAGTATCTCTGCTGACTCTTGTTTCTTTTAAGTCAGCTGCCTAAATATCACTTTATTTTCTATCATTGAGCAATACTTGGTGTCAAAAACTGACTAAAATAATTTTTCAAGCCACTTTCTTTGGCTACATTCTATAATGTGGTTTTTCAGATTTCACCTCCTGATGCATATATTACAAAACCTATAAAAATATTAGTGAACAAAGCCAGAGACTACAGACTGTGTCCCTGAGTTACATCATAGTAATAATAAAGTCATCATAATAGGTCTCTTTCTGGTCACCCCCAGTTATTTGTGGCTTAGGGTCTTCTGCAAAAAGAGTGCAGACCAGAAGGCAGCAGACAGTTCAGATGTTCACTCACAGCCACTGTCTTCCACTGTTTGCTGTGATCTACTTTCAGCTGCCTGATCATTTGAAATAAGACCTTTATTTATTGTATGCATCTCCTGTTCTCTCAAACACTTGGAAAATAGGCACAGTAAATAAACAACTTGTGAGATGCTTCCTTAATCCCTTCCACATCTTTTAACTGGTGGAACGTTTCTTTCCTCTTAACAGTTGGCTATTTTGCCAACAGAAGTTTAATTCAACAAACTGCCTGCTGTTTAACTGGCAGTGGCAATAACTGGTTGGGCATGTGGACAGTCTTCAGACAACTGCCTTTCATGCTGAAGTTGTAATAAAAATTGGTAATTTCTTCTTTTATTACAAATGTCTTTGCAACATCAAAAAATAATTTTCAACTGTTAGTTTTAACATATTTTAACCATAAACTGCAATGAGATCTAACTATCCAACTGCTCTTTATAAAATATGACAAAATAGTCCCAATACTATGTCACATTTTAAGTAAGAAGTTATGAATTCTGAAGAATATTATTCCTCACTTTCTATCTCTAAATAAAATGAATTTACATTGAAAGTACATTTAATACTCAGAGGACCTATAATAAAGTCTATAATTAGAAAGACTAAGTTCAAGCCCTGATTAAACTTCTTCATTGGTCTTGAATACCTCAGCTTAAATCACAAAGAGTAAATCTGTCCTGATACACAAAAACCAATCCCACAGATCTCAGCAAAAGCTGTTCAATTAGCCAGAACATAGCTGAGAGTGCGTTACTCCATGACAAGTATTCTGTGGATAGCACTAAGAAAACTGAGTATCTGACAATCTTTTCTAGTTTTTCTGAACAAAATCCAAGACACAGAGCAAACAAATCTGACTTGCCCATGCTAACAAATTAGAAAAGAACAATTTAATTTTTCACAAGACATATTATTTAAGTCCTGGTAATTCAGAACGGCAGAAGTAGGGAAATTATAAGATTATAATTATTATTAAACCATCAAACACCACCTTGTGGACTCTAGCAGCCAGTACTTGTCTGTGTCAGAGATTGTTTTCTGTTAGTATTAACTGCTTTCCTAGTGAATTATCATTATAGGACCTGCAAAATTTGAGAATAATAATCCTAACAGGACATAAACCCAAGGTAAAGGACAGTCCTCTTTTCCCATCAAACATTATTTATTATCCAAACACTAACATACACATTAGTAATATTGTGCCTGCAATACACAACATTCATTAACATACATATTAATCTCCAATGCTATTAAAATACAAAAAATATCAAAGTAAGCCCTTATAATAAAAAATTTAAAATATTTTTTTGAAAAGTTATGCTATTAATTTTTATACTGTCATTATAGGAAGTGTGTCTAATTGAATTTGCTTTAAAGAGAAGAGAATTCTGCTGTAGAAAATACCACAGAACGCAAAAGCTATACATTAATACATTGTACAAAAATAAAGTCCAAATGATGAACTGTGTCAGCAGCTATCACTGTGTACACTTCTATAAATGTTTTAACAAATGGTAGTTTAAGTTCATATTTATAAACATTAGGTTCATAAATTAAATTCAAATAAACTTTTCTTAAAATTTAGATTCCAGTGCTTTATATAATGAATCCATGGAGTGATCAAAACTTCTTAAGCACCCCAAGTCTTCATTATGCTATCTTCAACCTTTATGACTAGCAATCACTGCCTTCCATATAGCATTTGTCTGCTGAGACTTTTAAAAGCTTTTCAATTTTGAAACTGAATTTTCAAATTCAATTGAAGTTTTTGTGTGAATTCAGAACATGTAGAATGTATAATTGAGCTGACTTTCAATGATAAATTACTTTTTAAGACAGAACACACTAGTGTTTTGTTTTGTTAGTGGACAAACCGAAAATAGCCTGGTTTCTGTGTCTGAGATGTGTTTCCCAGGCTGCTTCCATCTGTGAACTGATTTCACAACCAGCACAAGAGCTGAAATAGGTTAGACAAAAATAAGCCCCACTTGACTCTTACCAGTCATAGCCTAGTGCAAAAGATGTCTCGATTGCCGGTGCAATGAGCTTAGCAGCTGTCATGATGTATTCCTCTGCCAAGGACTTCCTAAAGAGAAAAAAAACCACAAAACCACAATACAAAATTATGAAAGAAATTCTTCACTGTGAGGGCAGTGAGGCACTGGAACAGGCTGCCCAGGAAAGCTATGGATGCCCCATTCCTGGAAGAGTTCAAGGTCAGGTTGGTTGGGGCTCCAGTGGGAAGTGTCCCTGCCCATGACAGGGGCCTGGAACCAGACCATTTCTGAAGTCCCTTCCAAACCAAACCATTCTATATTTGCATACAATTCTACGTCACCATTTCAAAAACATGCATAGAAACAAACCAAAACAAAAAGTGTTCTGGCTTCTTCCTGCACTCAGTACAAATCTCAGAAGTCAATGTAACCAGTTCCCTGATACCACTATTCCCCTGTATCTTGATTAAGATCTTAGTTTTTTCTGTTTTCCTTTCACTGCACACTACTTGTTTTTTTAAAAAAAACTCAAATAATTCAAGTTTTAAGCAGTGTACCCTGTAACATTTGGGGTACATACTCTGCTTTAGGGCAGTACACCGATCTGAGTGATCCAACTGGTTCTTCTGAGCATGTTCTTTCCTAAGAATTGGGAGGACACCTCTGTAACAAGAGCTGTGGACAGGTGACAAGACTGATAATCCTTCCAGGAGCTAAAATTCAAGGCACTACAGTCAAGAAAGAACAGAGTCCACCATTACCTCTCACGTTCTATTTGACTTAAACTGTCGTTTTTAATGACTTCAATCAGTAGATTCGTATGTAGATCATCCTGGGGAGGGAAAAAACAACTGCAAATTATACCAGTGTACAAACATTTTAATTATTTTATAGACAATATGCAAACTGACTGCAAACATAAACTGATGTAAAACATACAGTCTATAACGTCACTTATTTTCCACATTTGAAAAAGCTAGCTTCAATTTAAAGTAGTTTTCTAACCATATACTCAGAAATTTGGCATTACAACCACTTCAGTACTGTTCTTCTGCTCATGTGTGATGTCACAGCTCACATTAAGGTGATTAACAGATGTAGTTCGTGTCACATGTATCAGATCAGGAAGGCTGCAGGTCACAGTGAGAACATTCTCATGCTTAAAAATAAGCATTTGCTGAACCACTGTGACATTCAGCAGATGAGGACTTGTGCTACCTCCTCATTACAATAACTTGCATGATCATCTCACGGCTTCTATCACACATCTCTGATAGCTCTAAAAGAAGTTATGCAGAGTATGCTAGGTAGCCACTCCTTCCTTGTTTATTGGGGACAGGTTATAGATTTATGCAAAATAAAGACCAGAAGGAAACTGTGATTTTTTCTCTGACCTCTTCATAAAAAAACATAGAGAACTTGGAATGTCTGTTAAAACTATAGCTTGCCTACCCTTAGAAATAACTTCTGCAGTCTCAAGGCTTTCTTCCAATGAATGATCTTACATAGTGCTCAATTAATTCAAAGGCTTAATGATTTTTACTCTTATGTAATTTCTAATATAAGAAATTATATAAAATATATTAAAATACATACATATATGTTAAGAAACATATCTGTATGCTTGCTTCATATGTTGAACTTTATTTCCTTATGCTATAAGAGTAGGAAACTACTCCTGAGCTGCAAACAGTTTGAAGATTAGTTATATGTTTGATCTTTAGGACTGAAAGATTTGCATCACTGAAAAAAAGACTTCTAGGAGAAAATAAAAGGCTTGATCTTTCTATAGAGGACTTTTCAAAAGGGGACCCTAAACCTATTATTTCTTCCCTCTCTTTAGCGTCATGGAAAGTCAAAAGAAGTCCAGCTTCCAACAAAGTCTAATAAACTAAAATAACCATCTGTAAATGTCACTACAGTTTTTTACTGTAAAATAACAGTACAATATCACAAGTTTTGTTAGCACACACTCGAGGAAACTTGCATTAACCCACTTACTGTTTAGCTCCATTTGTTTTACCTTATAAATATTTTATTAACATTTTATATAAATTAAGATGTTAAAGCAGTATGTGAGCTTTGTAAGCCCAAATGAATTTCAATAAAATCATAACAAAGATAATCTTGTGGTGTGGGTTTTATGTACATCATACCTTTTGAGGAAAAAAAGGTTCAAATATTCTCTCATTATTTTACACATCTGAGCAGTACTGTCACACAAAATTCATGCTGGTAAAAAAGTTATTTCAGATACTGAAATACACACCAATTTCTATATTCAGTATAGTCCAAGCATTCAGTATCTATCTCTCTTTCTCCTGATTTACTAAATAAAGACACGGTTTGGTTTTTTTTAAACTTACATTTAATGAAATGTATTTTTCTTCATAATCCACTTCCAAGGGAACTTCAATGAGGTTTTTGAAGGCTTTCTTCATTTGCTCACCATTTCCAATAGCAAAGTAACATAGGATCAGGTTGTAGCCTGCCTTCAGGTTTGGGGATATGCTCATTATTTCTTCAAATGAAGAAATGGCATCAATGTATTGGCCGGTTCTAATAAACGCAACTCCAATATTTTCCATTATTTTTATCCTAAGTAAGAAATCAGGTTTAGGTCATATTTTTAACTACTAAATCATACTGTATCCAAAACTTGTACCTCATAACCATACCTCCTAGAAGAAACTCACCTCATCTGTTTGTGGGAACTAGTAATCTGGTCTAGAGCCATACGGTAGAATTTGATAGCTTTGGAATAGTTCCGTTGTTTTAAATATATATTTCCCATGTTTACCTTCAGTATACCTATCAAAAGGAGTCAATGAGTTACAACATTCTAAAAGTGTTTCAAAGTGACAGAGTAGAACAAATTCCTAATAAATTGGTCTTCATTAGAGGACAGCAATGTCCCTTTAAAGCAGCATTGCACAGAACTGGCTTCTATAAATTTAACTCAAGAGAATATGAAGCAGTGATGAAACTTATAATAGAATGATCATGTAAAGTGTATTCTGATTTGGAATTGAGGGATGAAATGGACATTATTTATAGTGCTCTCCAGGAAGACAGCTGCAAATAAGCATCTCTGAAAAAACACACTGTAGGAATCTCAGAGATATACAAAATACCAAAAGAAGCTCTCAAGAGGGAAAGACAAAGTCAAAAGAGAAAATATTACTACTAGAAAAGACCACATAGCATGTGTGGCATGAGAAAATTATGCATTTGTTTTTATGTTTAGCTTAGTCTGTGGAAAGAAAAGACTTGATGAGTCAGTATAATTTAATGTGGTTTGGCTCTCTGAGTCAGAGACTATGAATATCTGTCACCCACTCTGAGTGGCAGACATGAGGGCTGAGTTCTCTGAGCATCAGCACCATATAGATGCAGTCCTCACTTGAATGCCTGACTACCAGTTTTAATCCACTTTGGGATACAACCTACCTCCATTGCTGAACATCTTATTCTTCACTATAACTTGGTAAGTAGTCAGTGCTTCAGCATACATTTCATTAGCAACATACTGACTGGCCAGATTGAGAAGAACCTACAAAAAAAATTGGAATTACAGGTACAAGAAAATATATTGTCCTCTCAACGGTAATAAACTTGAATTCATAGTAGATCATTTCAAGTTAATTGTACCTTGGAACTATTGTCTTACCACTTGTAAGCCTCTCATCTTTAATGTCCTTTTCTTGTTGCAAATTGATACAGAGGAAACAAGTTTAAAGCTATTTATTCTAGGTAATTCTTTCATTTTTGTACATAAATTACTAGCATTCAAAGGTATGCTACATGGGCCTTAGACCTAAGCAAACACAGTGCTGTAATGCAAAGCTATTAAAAAATATTCATACAAGATAATTCTCAAAAAACGTGTGCAATTTATGACTCCCAATATGTGGAAAATGGTCCTAATGCCTGTGGTCACTCAGTTTAGAAGGGGAGAATTTTTCCAAACTGCTGTTTCCCAACAGTAGTTCTGCTGGTGTCAGGTAAAATAGCTCTGCGTTTTTTCCACAGCTTTACTCTGAGCTTCGTGGTAAAATAAATTACCAGGTCTGCCTAATTCAATATATTAATTGGTAATAATTTTCTCTACAGCACTACCTGGAGTATGTATTTAAATAACCCTCAAATATTTTTATGCATGCTGTACCCCTTAAAAAAAAAAAAAAGCTTACAATTTGAAAACCAGAATGTAAATCTAGATACCTGCTTTAAGATTCAGGAATATTACTATTTCATATAAACATTACTGGTCACTTTATGGTTCAATTTAAAGGCAGCATCTCATCTTTCCTGTTTTGTTTTCTCCTCTCAGCGTATTACACCCTCTAGGCTATTTATGTCTGAAATACTGGGTCTGCATCTGCCATATTTTGATATGCAGGTGCTACATGTGAGTAAATATCTGGAATACATATTCATGGAAATTCTTCTCCATTAATTCTTCTTCACTCTCCATTCTTCTCCACCTAATGTAGACTACATGGGTTTTCTGGTATTTGAGACTGCACAGGAATGGAATCAATGACGTGAACGGATCTCCTCTGCACACTACCAGGAGTGTT
This sequence comes from Bombycilla garrulus, assembly GCA_013400315.1. Lineage (NCBI taxonomy): Eukaryota > Metazoa > Chordata > Aves > Passeriformes > Bombycillidae > Bombycilla > Bombycilla garrulus. The sequence goes on along the minus strand of VXBU01013109.1, from coordinate 10,835 downwards.
ACAACACAGACACACGCACACTTCAGAAAACACTCACATTTCTACTCAGGAGGTTTTTTAGCAACATCTCAGTCACTGGAGATTTCTAAGCACTTACTGTGTAAGTGAGGTCTAAGTTGATACTTTCTGGAGGAGCACTTTGTTCACGCTGTCTCAATAATTCTCTTTCCTGTCTTCCAGCCTCTTTTGCTTTCTCCAGAGCCTTAAACAAAATATTAGAATTTAAAACTGCCTTGAATGTTACTGACTCAAGATGTTGAAAATACATTCAAAACAAGAATGAAGAGAATATACTCATGCCTATTTTCTCTGGTTTACAGACTGCACCAAATGCCTCAAAAAAAGCACTGTAACTCACCAAAAGATTTTAACTAGCTATTAGGAGACACACAGTTATCTAAGTCTGCTTAGCTGCGTAATATGTACCCAGTTATAATTCTTTGCAGATTGGTGTCAATATCATTTGTACAAGTAATGCTTTGGGTCTAGCAAGTGCCACTGGCAGTCCTGTGTGCCTCCACAAGGGTGCAGTGATTAAGAAAGTAATGGTTACTACTCAAGGTGGCTATTTGGAAGCCAGTGGTGAAAGAAGTACTTCAAGATATAGTTTCATTCTTAGTCCTTATGATAGAAGGTTAATCCAACTTGGCTGTTTTACAGATAACGAGTTCACAACTTTGATGACTTCTGCAGGAAAATGGATATTCTGCTGGACTTGTCAGAAACTAAGATCCTATAGGATGCTTGGAGTCGTGATACAATCTACATAAGAAACAACCTTTTGACATCAAGAGCACTCTTGACCATACATGCAAGAGGCTCAGGAAAAACTAACAAAACAGATTGGCTGATTACCCACTACTCAGTGGTAAAACAGTGCTCTAGTATCCTCTATAACAGAACAAATACATTCAAACTGTCTACTGAAAATAGTTCCTCATCCATGGTAACCTTTGATCACACCTAGGAACTGTTAAATGCTAGCTAGCCTGGGCCAGACCTGGGCCAGTAACACCAATTCATCAGACCCATCTGAAGATGTCAGTGGACACAGGGGGGAAAGGGAATTTTTTAACACTGAAATCTTAACAAATATATATGCCAGAAATACAGCTCTTACCTTTTTTTTCAGCAAAGCAAGATATCACTAGACTAGAAGAGTCATAATAAATTTAGAATTTAAATTATTTTAATAATTTTAAGCATTTGACCTCCAGTAATTTGAATCATTATCTATACAAATTACAGCAGAAATCAGGTGAAAATCAGAAAAACTACCAATTTCAAGTCTCCACAGCTATTGGCAACACAGCTTTCTTCAACCAGCTCATTCACTTTTTTTTCCAACTGCCTAATCTTCTCTTCTAAACTAAAATAAAAATAACAACAAAAGGATTAACACTGAAGTAATGTAACTGCAAACAATAAGCCTTACACATTATATGCTCAATAAAACAACACAGTGACATATTACATGTCACAACCAACTGGTTTTCCCATCAAAGAAAATATTGTGTGAAACTATGCCTAGAGAAAATTGTCCAAAGATATTTGAGAACAGACAAAAGAAAACATAAATCCTCTTACAAGAACAGTACAGACAGGCAAATTTCACAAACCAATTTTTTTCAGAAGTAACAACAATAAATAGATGAGCTTTCACATCAAACACAAATGAAATTAATATCACATTAAAAGCAATTAATTGAACCTTTATTTGCTTACATAACTCTAAAGCATTGCTTGCAAATGCAAATTATAACAAAAAGTTGTGGTTCTTCTAGACTTTTTCCACTGCTAAATAACCAAACATTCCAGTAGGATTCCCTATTCCTATAAAGATACATTTGGGGAACAGAACTTTGGTATTGGAAAACTCAACCATTTTCTGAGCAAACTCCCCACCATATGCACCAGCCTCCAAGGTTCAGCTCAAGTGCTAAGCTCTGACTGAACAGGGAGAAGGAGAAGGCAATTTCCCCTAAGTTCTTCCCAAAGAGCTGCAAGAATCATGGTGTTCCTTGCCCATCACACACACTTTCATTGTCCTGCACAATTCTGTGCAAATATCACAGCACTTGTGTGGCAACAGCTACACCCAGGCTGCTGAGCTAGTCAGAACCAAAAATCACTGAAATCAGATGTTCCTGAAAGTCAGCCAAACAAATGCGCAAATGTTTGGGTCATTATTCCACCAAGTTCAGAGTTTGACCCCTCAAGATTTTAGTAACTGCCTGAATGTTTATAAACTCTACGCATGTGGTTGGTTTTTCTGTTGCTGCTAATGTTTTGCAAGAATGTAATGCAGAACAGAACAAACCTGTCTGAAGTTTTCTTTTCCAGAGGCGAAGCAGGACCTCTTGCTTTGCCAAGAGGATCAAATGAAGAACCTGAAAAATTAACAGAATACTGAAAACTGTAAAATAACATCTCCCTGCAGCAGCTGGTGATTTCTACAAACCATACCTCTCACAGCTACTTTAGAGTACCCTGCAGCTTGCACTGCTGTCATTGGTCGAGAAACCACATCCTCAAATAAAGAAGAAGATATATTAAAATCATCTCACTAAAAATTATGTTGTAGACAACACAGACATAATTATATATTTTCATATATAATTTTTATATATTCTATATATATTATTTTAATGACAAATTGTTCATTGCGTGTTGGTAAGTGTTAGAAAGTACTACACTGTTACTGCTTCCAAATCTCTGCTCAAATAGAATATACATCACTACCCTCATGCTTTCTGGCAGTACTATGTTCAAAAAAATGACAAATTAAATGTGAAGTAATTTGTTTTAATTAATTGAACCTCTAAATATTCATATCTAATACTTAACAGAAAAAATTCATTGTTCCAAATGAATATAAAATGTAAATATAAGAACTTTTACCTGTACAGTTCCTGTCATGGGTCTTCCCATAGACGAGGTTAAAGTTGCCTTTGACTACAAAAATAAGTAAGTTGTTTGAAATTGTCATTCACAAAGCATAAGAAGCCTACATATGGTCTTCTCAACACTAAATTATAAAAGTTGAGCTAACTCGCACTAAAGTTCATAGCAGAATTCCCATTTATGTTACTCATATGCAATATACTGGCAGTGCCTGGCAGACTTAAAGATGTTGAATACTTCTGTTAGCACAAATTCTCAATAAAAGTTTTTTATGTATTTGGGTACTTAAGTCAGCTCTTTTAAAAAGAAGTACATAGAAAATTATCTGAGGCAACATACTTTCCATTATTAAATTATTGAAATTGCTACCTTGAAATTGAACAAGTAATTTACACAAAATACTTCAGTAAAATTCTGTGTAGAGCTGATAAAATCTGTCACTGTATTAATCTCTTAAATTATATTTTCATGCGGATTTATTTTGTCAATACATCTAAATATCAATACTACCAAAGAACGCAACCAACTTTTCCTGATTCAAATAGAGGTGTTTCAGAGCTCATATTCTTCAAGACTTGATTTCACCTTAACTTCCAGAAAACTTTCCCAAGCCCAAATAACAACCTATTCAGTTCCCCCTGCAAATGAACCCAATTAATACCTCGGACTCTAATGCCTTATGCAGTACAGAAGATTTGCAGCATGGTTCAGGAGAAAAGAAAAACAACCCGTAACCATGCCTTGACCAAGTACAAAGCTGTGAATTCAAACTAATGAATAGATGCACTTCACTGGAATGAAATTCTGAATTTAGAAGGGCTCACCTGTGCATGGAATTAAATGGCACATTTATATTTTGTAAAGGACATTTTCATTAAGGATAAAACAGAACAAAAACCTGCCCCAAATCCAGTAGCCAGAGATCTTGGACTTGATGTACCAGGAATTTTGGCCGTCACCTGGGTGGGAAAAAAAAAAAAAAAAAAAGGCAAACAAAACCCCTGCCAATTAAAACCTATATGTGTCAATGACTAGTATTTCTACATAGTAAGATTAAATTATTGCAAAGTGTTTTAGCAGGTACTTACAGGGGGTCTTCTTCCATGACTTGTTCTTGCTGCCTGTTGAAAAGCTACATCATTTTCTAAATCCTAGAAAAGATAAAAAACATTAACCCTTTTAAAACCACAACACCCAAACTTAAAATTCCACAACCTTCAGACAACTGAAAGCAGACTGGTAAAAAATCAGAAATTCTTCACAAAATATTTGAAGATAACTGAACAACCGGGCTAACTGACAATAAATTATGATTATATTATTTGTCTATCTTTTTGGTGTTTTAGATTAGGAAATGCAAGAAGTTGTTATTTTCTAAAAACACAGAGGAAATAGAGCTGAAGTCATAAAATGTATCATGAATTTCCTTTTCCATCCAAATGCATACTACTTATGCTATTTCTGAATTTTGACATCAACAACTACAATGCAAGACATTAAAACATCTCATGTCTCTCAGGTCCTGCAGCAACTCCCATGAATTGGGTACCGGGATTTCACACAAGATGCCAAGCCTTGCTAGTGGGTTTGGACCAAATGACATCACTGTTGTCCCAACTCCACCACACCAGCAGCTACCCAAAAGTGGTCTGCAGGGCTACTCTAAGACATCCCAGATGCCCTACCCAATTGCACAGAGACCTGCAGGATTCCATCCTACTGTGAGCTCCTCCAGCAGCAGCAGCACAGTAGGAAATCAATGACCTGCTGACCACTCAGGAGCCTCTTTTGTCAGAAAACTTGCTGCTGCATGCAGCCTGGGAAATACCAGATCGAACGTGCCTACAAATAATTATGATTTTATACTTCAAAAATTCTGACCATTACAGCATCTTAGATCTGTTGAGATCTGCACAAGTGTTTAGTTGGAATAGAAAGCTATCAAAGAATTAACTATTCAAAAAGATCCTGAGAAACTTCAGATGTTTATTGCTAAATAAAGTAAATTTCATTTCAAAGCAGTTGTAAATTTGTACATTACTAGACCCATAAACTCTCATACATCTAAGTTAAAATTCTGTGTATGGGAAAGGTGGGAAATAGCAAATATTTTACCTCTGTGTCAAACAAGGGATTATAATCATTGTAGCCAGAATAGAGATCATCTTCATTATCCTCAGGAGCTGGATGCACAGTCTGCATCATTTTTCTGTGAAACATTTAACATGCCAAATGTTATCTCAGTGGTTTTATATAAATATTTAAAAATGCAAAATATAAACCGTAGTAGTTTGATAAGTCAGAAAAACTAGGACTCACCTAGAAACAATACTAAATGGCACCATTTTATGGATTTATATTTTTGTTTATACTTATACTATTTATGAAAATTGTTTTAAAGATATTTATCAGTAAAACTAAATGATAATAACAAATAACCACATTACTAGTTCTAAAACGGTATCTTTCCACTGTCAGCTAACTCATGTGTAAGACAACTCATATTCTAAAGTTAGTCTTTATAGGCCAAACCATAGTAGTAAGTCTAATGAAAGGTATTTCATCTTGCTTCTAACCTTTTTCCTTTCCTTTCCTTTCCTTTCCTTTCCTTTCCTTTCCTTTCCTTTCCTTTCCTTTCCTTTCCTTTCCTTTCCTTCTGCATTCTAACATCAACATAGGTACAGTTATGAAGCCATTTCAATTAAAACGGGTTTTAAAAGCTAGCTTTAAAGAAGCCCGGGTTCCAAAATCTTCCTCCACCAATATTTCCCTGTCCAACACGGTGCGTTCACCTGGTGGCCTTTCCCTCCCGCAGGGCAGACAGTAAGGTGTCTCACTTTGCCTGGTTACCTGTTCTCATAAAAACCTCAAAAAGGCAACTTTTGCTTTCATCAATAACATGAAGTACATGCCCTTCAGCAAGCAAGCGTCAGCCAGGACGAAGCGCACTGTTCGACAGCAGCAGCGGGAGGAAGGGGAGGATGAGGANCCCACTCCCCCGCCGTGCGCGGCGCCCCGCGGCGGAGCCGCTGCCGGCGTGGGTTTTCTTGAGCGGGGTCGCGGCGATGTGCCCAGGAGTGAGGCCGGCTCAGGGCACGGGCGGGACGCTCGCCCCGGCTCAGGGCACGGGCTGGATGCTCGCCCAGGCTCGGCCGCGGCCCGCTCGGCGCTCGGGGCCGGGCGGCGTTGCCCGGGACACGGCGGCGCTCCCCGCATGCACCGCGGCCGGGCGGGGCGAGCCGCGGGAGCCGCTGCCCCGGGAGGGCGGTGCTGCCCTGAGGGGCGGGCGGGGCCTTGGGGCTCGGGCCTAGCGATCGGGCACACGGGGAGGGCGGGATCGCCTCGCTCGTGCAAGGAAAGCGGCCGGAAAACTCCGTCAAACGCCTGGACAGGCGCTTCATTTCCAATCCAGTCGCAATCCAGAACGTCACCGTTTCTTCCAATGAGCTGAGAAATCTGCTCTCAAGGAAGTTGTTAAAGCTTCCCATGTGCCATAGCCTCTGAAACCAAATTAAAAAAAAAAATCCTTAATGTCTTATTAAAAGACGCTTCTAATAAGTGTCCCTGCCACTTTTACTACTTTCTCTTGGTATTTTGGAAACTGATTTGCCCATGGGAAGTCATTGTACTCTGGAGAAAGGTTCCTATGCCTAAGTGGAAAACAGAATAGAGAAGGGATCTCTGGACACGCTATTTTTGAGAGAGGAAACAGTTTATGAGACCAGTTGTAACCTCTACTGTCTTATGCCAATAGCACAAGAAAGCTGCAAAGACAATATACAGCACAGTCAGAACACTTTTTTTATGGTCAGGGTTTGTGTGCATTATGCAATGTCAAGGTCTTCTGCTGCTCACCTTCCAGCCTCAAAGTCCTTTCTGAAGAGATAAGTGCAGAGGACATGAGTGAAAGGTCTTTCTACTCTGGCTTCCAACAAGAGGAACAAAGATTACATAAAGAATTATTAAGGCATTATCACTTCATGCTTTAACCTATTCACATTCCATGAATGAACCACTTTCACACAGAAACTTGGGACTTGAGACCTTTGGACATGAGAGTCTTTATACCCGAATTTTCTGGAGTACAAGTAGTTTGCAGAATAACAGACTTAGGATTACTTGCCACAAACCATAATCTTCAGCATAAGAAATATATATACATTTATAGCCCCTCTTCTTTTGGCTGTGACTCCTCATATATAATTGAACCTATGGCTTTTAGATTTTTCTCACTGTCTCGAGATGCAATAATATGTACCTGAGTAATAGGTAGGTTGTGTGGTATGAGACCTAGCTTTGCTATCCAGCTTGTCCATATTGGGGACCTGGGCATACTGGTGCCCAGCACTATTCTGACGTTTCAGCCCAAATATCTAGGGCAGTGAAAAGAAGGCATTGTGCAAAGGAGGCAGTGCATCTAATTTGTAAATGAGGGGGTGCCAAGGCAACCCTGGAAGCTGACCATGCTCCTATTGTCAAACTTCCTTACCCTCCAAAATTGGGTGTATACACTCACACTTAAGTGGCCCCTGGCCTGAATGGACTCTGACCAAACTGGCCCAGGTCCTGAGACCTTGTGTTCCAGCTGCTACTTTTGACATACTCACAAGAATATGAGAGTCTCAATGACTTTCTTCATGTTTCTAAAAGCTGTGTCAATTGACAGGGTTGTTTTTTTCTGGTGCTATGAAGCATAAATATGTCTTAATACATGAAGATTTCACACAAACCTTCAAAATCTCAGGATCCTTTGTGGCAACACAGGGTCTTACTCATAGGTTGTGACCATAATTCATCACCTAACAAGATAATGCTACAGTAAGAAATCCTGTAATGGTGCAAGATGATGTAATTGTCTTTACTGGCTAAACCAGAGGGCAACCTAGAAAGTGAAATTGCCAAAAAAAAAAAAAAATAAAATAAAAAAAAAAAAAAAAAAAGGAAAAGTAAAGTAAATCTAGTATATAGTAGAAGCACAATTGTATGCTTTAAATTCCTGATCATTTTAAGTTGGATTAATAAATGCCCACATCAATACTCTGACTGGCATCAAGTTACATACTTGTGCAGCTGAAGCAAACTGCTAATCTGATGATGTTTTCCTTCAGTCAGTATTCAAGACATCAGGTACCAGATCCAGTGAATTCAGTGAACATTTAGGACAGATTAAAGAGACCATGAAGGTATACTCTTAAATAGGAATTTCTTTGCCTTTCAATACATGTATCTGTCTTTTTCTCAGTGGTAACTTTGCAAATAAGGACTCAGACAAACTGTTCCAGGACCTACTAACTTGGGTTCAGGGGTTACTACCTGTTACAATTGCTGTTGTGTGTACCTTTTATAATCGCTGTTAGTGTGTAACTTACCCTTGCTCTGCCAGTTGAACTGTTCATCTGATCCAGCACTGACTGGATTTCCACTGAATGGAAAATGTAATTCTCCCACTGTAATCTTTAAAAAGTCATTTTCTAGTACTGAATTCTGGACTGACCAGCTCTTTGGGATTTCCTGCTGTCGTGTAGAAACCATTCAGGTAGCTCAACTGCCACAAACAGTGAAGCTGCATTTAACTGCTCCTTGGGGAACTAATGTATCGAGTCAGCATACAATTTGAACACAAAATGAATGGAAGAACCTCATTATAAATGATACATATGTTACAAATAATGTTTATAAAACCATAGAGTAGGTGAACTGGAAGGGATCCACAAGAATCCTCCAAGTCCAGCTCCTGGCCCTGACAGGACATCCTAAGGATCACATCATGTGCTTTTTTATGTTGTACTATATGTTATATTTTGGGTTTAAAATGCATTTGCAACCAGAAGATTATCTTCTTAACAGGTATTTTTGCTACTGAACTATATAATTCTATCTAGTTTTTGCTGAATTGTGCTTTAGTAGTATCTACTTTACTACTATTTACTTTCTTATTCCTTCAGATTGCTTCTTTAAGAATCAGCATTTTAGCAATATTGGTAGTATTTGCATCAGGCCATCTGCACTTTGAAAGACCACCCAAATTAACAGCATAAACTACTAACAATAATTAAAATTATAGTTTTAATTGTAACATCATTTCAATACAACCACTAGTTAGAACACAGTATGCAAACTATTAGCTAGAACTCTACAGAACAGCAATAAAGTTATTAATTAAAGCCATCTTTTTATAGCACTATACTTCATGAACCATTAGGAACGTAGTAGCAACAGATCATAGTCCATTGCCAAATAAATGTACTTTCTGGCTGCTCTGGTGAACGAGTGATGTATTAAACAGATCTAATACTTAACAAATGTGAACTATGCCTCTATTTTTATTCCATACTAAAAGCTCAGGCTAGAACTCTCTGTATTTTAAAGGCATACCATTCCTTTATTTTCTCCAAGGGAGAATTTACATCTCCTTCATATTCCACATCCCCCTGGCTTGGAGTTAGTGAGAGTTATTTCCCCTTGCTTATTACACGACCCTTTTATGCCATCCCGCTTCTCCCCTGCAGTAAATCCACCCCTCTGTGGCCAGTAGCAGATTTCAGCTCTGCCTGTGGGGCAGCAGAGGAGCACACTCCATAGAAAGAGACTGAAAACATAGAGGGATCAACTATCCAGCTCCCAACACAATTCAAATCTGCCTCTATGCCTATTTGGCTTTGAAGACAGAATACATACACTGGTGAGCACATATTTGCTCCACTTGGGCCTCTCCTGCTGCCAGTACAAGCCCTACGTTTCATTCCCTAACAGGGCCCAAGTCCTTTCACCATGTTATTAGCTGGTTATGTTTTTTGATGTTTCTGGGCTCACAGCACCTTCTCTCCTTCCCATGTGAATTGCAGAAGAGGGAGGAGAATCACTGTCCCTAACTTGTGGAGGCTGCAAGAACTGGGCCTAAAAGTCTTACGCTATTACACAAAAATTATATTTGTACTTTGCTTTTTAAATAATTTTCTTCCCTTGACTTACATTCTGATAATTTAATTATCTATATTTTCCTTTCTTCTTGCAAATTTCTCTCTCCTCTTTTGATCTAGTTTGGACTTATCAATATGTCTGATCACTGCTGGGGAATATGGCTGCAGTCATACCCTAATTTTGACTAAGTAATGCAGAGATCTGGGGCTTTGTCATTAATATATGGATAACAACAACAACAGTAATAATATTGTTCAGATTTCATTGCCATATACTTGTTTTGTTCACTCCCAGAACTAAAAGGCCCTGTAATTGTTTTTATCACAGCTGTGATTAGCTCTCCAACTCTTTCAGTAACACTCCTGAACACTCCTGAACTGAGCTTTTAATTCTTTGAATCCATTTGTAGATCTGCAACGGCTTTTGTCTCTTAGTCTATTGCTGATGACAAGTAAGGCATAAATACGCATCTCAGGAGGTTAAAGAGTATTAAAATATCTGACAAGTGCTTTTAAATTGAAGTGATGGTAAAGTTGTTCTGAAGACCATTTTTCTCAAGCCCAAGTGACACTACTTTTATGTTCCAGGAACTTACAATTTCTTTTAAGTAAAACCCTGAGTTCACAAAGCAAGCACACATTGTTTGCTGCGGAGGAGGGAGCGGCCCCGTCCCGTCCCGCCCCCGTCCCGGCCCCC